>QEPC01004381.1:2774800-2815998 GCA_003113815.1 Sphenodon punctatus | reverse complement strand
GGGGGGGAGGGGAGTCAATGCCTCTCTTCAGGAGGGCAGGGTGCCGAGCTGCCTTAAAGAGACAGAGGTTCGGCCCCTGCTCAAAAAAACATCTTTTGATGTTGACTCCCTTGCCAGTTATCAGCCTGTCTCTAACCTTCCCTTTTTAAGGAAAGTTATTGAACAGGTAGTGGCTTGGCAGCTGCAGGAGCATCTAGACTGACTCAGTTCTCTAGATCCTTCACAGTCCAGCTTTCATCCAGGCTATGGCATTGAGACTGCGCTTGTGGCTCTGGTCGACGACCTTTGTCGTAAATTGGATTAGGGCCGTTCGACCCTGCTGATTCTATTAGATCTGTCCACTGCCTTTGATACCATAGACCATGAGATGTTGGTGACTCGCCTGCAGGACTGAGCTGGGGTGGGCGGCACTGTTCTTGAATGGTTCCGCTCATTCCTGGCCAGCAGAACTCAGCGAGTGGTGCTCGGGGCTCATTTTTCATCTCCCCAGGACCTATCGTGTGGAGTCCCACAGAGTTCCATTCTGTCACCTCTCCTGAACGTGTATATGCAGTTGTTGGACAAGGTCATAAGGAGTTCTGGAGTTCGGTGTCATCAGTATGCTGCTGACACCCAGCTCTCTCGCTCCTTTTCTTCATCCGACCAGGACCCCGCAGTCTAGGTGCTCACACGATGTCTGGCAGTTGTGGGGGACTGGATGAGGACGAGCCGACTGAAGCTGAATCCTGACAAGATGGAGGTGATGCTAGTGGGGAAGGTGATAGGTGTGATGTTCCCTGCCGTTGACGGGGTTCACCCCCCATTGGTTCCCCAAGTTCGGAGTCTGGGGGTGCTCCTTGATTTTCAGCTTTGCCTAGATGTCCAGGTTGGAGCTGTGGTGAGGAGCGCTTTCCACCAACTACATCTGGTGCGATGGCTTTAGCCATATATCTCCAACTCCAACCTGGCCACTATCATCCATGCTTTCATCACCTCAAGACTGGACTATTGTAACGTGCTCTGTGTGGGGCTGCCCATGGTGACGGTTCAGAGGCTGCAGCTGGTGCAGAATGCAGCAGCCCATCTCCTTACGGGAACAGGATGCCGGGATCATATTACACCAGTGCACCGTTCTCTGCACTGGCTGCCTATAGTCTTCCAGGCCCAACTCAAGGTGCTGATTCTTACCTATAAAGCCCTACACATCTTGACCCCCATGTGTCTGCGGAATCGCCTTACTCCCTGTGCTCTGGAGTGGCCCCTGCAGTCAGCCGGGAGCACCCTTCTCGAACTCCCCCAGGTCTCCCTGGGGGCGACTATGGAAAGGGCATTCTTAGGGGCCGTGCCAAAGCTGTGGAACTTGCTCCCAGCGGAGGCCCCGGAACTCTCCTCTTTTCGATGTCATTGCAAGACCTGGCTGTTCCGCTGGGCCTTTGGCGAGGGAGACAGGTGACGGTGGGTCTTTATTTATTTTTAGGGGCAGGATATTTATTTTTTGAAATTTTGGGGGGGTTTTGGCATCCCCTTTCCCTCTTCTTTTGTGGGGATGTTTCTTTGTCGTTTCCTCTTTCCCCCCATTTATATTATTTTAATGGTTTTATATGGATTTTATGTGTGTCTATGTATTAGAAACTGCCCCGAGCAGCCTTGGCAGGAGGACCGGGATATCAAAATGTTTAAAATAAATAAATAAATAAATAATCCTATATAGGACATAGTGTATATATATAGAACTCTCTCACCCACTAATCAGTGTGAGAGACTTGGGAGACTCCCAGGACCGTGCTCTACTCTTGAATTACGTTACACAGAACTTGATGCATTGTTGCTTTGTGGCATGCTTTTTTCCATCAGACAGACTTGTCCCAGTAGGTTGTCACGTGAGTTTAAATTCCAACCAGGAAAAGTCTCAATTCACTGGGCGTCTAAGGTAGGTACAGGACTGGCAGTACTAGTTCCAAGCTTCCTCTGTAGGTACATCAAGGCACAGGAGAGTTTCTGGAGTGTGTCAGATGGTGAGGCCAGACCAAGACCACCAATACTGTGACCATGCAATAGCTTAAAAAGGTGTGCAACTTAGCCAGCAGTGGTAGCCAATGTCAGGTTCCTCGAGTCCATAAGTAGTTGCAGGATTTGGTATGGATCAGGCACAGGGTCAGGTCTGTCTTATTAAGCAATGGCAAGGCACCCAGAACAGGTTCAGAGTAGAAGTGTACAGGCACAGAGCAGGAACAGGTCAAGGTCAATGCACGAGGGTTCAACGTAGAAAACACTTTTTTTCCCAAGATGGTGTGTGTGAGCAAATTCAGAGCAATTTAGAGAAAATTTAGGAGCAAAGCAGCCCACAGGAATTGTGATACATTGCTCCATCCAGTTGTCTGCTGCTGCCAGCCAGCCTTATAAGCAGGTAGGCAACCAATCAGGGAATTTGGAGAACGTGACAAGAGCTGGAACAGTGAAGGAGCCACCAGACTGAGTGCCACAAAGTTAAGTACCACTGGAGTTAAGCATCACTTCATAATTCCCAGAACTGTCAGTTTAAGGCTTGAGTCCATACAGCCAAACTGACACCAAGGGCATCTTTAGACATAACAAAGATCGGGTGTCAAAACCCCTAAGCACATGTTTGGCCGTTGTGCATAAGCTAAGCACCATAACAATCTCAACACTAATTTGGCCCCCCATTGAACACGCAATGTGAACACCATTGTATCACAAGGACAATTTGCATGTTTCGGCTGAACACGTGGCCAGTGTTGTGTGTAATGATATCGTGTGGTGCGTTAGCAGGTACAATACAGGGAACAAGGTGGCAGCACTTGCATGCTGAGATCGTGTGGCGAGCAAAGCACGGATTTGCCCCAAGATGGGCTGTGTGTCTAAGCAGCACCACATGGTGAACACGGGGACAAACTGGTGTTCAGATCAAGGTCAAAACACACATTCAGACACCTGTTGACGTTATGTCTAAAGACACCCCAAGAGTACTCCCACCACCATTCCTTTCTTTGAGTCAGTACAGGTACGTATCTTGCTCAGTGGTTTGCACACCATGGTGCATGGACCACGGATGGTCCACAAAGCCATGTTAAGTAGTCCAGAGCTCACGGAACCAGCTTCAGCCAGCTACAAAAAGTAGGCATCAATCCACTCTGCAACTGGTCTTACATCCATCTATCTCTGGGGGTAGAAGAGTCAGGGTATGACTGTAGTGCTGAGGCCAGCATATTCATATTATGGGGTACAGCCACATGAGACATTACCTTGAGTTGGGCAGACTTACCCCAATTTCAGCACTATTGCCACAAAATGTGCCCGGGCCGGTGGCTGCCGGATGTTCACCCTGCCCCAGGGCAGGGTGGCCAGCTAGCTATTATGTCCCAGCTCTGCATCCTCGGAAAAAAGCTGGGGACACAGGGCATAGCAGCCTTACCCAAAGTGGGGTAAGGCTACCCAACTCGAGGTAGAGTGCTGCCACTCGTGGGCCCAATCCCCTCTTCACCCTGCAGCGAGGTCTGCCATGGGACGTTGAGTGGCAGGCACCGGTGGCATTCCCGTGCGGCCACATCACGGCTGGGGTGGGATAGTAGGCGGACCAGTGGAGGGTGGGGCTGGGCACCTGCACATATGACCAGTGCCTCAGTCTGCCCCGGGGCATGGTGGGATGTCGGACATGGGCCCACCCGCCTGGTTTCCCCATATGGGTGTGTTTAACTGTCTGCTCTCCACACTGCTCCCGAAGCGTGGCAGCTGTGATTGCTTGCCCCGGAGTGCATGGGAGATCAGACCCTCCTGGCTCGCCATGTGGCTCTATCCATAGTCATCCTGCCTCAAGCCTCTCCCCAGCCCAACCTCCCTGGAGTGTTGGCAAGGTCTGAGCTGCCCTCATCATGCGTCTGTGAGCAGCACACAATGAGTATGCATCAGGTTGCTGTCATTTCCAGCAAGTGAATGGTGGTCCAAGAGCAATTTTGAGGCTTGCAAGTGATTTGCTGATAAAAAATAAATAAATTGTTAACCACTGATCTAGCTAGGATTTGGTTCTGAGTGTCAGAGGTTTCAAGCATCATCTCTGGGATTCGGATTAAGTCAATCATTCTCAGACTAAGTTAATGGCCAACTTAGCACTGTCCAGCTTTGCGCCTCATTCAACTTGTTGTTGCCCCAGCCTTGGCTCCCCCATGTCCCATAACATCTAGAGCAACAAAGTGTGGTTGATGTGTTCGTCACAGGGATGGGAATTTCGGTTTCAGATAGAACCAAAATGACCGGAAAATGGCCATTTCGGTTCTATCTGAAATGTCAGTTCTCATTTCAGTTGTTTCAGGGTTTTTGCATTTAAATATTTTTGGGGGGGAGGAGGGGTTCAATGCAAAATAAATGGAAAAAAAGAAATTGAAATGAGAACCGAAAATCTCAGAGAACAAAAGATGGAGATGGAAACAAAGTAGTTCAAGTGATATCTTTTATTGGATCCAAGTCTGTTGAGAGAATGTGCAAGCTTTGGGGGCACACAGCGTCCTTCCTCAGGTATTTTCTCTTTTTTCTTCCTCCCCGCCTCCAGCCCTTTTTCTAGTTACTTTGTCCTATCCACTCCCACGCAGGTCACTGCCATGCTTCCTCCAATATCCCTGTCCTGCATTTGCTCAGTCTCTAGATTTCTGACTTGCTCCATGCTTGAGGATGGGCCCTCTGTGGCTTGCATATTTTCGCCAACACAAGTTGGTCTAATAAAAGTTATCATTTCAACTACTTCATGTCCCATAAAGAGAGAAAAGAGGTAAGAAGCAGCCACAAGAAGCACAGGCTCCATGCCAGGCAGCAGAGATGGGGCTGTGGGAGAGCTGGAGCAGCATGTTCGAAAGAGGGAGAAACCAAAGGTGCAGGAAATCCAGGAGATTGAGCACCTCGATTCCTTGCAAGTGGAGACGGCCAAGTCTACATGCCCTGGCAGTCCTTTGTGCATGGGTTACACAGCTATCCATCTATCCTCATACCTCTACACCCAACCCCTATCTTTGTAATTAGCCCATCCTAAACATTCTTTTAAATTTGCTTAAGTTTACATGCAAATTGATGCAAATCAGCACAATCCTATTTTCTTTCCTCAGAGAAGTGGGAGCCCTAGATCTAGTTTATTTCCAACCCAGATTAGAACAACGGTAATGAGGCCTGTTGTTCTTGCTGTTAAATGTTTTATATTTGACAGAGACATGATCACATTTCAGTTGTGGTTTCTAGCTACTTAACTAGAACATGAAATCAATTATACAGGGGGGTAAAAAATAAGGAGCAACCACCTGGCCCAGTTCTAGTGCTGTTATTATTGGAGGTTTAAGCTGCTCTGAGAAGAGGCATCACTGCAAGTTGAGCCAACACAAGAAACCCAGTCAGTCAGGGGCTGTGAAATCCTTTCTATTTGCACAGCCTGTGCCAAAAAGCGCTTAGCAGCACTTAGACTCTCTGGATCACAGGTTGTCTTGAATTAGAACTTTAGTGCAGCTCTGTTGTGTTTGTCATTCTTTACCATAATATATTTGTGCCGTGATCCACACACAACTTCCTCTGGAGAAGTCCTGTGTTTAGCAGGTTACAAAGTCTCGTAGGCAGGAATTTCTGCAGCAAGTGGCATCTAGGCCAAGCTCACAAATCATTAGCCATGCAATCTTGTTTATCCTGCAAAATCTTGGAGTTTGGCCTATTACAAAATCAAAGCAACAAGGTCAGATGGTTCCAAGCAAAAAAATGGCTAATGAGTGAACGAGATACTCTGAAGAAAGGTGGCAAGGCTGAAGGGATGCTCATTTCACGTAAACGCAATTAGTGCACAGCACATGAACTTCGTGCTATGCTTTAAGGTGGGAAACTTAAATGTGAATAACCCAGGGCTGCACAATTTCCATTCTCATTCCTGGTCACCTCCACAGGAGATGGGGAGCCCTTTTTCTTACCACGGGCCACCTTTGTATTTAGTAAACGCCTGCGGGCCAGATCGGGGCTGAGGGGATCTTGCTGGGGGAGGGGAAAGGTTGAAGAAACATACTCAGGGCATGGGGAAGGAGCAGAAAAGCAGAAGTAGCACACTCAGGGGAAAGCAGAAACAAAAATGTGCGCTGGGGGGAAGGTGCTGAAATGTGCATTCAAAGGTGGGGCAGGATCCTTCCAGTGACAGCTAGACAGAGACTGTATAATTAAAGGCTGTGGAACATATTTGGTCCACAGACCTGAGGTCTCCAGCCTCTGATTTAATGGGATGAGTTTCTAACTACACTTGAGTAAGAAACTGTGTGAAATGGTCACAGTGAAATTCAAAGACCTTGAAGTTTGCTCTATTGGGAATTCTCACTGGCTGAGATTCTTGGAGCAAACATACTTATGGAAGAAAAGGATTAGCGGTAGGGAAAAGATCCTCTTAATTAAGCAGATATATATATTTTTAAAAACAAACAAAGCCAACAACCCAAAGCCACGATCCACACAAACCACTTATTCCACAGAAGTCTGACTGAAGAACTTCTCCAGAGAAAGTAAGTCTTCACAGGACTTCTCCAGAGGAAGTAGAGCGTGCATCACAGCCCAAATCTATTATGGTAAAGAATGATAAACACAATGAAGCCGCACTAAAGTTCTAATTCAAGACAACCTGTGATCCAGAGAGCCTGAAAATGCCCCTCCTAAGGACACATAGGGTGTCTCTACACGCCACCGTGTCATGGTTCCAGCCTTTCCAGGGGCAACTATTACATCAGTTCACTCTGTGATTAGCTCCTGAGTTTGCGTGAACATGGGTTTGCAGGAGTTTGCCACCCAGAACATATCCAGGGAACGGCTCAGCAGACACCCAGAGTAGCCAAAAACAGGGAATACATTTGGTCAGTGGACCACCCTGCCATAGGGCATTGCCCAGGTAGGCTACCACACCTACCTGGGCAATGCCCTATGAATTCTGAAGCTTCTTTTCGTGGCTGTGCCAACATTCACGTTGTGCTTTTCAGTTTCACTAGTGTGACTTGTGGGCCATTTATTCCTATTTATTATAGAGCCATTTATTTATGTATTTATTCCTATTTATTATAGAGCCCGTGTAGTACTTGGACAGGGAAGTAAGTGGGGGACCCCAGTTCAAATCTTGCCTTAATAAAAAAACTCACTGGGTGACCCTGGGCCAGTCACAATATTCTCTCAGCCTAATCTACCTCACAGGGTCAGTGTGAGGATTAAACATTATGTTTATTAGTTATATGTAAAGTGCTCCAAGTGCCATGGCAGGGGGGGGCACGCACTATATAAAAATAAAGATTATTATTATTTGTGCTGCCACCCTATGTGCACCCCCTGGTGGTCAGAGTCCATAGTGTGGCAGCAAAAAGAGCAGCTTGTTCAAACTGCTCCACCTCAGGATAACATCACCAGTACTACTAGAGGACATTTGCCCTGTGGGTACCATAACATGTAGACACACCCACAGAGGGAGATATTTTAAGAACTAAGCACTGAGTGGTTGGCATGCTAAATACAGAAGAGAACCCTCAGAATAAGCAGCTTGGTGAAATAGGCCCTGCCACAGGAATAGCTCTGTTTCATGATTGCACAGTGCCTGGTATAATGGGGCTCCAATCCCTGACTGGGAAACTCAGCCGCTTCCACAACGATCTTAAGTAAACCTCAAGCCCCAGGACTGAGCAGTTTGCTTGTGAATGATTGTGCAAATATTTCTTTCTTTGAAGATTAAATCCAGAAAGGAGGGCAGTGCTATACGCTCCCCATCTCCCTCGTTTAAAAAGGTTTTCAGTGATCCAGTCAGGAAACAGAACCCATGATATGCGACTTCAGTAGTAGCCTATCACATGACATAAATAGCCAAGACACAAAATTCCCAAACAGCTCATGAGCTGAAATTGGTCTGTATAAACGGTTCAGTCAACACCCATGAATAGCAAATACGTTTTCAGAAAGCAGAGTTAGGTCACAAACAGGAAGAAAGGCTAAACAGTGTACACGCTAGTATACACAATAAGGGTTCCTGGCGTTCATTTGTCCATTAAAAAATAATAATAATTTGATCGGCTCTAGGACTGCATCTCGTTAATACATGCTAACTTTGCTGGATCCAGGAAATCACCAAGGAGACGCTAAATGTCATGATTGGCTAATAGGAAACGAGCCATTGCAGCACTGTTCACGTGGAAGGAGCTGCACTACCTCGCTGCAGTTTGTGATCAGTGCAAGCCATATATGGCCTTCTGTTACGTTCAGTGGTAATTGCACAGAACACACCACCCACCGCCCCCTTCACAGAAGATAATCTGGGAAGGCTGGCATATGTGTGCTTTTAAAATAACACCCAGCATCAGGCAGAGGGTCAACATTTAGATCTGAAATAAAAAGTAGCTGTAAGTGATCATCATACAGAATCGTCTTTCCCCTGCAGTCGGTGTGCCTGCGTAGTGAGTTAGAGGACATATTTGTTTTTCATAGTTAGACAGTGTAACAGGGAATGCATCCCGGTCCCATTGTTTTGATTTTTAAAATTATTGTTATTTTGCCCGCTATGCCAGCTGGCCTTTTATTTTTAAATTTTTTTTGCCCATGCTTACTTGTTTTTCCTCTGCTGTTGAGGTCCAGCCTGGGCTCCTGCCCTGGGCCATACTTTAAGCCTTCCGGATGAACCTGCCAGGTTTTTTGGACGTAGAGTTTACTGTTAGGCAGCTTGCTTTTTTGCACCCGCCGAGTCTGGTTAGTTTTAGGCAGTCACGCTGCTTACAGCAGCAGCCCTGCTTTGTAGCCATTTTAAAGGGACAGAGCCCTCCTAAGTAAACCTGCAGGGCTGCATGAACCACTACACTGGGGAGTGTGAAGGGGAAAGAGATTCAAAAGACATCCTCCCCCGCCCCCGTCTCCCAAGTCAGGTTGAGGTCCATTTGACCAGCCCTAATAATTATGAATATTGCTGTCTGCCATGCACAGAGGCTATTTCAACCACTCTTATTTTGAAAACAGGCAGTTATCAAAGCTTCTTGCTCTCATTCCTATTGACCTCTACCATTGCTATCTGCTGCCCAGTGGCCCATCTTGGGCAAAAAAAGAAAACCCCATTTTCTGACCACTTCCATTTCACATCCTTCCCTATTGTCTTCAGGATTCCATCTAGCCCAGCAGCCTGGCTGTGGCATCGGTTTCACAAACAAACCAGCTCAACACACAGTTCACCTCTTCAGACCCGTTTCAAGAATCCCCTCCCAGACCCGGCAACAGCTTCTTAAAACTCCCTTCTTTCTCCAGGCTTCTACAACAGTCTACCCTATTAGACAGTCCAGCTCAAACTGATGTGAACAGAATCACCTGACCTGCACTGCTAAGAGCCCCACCCACACTAATCAGACTTCTGGAGATTGCCTATTCCAAAGTGATGGCTTGGATTACTTTCACATTATCTCCCCTAGGAGTTAAGGAATGAACTCCTGGAAGGTCAATTTGCAAAACCTAGGCCCTTTTCACACAGACACTCTAACACTGATAAAATGGGGGGTAAATTTTACTATACAGGTTGCAGGGTATCCATAGAGCACACCTGCAGCCCTGCAACATGTATAATAAAATGTAACCCCCATACACTGCAGCCACATTATAGCAATGTATTTGGGAGCTATGCCTCACTCCATTATAACCAAATCCATGGTAGAAAGAGGGTGCTTTGAACATGTAAAGCTATTTGTGGTGTAACACATTGGGAACCATGCCCCACAGATTATTGCCCTTTGAACTCTTATATGGGAGGCAGCCTGGGGTCATTTTAGACCTGCTTCAGGAAACCTGGGAGGGACAAGAAACCCGAGCAACCAATGAAGTCCAGTATATACTCATCCTGTGAGAGTGCCTAAAAACCCCTGCTGATCTTTGCTCAGGAGAATCTTATGAAAGTCTAGCAAACTCAAGCAACAGCCTACAACGGGTGTGACGGCACCCTCGATTGATGGGATCTGTCCTCCACTGACTTCTCAGGTACTGAACCTGGGGCCGCTCCTCGATGCACAGCTCCGCCTGGCTCTCCAGGTGGAGGCTGTGGCGAGGAGTGCCTTCCGCCAGTTACATCTGGTGCGGCGGCTTCTGCCGCTGATTTCGGTTCCGGATCTGGCCACGATCATCCATTATTACCTTTTATTACCTCTCGGTTAGACTACTGTAACGCGCTCTACGTGGGGCTACCTACGGTGACGGCTCGGAAGCTGCAGCTGGTGCAGAATGCGGCAGCCTGGCTCTTGGTGGGGCTGGGTCACCGGGAGCACATTACACCAGTGCTCTGGTCTCTGCACTGGTTGTCAATAGTCTTCCAGGCCCAATTCAAAGTGTTGGTCTTGACCTATAAAGCCCTACACGGCCTGGGCCCACCTACTTGCCAGATTGCTTCACTCCCCAGGTTCTAGACCGGCCCCTACAGTCATCCGGGTGCGCCATATTAGAGGTCCCTCGGGTTTCCTGGGAGGCCACGCAAGATAGGCCGTTCTTGGTGGCCGCACCTCTGGAATTCCCTCCCGGTGGGGGCTCGTCTGGCCCCAGACCTCCCAACCTTTCGTAGGAACTGTAAGACCTGGCTGTTCCATCAGGCATTTAGCAAGGGAGAGGGGTGATGGGTGGCATGGGAGGGGGTTGGGGAGGGTGGTGGAGTTTTTCTATGTTTTTATTAGTAGTATCCTATTGGGGGATATATTTTTACTGTTATTATATTTTGTATTTGTTACTGTTGTTAGCCGCCCCAGGCTGCCTGTGGCAGGAGGGGCGGGATACACATTTGTTAAATAAATAAATAAAATAAAACAATGGGGCTTGCATGCAGGTCTTCGAGTCCGGAGACTGGGTGGTCTTACTGTTACCTAGCACTGACTCCAAACTGCTGGTTCAATGGCAGTGGCCATGTGAGGTGGATATGACGAGTAGGACCTGTAAATTATGAGGTGAGGCACCCTGAGAAAAGGAAAGAAATCAAAATATACCATGTTAACCTGCTGAAAGCATGGAAGAAATGCGTGGTTGTTTTTTTATAACCCCAACACCACTTGAGCCTTAGCTGGGACCACGCGTACAGTTGTCAACAGCTATTGTGTCCCCATTAATAGGGAACAACCTCCAGTCAGAGCAGAAAGAACAAGTATGACAACAGATTGCTTCCTTTCCTGCCATGCCGATGCACAGCTGCTTCCTCTATACGCTGTCTCTCGCTTCTCACAGCACCTGCAGCTCTACTAGCACTGGTAACGGGCTGGCGCTTACTCCCTTAAAGGGCCAGTGGCCCACAGGGATTCTGCCATCACCTACTTTTTTTTACATGAGGCTTGTTTCTCGCAGATTTCTAAAATCCAGGAGAAACAAACTCACGCACGAGGGTGGGGTAGGGTTAGACATTCCTCCCCGCAACCGGAAGTAAGGTGAGCGCCACTGAAAACAGCAGGCATCGCAAACTAGCGCAGGCTTGGAGATGCAGAGTTGTAAAACCTTCCATATGGGGGTTTTACAAGTCCTCACCTCCAAGCTTGTGCTAGTTCGTGGCGCCCACCTCACTTCCAGTAGCAGGGAGGAACGTCTAAACCTCCTTGCGTGAGTGTTTCTCCTGGGTTTTAGAAATCTGCAAGAAACAAGCCTCGTGTAAGAACAGCCACAGTGATACCTTTTTTTGTCTTTCCCTTTTCTCTCCCTCGATTATGGAGCGTATATGTTTTCCCTCGGTCGGGCCGGAGGACTTGGCCAGACATTGCTAGGACTGCACTTGTGGAACAGAACAGCCTGGAGTGCACTGATGATGGACAGCAGATACCTGGTGCCCAGGAAGAGGGGGGATGCCACTCCAGTGAAAGGAATTTGGTTGGACTGAATGTTAGTATTTGGATTGCCCTCTGGCTAACCAAGCAGGTGTCCAAGACATGGGGGAGCTGTAAGCCATAGGCAGGGACCGCATCTCTCTTATTGTTCTGTAAAGCGTCAGGTACACAGCTGGTGCTATACAAATGCTAATGCTAATAATAATAATAATATTGTGGGATACACATCCCAGACGGGCAGGGAGCACTCAGAGGGGTAAGGCTCCTGGGGAAGAGGAGTCTGTGATGAAACAGGTTGTGGCCCCTTTAAGGCCAGCCTGCCCATCACTGTGGCCCAGCCCCTGTGAGGGATATAACAAGGGATGGGTGTACAGCAGAGGCAGTCTGGAGGGAACTGCTGAAGAGGCAGGATCTCCCTGGGAAGCAACAGCAGCAGCAGCAGCAGCAGCAGCAGCCTGGGAGCTAGCCAGGGTGCTGAATCCCAGACCAAGGGGAATGTTGCTGGAAGGGTGCTGGAAGCGGGGGGAAAGGGCTTGCACCTCTGATGCATGAGGAACTGAAAAATAAAGCTTCATATGACAATGACTCTTGCTTAAGCAAGTGATTGTGAGACCAATTCTTCATGAATTTACCCTAACCGAGCGGTGTATATTTCACACCACCACTTTTCAACATGGCCCCATCCCTTTCCAATGTGGTAATGTCACAGCACTCTGAAGGGATGGGCAGGCAAAGACTAGGTGGCAAATGCTCTCTCCTCCCACTCCTAGGTCCCATGGTAGTCCCCTTCTCAAACCACTACAAGAGGACCAGTGGCTCACAGAGATTCTGCCCTGTCACAGTGATACCTTTTGGTTGTTTTTCCTTTTTCTATCCCTCAATTTTGGAGTGAATATATTTCCCTGTCGGCTGAGCTGCCCAGCTATTTCACCGGCCTCATGGAGTCAGCCCAGCATGTTTTCAGCATTCTCTCCTCTGTGTCATAGAAATTTAGGATTTTTCTCTTTATTACTTGCTTTTGGGGCTTGCTGCTAACAACCCACTAAGCCTTCTCTCCCCACTTTGAAACATGTCTGAAGTAGTGACTTGGCTCTCATTCCTATAGTAGCTAAGCACTCCACAGTGCATAACGTGTTTCCCCTCACAACCAGTCGAATATCAGTCATTCAAACCGAGGAGGAACAGCACCATCCCCTTGAACACTCATAGCCCTGTCTGCTTATTCACTGCTATGATGAGAGTTGGATCCAGAGTCACTGTGCAGTTGTAATGGAAGCCACTGTGAAGGAGGGAGCCATTTTGCTCCTTGCTGCCAGCATTTGAAATTGACCAGCAGCAGGGGGAAATGGTGGCACTACCCAGTTTTCCAGATGGGGAACAAAGACACAAAAAGACTTGGCTGGCTTGCACTTGGTATATGATGACGTAGGGAAGTGAATTCAGGTCTCCCAAATCCCAGGTTAGCATCATAAACCCTCCTGAGCCCACCCTCTTCTCCATAAACTCAGCTCCCTCTTAAGGATTCTGGGTAGCATAGTTCAACAGGCTAATCACTACACTAAGGCCGTTTTTAGACGATCGCGGCTGCGCATGAAATTGACCAGCAGCAGGGGGAAATCGTTTTCCGGCCGCATGCTTTTCCGGCCGCGTTTGACCGGGTTGATTTTTCAACCCGGTCAAATCGCAGCCGGAAAAGCATGGGCGTCCCCCTTCCGGGTGCGTGATTGCCAGGAGTGTATCGTCTGATCCCAGCTCCCGGCATTTTTTCAAAACAAGCGCGGGCACGGCCGCGATCGTCTAAAAACGGCCTAAGAGTGTAATAGTCTGGTCCCAGTTCTGTTCATTGTGCTGGCTGTGCAGCACATTACAGTCAATATTAATTTTATTTATTTATTTTTAAAATTTCTATCCCGCTGCCTCCCGCCACAGGCGACCCAGCATCAATATAAAACATTTTTTAAAATCATAAAACAATCAAAACATCAACAAACATCAGAAAAAAAACCCATCTGTCATCCTCCCTTCCCCCCAACCCACACTCTACTCCTCTCCCTCGTCAAATGCCTGATGAAACAGCCAGGTTTGGCAGTTTCTATGGAAGGCCGGAAGGTCCAGGGCCACACATGTCCCCACCGGGAGGGAGTTCCAGAGGTGCAGCGCAGCCACCGAGAACGTCCTATTCTGCGTGCCCCCCTGGAAAAACGGGGGGACCTCCAGTAAGGCGTCCCCGGATTACCGTAGAGGCCAATCCAGAACCACGGGGTGAGGGTCCAAGCCACGTAGGACTTTATAGGTTAAAGCCAACACTTTGAATTGGGCCCGGAAGACTGTTGGCAGCCAGTGCAGAGATTGGAGCACTCCCAGTGGCCCGGCCCCACCAAGAGTCGGGCCGCCGCATTCTGCACCAGCTGCAACTTCCGAGCCATCACCATAGGTAGCCCCACATAGAGCACATTACAGTAGTCTAACCAAGAGGTAATAAAAGCATGGATGACCATGGCCAGGTCTGGAACAGAAATCAGCGGCCGAAGCCGCCGCACCAGATGTAAATGGCTGAAGGCACTCCTCGCCACAGCCCCCACCTGGAGATCCAGGCGGAGCTGCGCATCGAAGAGCACCCCCAAGTTCCGCACCTGGGAAGTCAGTGGAGGACAGACCCCATCAATCGAGGGGGCTGTCACATCCACCGACTTATCCACTAATATCACCTCCATCTTGTCAGCATTCAGTCGCAGTCGATTAGCCCTCATCCAGTCCCCCACAGCTGCCAAACACTGGGTAAGCACCGAGACAGCCGGGCCTGGGTCAGTTGAAAATGAGAGGTACATTTGGGTGTCATCCGCATACTGATGACACCTCACCCCGTACCCCCTGATCACCTCGCCAAGCGGCTGCATATACACGTTGAACAGGAGAGGGGACAAAACAGAACCCTGCGGGACCCCACACGAGAGATCTCGGTGTGATGAAAAACAGTCACCGAGTACCACCTGCTGAGTTCTCCCAGTCAGGAATGAGCGGAACCATTCAAGAACGATCCCGCCCACCCCTGCACTGTCCTGTAGGCGCGTCACCAACATCTCATGGTCAACAGTACCAAATGCAGCTGAAAGATCTAACAGGACTAATAGGGTCGAATGACCCCGGTCCTATTTTCGGTGGAGATCATCTACCAAGGCCGCAAGTGCTGTCTCAGTGCCATGACCCGGGTGAAAGCCAGACTGCGAGGGATCAAGATAACTGACGTGGTCAAGATGCTCCTGGAGCTGCTGAGCCACTACCCGTTCAATAACCTTCCCTAAAAAGCTGTCAACGTCAACGTCAAGCGATGATTTCTTGAGCAGGGGCTGCACCACCGCCTCCTTGAGACAGCTCGGCACCTTGCCCTCCCATAGGGAGGCACTGACCACCCCGGCCAGCAACGGCCCGAAAGATCCCCCGGCAGTTCTTAACCAGTCATGACGGGTATGGATCTAATTCGCAAGAGGCGGCTAGAACAGCTCCAAGCACCCCCACCACGTCAGTGGGTGTCACCGACTGAAACTGATCTCATAAAACCGGACAAGTCAGGGCTTCTACCTCCTCTACTGTATTAAGTGCAGCATCGAGGTCCTGGTGAATACAAGCAGTTTTCTCTGCAAAATAATCCACAAGAAGTTCACAGTGGGCAGATGATGACTCAACTCCAGGGTTGAGGGAGGCCAGACTGACCAGCCCCTGCACAACTCGGAACAGCTCAGCTGGACGGGATTTTGCAGACGCTATGGGGGCAGCAAAGAACTCCCTCTTTGCTGTCCACATAGCCACGACATAGGCTCGTAAACTAGCTCTATGCTGCAATCTGTCGGCTTCAGCGCGAGATCGACACCACCGTCGCTCCAACCATCACCCCTCCTGATTCAGGAGCCACAATTCCTCAATAAACCAAGGTGACCTGCGGGGCCGTCGCCTGAGCGTAATAGGGTTACACTGCTTTATTAATCCAGAGGCATGAGTGCTAGATAAATCATGCCCATCTGGTGAGTCAGGGCGGGAATACTGATCCTTCACATGCACAAAACAGGTATTTACTATTCAAATTAAAGGAGTAGTAGTAGCTCCTTTATCCTCCCTGTCGGCCTGGACACAAGAGCACTGCATCAGATACATGTACGTAGCCAGTGCATACATTACAACTAGTGTGTCAGACAGCAGCAGGCTGAAGCACAGCGATGATGACTACACTGCACTGCTACAGAAGAAACTGAGGGTAAAGATCAGCTGGCATCTGAGGGACATGGGGATGAAATGGGAAACAGAGACTTTCACTGCTTAACCTTGAATTACTTACGTGCTATACAACAAATATGGTACCTCAGCTTGTGGCAGAGTGCAGCCTGGTGGGGCTGTTGTCCCTTTAAGAAGCAGCTGGTGCTGACTTGTTGGTACTGAGTTAGCTGGGCTGCAGGCACTGCTTAGTGAGGGTCAGAGCCTGAGCTTTAAAGCCTGTGTATGGGTGTGGCAGGAGCCAGCCCAGGGAGAAGAATACAGCAGAGCAGCGTGATGATACACTAGCCCTTTAAGAGCCAGAGGCTTGAGGGCTAGCCCCGCCTACTCTGTAGATATAAAGGAAGCCAGACTCCAGGGAATAGTTGATCTGGATTTGACTGTGGATGAAGCAGAAGCGCAGCAGGAACTGTCTCTGCGGTCCTGATATTTCTAGGTTGGTGAGTAACCTGTGGATAACTAAGGATGGCCTGGAGTGTTAAGGGATAACTGGGAGTGGCCAGGAGTGCTGGGTTGCCTGAAGAGGCCCAGGGACTGGGGCTGTGTTGAGGCTGGACTGCTGGCTATCAGAACTGTGAGTGAGCCAGCCAGAGGACTGTTGCCTCGCTGAACTGGGGGCTTTAGTTAGGGCTGGGATTTCTGGAGGGCTGTTTCCCGGCATTAGGTTGTATACTCGTATGAGCTAGATGAATGCTAATTCCCTATGTTGGCATTCTGCTGAACTATGTGAATGGTGGAGAACTGTATATACATGTGACAGAGACTATTCAACTGAGCTTTGAGGTAATTTCCCAGAAAGCCAATGACAGTGAACTAATTCATGAGGTGTGCCCGAGTCCCCAAAGACACCACACCCTGCTACACAGCTCATCAAACCCAAGTCTTGGGAAATACTGTTTTCAAGGAAACTGTTTCCACCCACACGCAGGTAGGGTTGCCACCTCTTGTGGTTTTGACTCTGACACTCCCATAAGCCAAAACAGGAGTGTCAAAGTCAAAACCATGAGTAGTGGCAACCCAACATGCAGGGATAGTTTTAAGCAAGGTGGGCAAGATAACAGCCAGCTGCTCGCCTGCCTTGCTGTCCTTTTTCCTCCATGCTGAAAGCCTCTCTAGCAGTGAAAGGGGAAGAGGACAGCCAACGATAAGCATGCGTAGTGTGTGCAGGGCTGTTGTTCTTGTGGTTTGACTTCGAAACTCCCATTTTGGCCTATTAAAGTCTCAGGGTCAAACCACAAGAGGTGGCAACTTTAAGGGTGTTTCCCCACCCTTTCCCCTTCTTCCCTCAGGAGATGGTTCCTTGCTGAGGGCCTTGTGGGATGTAAGGTTGGCCCTGTTTCCAGGAGTTAAAATATGTTGTGTTGTGCTACATATGGGATAAAGATATTTGAATGCTCTGGGGCCTTTTGCACTGAGAAGCTGCTGAAGAAATGTGGCAAAAATTACACTCTGAATCTACTCCTTTCTGCCCACCTCTCCCAAATTCTTGGTAGTAAACAGGCAGCAGGAAGGGGAGTGTGATATGACATGGGGAAGGGAGAGGAACCATAAGCCCCTGAGGCGGCGGCAGCAGCAGCAGCGAGCAATGAGGCATAGAGGCAGCAAAACAAAGGGTTATCATCATGCAGGTTCCACAGAGGTGATTGATGCTAGTGCCTGACCTGTGAGAGACAAAGAACTGCTCCCCACAGTTTACAGAGTTATGTGCTCCAGTAGGGTGGAGCTGTGGATACGGGTAGAAAGGCCAACTCTATCACCGACAGAGTAGTAGCAGAGCAGGTGGATGTATAAGCAGCGTGGGACCTTCGTGAGTCACAAGCACCCACACACACAGTGTGGTGGCTGATGCTGAGAGAGATACGTTGATTAGAGGGATGCTCCTCTGCTCAAGGCACAGAAGGGCTAATTCGCCTTTGCTTGCAGATGGGTTTAGCTTTCTACAGGGAAAGGAGCAAAGGTAGGTTTTTTCAATCTCTGTACTGGGACTGCCCACAGAAAGCTTGACTCACAGCACGTTTTAGGGCACCTGGAAGGCATATTGTCACCTCCAGAGTGAGTGGGGAGACAAAGGAGACATGTTCCCCCCATGACGTTTGGACAGAGGGGACAGTCACTCTCAATATTTGATCCTTGCAAGAACTGTGGCAACTGCCACGTCTCATCTCTTCTGCTCCACTAAGCATGAGATTTCAATATGACTGCCACTCTGCTCACTTCTGTGGAGCAGGCTTCCTGATTGGTGGGGGGAGAACTGCATTATGATGCAGTTATTCTAACCACCAATCAGGTTGCTCAGACCACATCACAGACGTGGGTGGCAGTGGATCACTGCTAGAGTACATGACCCTGAGTGGTGTCAGGAGAGTGGAGCCCTTGCCTGGAGCATGCAGCAGGTTGAGCTCCAGGGGAATTAAGGAGGGCAGAGTTGTGCTTGTATTGTTGTGGTGTAGCTAGGTTTAATACAGCCCTGGGGTAAGTCAAATTACTGGGCTCCATACCAACTAGGATGGGGGGCAGGGAGAGGTTGGGTGGACACAGGGGGGCATGAAGCAGAGAGGGAATGTGAGGCACCAGAGCAGACTGGAGCTTGGGGGGGGGGGTGTAGAAAAAGTGTGGGGGCAGGCAGAAAAGGTGAGGCATTGGGGCTGGGGTGGCAGCCACTGGCAGACATAGTGGCACTGGCTCCTAGCTCACTGGGGAAGGCACCAGCAGAGATAAAGTAGGACGTTTTGATGTCCCAATGGAGCTGACCCTAATGCACCCCCCTGAAAGCCTGTGCCTTAGGGCAGTGGTCCAGTTTACCCCACCTGTAGCTATGCCCCGGCTTGTGCCCCCTTAGTTTGGACTATTATTGTCTTGCTGACCTCAACCATTACAAATCCATGGCATATTCTTGCAGCTGGGAACATCCAGTGCATAGGACATAACCACAAGCATTCCCCTTATCCAGACCCCACTCTGGGGTGTGTCCCCTTGTCAGCTCCGCTGCCCGCAGAGGTCTTCCGGGCCGCACGGGCCTTCCTCGTGGGCAGAGGAAAGAGCCCTGTCGCAGCCTGACCCCGCCCCCGGGAAAAGCACAGGACACGGGATCTCCAGCGGGGGCATCCCCAGCTGGAAGCGGATCACGGCCTGTGGCCACGCCCCCGCCGTCGGGGCCGCATGTAGGGATTCCCCCGCCCCTGCCGCGGCGCTCAGAGCGTCTGCGGGCACGTACAGGGGCGGGGCTTGGAAGTTAAAAGCCAGCGCCGCCTGGGCAGCGGCGCTGGTGATTGCGATTCAAACCGGCCCCCCGATTGAGCTCGAGAGCGTGTACTTGAAAGAGAGAGAGATTTAGGATTGCGTGTGTGACCTCTTGCCGCCCCCCCTCCCCCCCAGACCTGCAGTACCTGGTGTGAGTGTGTTTGTGAGACTCGTGAGTACCCCTGCCCCCTTCCTTCCTTCCCCTGGGATTGCTACACCTCTGTGTGAATTCCTTCTTCCCCCCCACCTTGCCTGGGACCCTTCCCCTCTGGCACAGGCCCCCAACGTTCCTTTCCATTCCCCCCAGCGTGTATGTATTAGGATTGTTAGAGCAGACCCAGGTCTCCTTGCAAATACCACACCCAATGATGATAGAGGCTCGTTCTCTTTAATTAGAGGTAAAGGCCTAACCACTATCCTGACGGGCATCTACCCTGACGGGCGGGTGCCCTGTGGCAAGGTTAGACCAGTGGTGCGTGAGCGTGTGTGTGGGCGCCCTTTTCCCCCTGCCCCGGTGACGCCCCTGTGTGAGTGACTGCTGCAGAAAGCTTGGAGTGGGGATTAAAATCCTGTTGATTCTGGCTGTGACTATGGGAGCTTTCTCATGTTACCTGGGAATTAGCGCATGTGAGAATGTGCTATTCCACTTTTATGCCATGAGAACACTCGTGCATGACCGGGTCCCAAAATGTAGCTCTTACAAGGATGGGTGTTCTTGTGGTACACCCAGCTATATCTCTCTCTTTCATCCGACACAGGCCCGGCAGTCTCGGTGCTTAGCCAGTGTTTGATGACTGTGGGGGATTGGATGAGGGCGAGCTGCCTAAAGTTAAATCCCAACAAGACGGAGGTGATGGTTGTGGGGTAGGCTGGAGGAGTGGTGGCCCCCATCATTGATGGGGTCCGTCCTGCCCTGGTATCTCAGGTTTGGAGTCTGGGGGTGCTCCTGGACCCGCAGCTCTGCCTGGATGTCCAGGTGGCGGCTGTGGTGAAGGGGACATTTAGTCAATTACATCTGGTGCATCGGCTTTGGCCATATGTCTCTGACTCGGATCCGGCCACAATCGTCCATGCTTTTGTTACCTCGAGACTGGATTACTGCAACGCGCTCTACGTGGTGCTACTCTTGGTGCTGGTTCAGAGACTGCAGCTGGTGCAGAATGCGGTGGCTCGTCTCCTAACAGGGATGGGCCGACACAAGCACATTACACCAGTGCTTCGCTCTCTGCACTGGCTGCCGATAGTCTTCCAGACCCAATTCAAGGTGTTGGTGTTGACCCTTAAAGCCCTAAATGGCCTGGGCCCAGCCTATATGCAGGACCTCCTCACCTGCCGGATCCTGGATCGGCCCCTATGGTTGGCTGGGGGCGCCCTCCTTGAGGCCCCCCAGGTTTCTCAGGTGTTGACCTTGTGGAGGGCGTTCTCTGTGGCCGCACCATGGCTGTGGCACTCCCACCCACTGCAGGTCCACCTGATCACCGACCTCCCCTCTTTCCGTAGACAATGTAAGACCTGGCTGTTCTGCCGTGCCTTTCCCGAGGGAGATGGGGTGGGTGGGTTGGGTTAGGATGGAGTAGGAGGTAATTTGTTTTAATGTGGGGTTTTTAACTGTTTTATTGTTTTTTAACCTGTTTTAATATGTTGTTAGCCACCCCAAGATGCTTTTAGCAGGAGGGGGCGGCATACAAATTTTATAATAAATAAAATAAATATAAATAATAAATAAAAGCATATTAGCGCATTCTCACATGTGCTAAATTCCATGATAACAGAGCCGGCACCTGCACAAACTGTCTCACGCCAGATGGAGTCGGGTCTGGTGCCGGTACCCACCATGAGTACCGTGTTTTTAGTACCCTGTTATTTCCATTTTCTTTTCTGAGTTAATAAAGTTTATATGTTATTGCATAACGTGCTGTCCAGGTGTTTGTTCTCTCCTCAGCCGGGATGTGGTTCCGATGCCTATCTCTGTGGATGCACACACCCTACCCCCAACGTGGCCAGGTGTACCCATATCACTAAAGGAGCAAGGTTCCTGTCTGTTATAAGCTCGCCGGGGAGAGGCCTCCCAGCATTCCTGGGGGGTGGAGGGTCTGTGGTTCCGTTATCTGGTAGCACAGATATACCTGGTTGCAGGCGCGTTTTTGAGCTTATATTAACCCACCATCCCCATGGGGCACTCATTGCTTGCTGAGGCTTTTACATGTCTGACATGTCCCAGGTCTGTTGCCTGCCATTGTGTAGCAGGCGGGTCTTGCAGTTTGGGATGTCTGTGCAACCATGACCCTTGGTGAGCTGTGGCTTAGGGATGATGTGCAACTGCTGTTGGTGGATCCCTTGTCTACGCATGATGTGCTTTCATGGAGTCTGTTGCTCCTGGGACTCGAGCCTAAACGAAAAATCTCAGAGTGCTGTTTCTAACAGTTTTTTCACCTTCATTCATGCGAAGAGGAACTCTACCAGCATTTTTGTCATTTTTTGTGATTTTTTTTTCCCCACTATTTTCTGCCATTTTGGAATTTCTGGTATTATTGGTATTTTTTTGTAATTTCCGATATTATCGGTAATACCGGAAATTACCAGAAATTAACAGAAACTACTTGAAATTACTGAAATGGCAGAGAATAGCAGAAAATAATGGAAAATATTTAAAATGTTGGTAGATTTCCTCCTCATTCGTGAAAGGTCGCTATTTCCTGACAGAATGAGACCATTTGCTCTTGCTTCAGGCCTATGTGGGACATTGTGTGTGCAGTCATAATTGCCAACAGAAAGCAAGTGAGTTGGGGTTCTGTATTCTGGGGTCCACGGAGGATAAGCCTCTGGCAGGACTGCTGCTACTGTAGGAGGTGAACAAGAGAGTTGCTTTGCAGAAAACCTGTAGCCTCCCAGAGTTTCACCTGTGCCTTTTAGAGGGGAGTCACATTTGTGACTGTCTTGCTGTGTCCCCAGGGTTATCAGAGAGAGTGGCATGAGTGCCATTATCACATGCGTGAACTGCAGTTACAGCCCCGTCTGAGGGTCCTGACCTGACCGTGGAGTCTACTGCAGTGGAGATGGCTGTCCTACATATAGGGTTGCCATCTGTGGTGGTTGTTTACCTGACATTCCCATTGACCAAAATGGAAGTGTCAGGTAAAAAAGATCAAAGGTGTCAACCCTACCTGTATAATTTGGGCCCGGGTGGATGTTCTGCTCACTCTGGGCAGCAGAGTTCAGTGACCCTGAACTTCATGGTGCATCAACATCTGTGGGCACAAGGGTACTGGATATGGCTGTTTGCATGGGCCGTGTATGCAGAAGGTGCAGGGTTTCCAACTCTGGCTCCGCCACTGCTGTTACCCGGCTTTGGAACAACATTCAGTGGCTGCGGCCCCCTCTGTCTCCTATGTTCATGTGTGTGGGGCTCTGCCTGATTGATGTTGCCCTTGGACTGCACCATCCCAGTCCTTCTGCGATGCAACACCACCACCCGGACATAGTGTTGTGAGCTACCTGTGTGAGTCATCCTGTTTGTGGCACAGGATTCATCACCCCCACTCCAGCAGTCGTGATCCCCCTTGGAATGTGGCCCTGTGCACCGCTGGTGTTTGTCCTGGGCTCTGTGCGTGTGCGTGTGTGTTTGGGACTGGACCATTAGCCTGGTGGGAAGGTGGGGGGGGGGACTGGTGTTTGTCTTTTTCGGCTGCTGTCCCATTGGTCTCCCTGATGCATTCCCCTTTGTGTTCCTGAGCTGTGTGTGGGTTGTATGACATGCCTCTTTGTGTATTGTTGCCTGGTGTCCTAATAGCTGCCGGCCAGCCCTGAATGCCACACCAGTTGCGTGGGTCCGCCTTCCCCTGTCCCTCCTCCCCTGCCCTCCCGGATTCCTGCTGAGGGAAGGCGGATGTGGCTGCAGTGGCTTCACTTGCCCATGATTTTCCATGTTTGCACGTCATGTGGTGGGGGTGGCCTATGATGTGGGGGCTGGGTGGTTCTTAGCCCGCCTGGTGGAACGGCTGTCAGTTTGAACCGTGGTCAGGGCCGGTTGGTGGGTGGGGACCGTGGACTCCCTAGGTGCTGTCCATTTGAATCCCTCCCTACTCCATGTGTGTGGGCACTCCGTAGCTGATCCACTCCGTGGACATGGACCCTCTCCCCTCCAACCTTGCTTGTTTAAAAACAGCCTCTCTCTCTGGGTGCCTTCTGGCTCCTGCTGCCACCGTGGACTACTCCAGGCGGTGGTGGGAGATACACGGATGTGTGTGTGTACGTCCCCACTCCCACGCTATGTGGAGTGGCCTGCCTCTCCCCTCCCCTCTTCCCCCCCCTCCCCAACAGACAGCCATGGTGGCCTATGCACGATGGCTGCCCAGAAGCACCGCCACTCCGGACCAGAGTAAGTACAGCAGGTCTTCATCCATGATGGCCCACTTTACACCCAGTTGGGCAGCTCTTACTCAGTCGGTGGTGGCACTTAGCCCAGGCTGTGACTTGGGGATGGTCCCAAGTCGCAGCCCAGGCAAATGTCACCAACGACCGGGTAACAGCCCGCACTAACATCTGGCAGGCGCATGCAAGCGTGATGGGTGGCCACTGTTCCACACGTGGCAAAGTGTTCCAAAGTGTGGTACCGCAGCCCACCGTCACGTTTGAAAACACTCTCTCTGTCTCACTCAAACACACACAACTGCTATTACTTCATTACCATGATATAGCACAACACATTTTTAAGCAGTTTGCACCCATTTGAATTTGTGCCCATGACGGCACACACTTCTGGGAAAGAGGTGACAGGCAGCAGCCAGTAAATGTACAGCCACACGCTATTAGCTCTGCGCAACTCTTTCCTCCATTCCCCCAGTTTTCAGGCATAGCAACAGCCCGGCCTTGAGCACAGTGCAGAGGAGGCATGTCACTGCTGACAGTCAGTATTGCTCTCTCTGGGGCAGCATGGTTTTCACTGCCCCTTTCTCTTCTGGGTTTTATACCGTGCCTGTCACCATGACCTCTGTATATGAAAGGATGGATGGATTTGTAAATGCCAGCTATGCCTGTGTGAGAAAATAAATACCATGGTTGTTAAACAAAATAAAGTCTTGATTCGTTTGGGTTTGTTTTTTTTAATGGCTTGAAAACTGTGATAGGATTCTGCCTTGAAGCAAAAAAAAAATCTGGTGTGTCTGTTTCATCATCAGGGTGAAAGGAGAGAGAGAGAGATTCCTGCAGAGATTATGGAATTTGTGAGAGTGGGTTTTTTCCTCTTTGCACATGAACAGTCCATGTGAGACTAAGTACTTTCCATGTGACTAGCTCATTCCCATGCTTGCAGTGTACCAGGGCATTTAAAGCAACAACAGACAAGGTCAGTGCCTGCTTGTTGATGCTAACGTGAGAACAAACATTGCATAAAAGATTAGGATTATAAAAATACATGCATGTTGCCCAAGTGAGGGCGACTGCTTCTTTCTGGGGATTGCCTGGGAATTGTCTCTTCGCCATGCAATGCCAGACAGCAAGGGAGTTCTATTAGGAGAGATGGGGTGGAAAAATTAACTGAGCCAGTGGGGCGCAAAAGGGCACTTGACCATGCAGCCAACACCAGCTGGAGAGTGGTATGTGCCCAACAGAATCTATTGTGCTTCCTTAAACAAACATAGCATTCAGCGTCCGCTCAGCTCAGCCATCTATCCTGCTCTTTTAAAAACAGCACAGCATCTCTGCAGAATAGAGAGAAACCTGAGATAGTTTCTGCAATTCAAGAAGTGCCTCCTGCTCCTCCTCCGCTTTGTACAGCAGTTCTGCCTGGGTTTTTTCTCCAGTGATGATTAGAGCACTGGGTCTGGGGCCTAGATTTACCTTCCAGCTGCACACACTGTGTGATACTGGGTGAGCCATTTAGTCTTCCTGTGCCTTGGTTTCCCAACTGTAAAATGTTATTCACAGCACTTCCCTTCCTCACTGGAGTGGGGGATGTCATGGGGGGAAACATATTAAGGACTGTGACATGCTCAGACACTATTGCCCCTTCGCAGCCCCCCGTGGAGGGTCTCTCCTCTCCTCCAATCAGGTGGAGGGTCTCTCCTCTCCTCCCCCGTGGACACAGGGGTTCCGCCCACGGAGGAGGGGGGTAAAAGGGACGGCTGCGCTCTCTTGCATTGACCCGGCTGGGGTTGCTAGGCAGCCGTGGCTGGGGTTTTCCTTTGGGTGCGAAGAGCGCGTGCAGGGATTGGAGTGTCGCCCCACCCGGGGGCGGCGCTTGGGGATCGAGCACCACTCGCCTCCTCAGTCGGAGGCGGCGGCGGACAGAGCAGCACGCTCGGGATTGCTGCTCCCAGCCTCTCGCTTGCGGCCGGGCCGGGTGTTTAGGAGCCTTGTGTCTTTGCTCTGGCGGTCTTTGAAAGCCAGCAGGGTACCTGCGCAGACTTGTATCCAGCTTACAGCCTAAGGGAGAGGGTGGAGGTGCAAGTCATGGGGGCCAAGAAGAAGGTGGCACGGAAGCAGCCGCACCCCCGCCGGGACACCCAGCAGCCCCCACAATTGCCACAAGCCTTGCAGGAGACACACATGAGCCACTGTCAGGTGGGTGAGGGGATTCAAGCTCCGGAGCCTGAGAAGACCGCAGGGGAGGGAGTCTCTCTTGCTCCAGGAATGGCCCCCATGGCGCCATCGCTGCGGAACCGCCTCGCAGGATGCAAGACCTTGCTTGGGAGCATGGCGGTGGTGGTGGTTGGGTGACTGGTACCAGGCAGGGCTGAGAGGGGCGCCCCCAGAGGGGGGCATAATTGTGCCCCAATCACCGAATGAGGCAGTGGGTAGGGTGGTGCCATAGCTGTGGAGGGGGGGCGCCGGGTCAATTCCCTGGTGCATTTCCTGCAGGACCCCCCAGTGCCTAGTCATCTGAGAGCAGAACCTCAGGTGTTAGGGGCCGCGGGGGCCCCTGTGCGGCCTGAACCAGCTGTGCTGCTCGCTCGCTCGGCGGGTACGGCTCTGCCGCTTGGGATCCTGCAGGCCCCGGTGCCGCAGCCACAGCTCCTCCCGCCCCTGGTTGGAGAGGGTGGGGTAGACATGGGATGGATTCCACCATATCCTGTGGGCGCAAGCAGGGGTGGGGCAGGATGGGAAGTTCCTCCACCCCCCCAGTGTTTCCCACCTACAGCCAAGGGCCTCACGAACCCTGGACTGGGGGCACCCCTGGGACGTGAGGATGATGAGCTGCACCGGCATATAGAGGTCTTGGAGAGAGCAATCCGGGATATGGCCGACCACTGCGCTATCCGCGAGCCAGCCCCAGAAGTGTCTGAAGCAGGAGGAAGCCAAGGTATGGCGTAGAGAACTACCACAGGCGGGGCAGGGGTGAATGGGTGGGCAGTGCCGCAGTCCGGTTTGGGAGTGAACCCTGGCGGATGGGGGCAGGAGGCCCAAGGAGTACACCAGTCTCAGTCCCCGCTTCTTGCTCTCCCCTGTGGCCAACAGTCAGCAGGGGGCAGCACGGGGGCGAGCGCAGTAGCGGAATCGCCCACCCAACTGCTGTGGTGGAACGGGGCATGGGTGCCAGTAGCCCACCCTGGCATGGCCGCACAAGGTAGTAGCGTAGCCACAGGGCACTCAGCCCCCCCGCTACAGGTGGGTCAGGCTCTCCAGGTGTGGGCTCCTCCAGGTGCCACGGTGGCCCCAGTGTGCCAGCAAGGAGGAGAGATGGNTGCCACTAAGGGTCTGCCGGACCATGCCGGATGGGCCCGCCCCCTCCCCCCCCCAAGACCTGTTAGTAGCGTAGCCACAGGGCACTCAGCCCCCCTGCTACAGGTGGGTCAGGCTCTCCAGGTGTGGGCTCCTCCAGGTGCCACGGTGGCCCCAGTGTGCCAGCAAGGAGGAGAGATGGGGCAGCACCTTCCCTCGGGGTTGGGATACGCAGCGGTGTCAGCACCCATAGGAGCACACCTGCTGCCAGCCACTCGGGAGAAGATATGGAAGGGCGAATTCATAGACCTGTTCGCCCTTATGTTCAGGGATCCAACTGTAGATCCATCGGAACCAGAAGACAAGAAAGAGAAGGAGCGCTTCAAGTGCCCAAAGGCCGATAAGAATTGGTCCAACTGGACCACGACTTTTGCCATTTACCACGGAGTGGTAATCCAGGCTTACCCCACCCAGGCAGCTGAGCTCATTAAATGCATGGACATTGTCCGGCGTGCTTATAAGTCCACCCCACCCCACCCGGGGCGTGGCTCCGATATGACGAAGCTTTTCGGCACCGGGCAGCATTCACTCCAGGTATGAGGTGGGACACGCATGCACCTGATCTCTGGTTGGATTTCATGGTGCATGCAGCCAATGCCCCTAGGTCCAATAGTGACCATCTCCTGGCAAAGGGCGGCGTCGACCCCGCTAACAATCTTTTTTGTGGTGATGCATGGCGAACATTGGGCAACCTTGCGGGCCAGTGCTGGGAGTTCGCGCATGCCGGGCAATGCTCCCGGCCAGCGTGCAGGTTCCGGCACTCCTGTCCCAACTGCTCCGGGCTTCACAATGCCACAGCCTGCCCTAGGGCAAGGGCAGGGCCCAAAGGGAGGCCCCCACCTGGACCACCAGGTAGAGGGGGGCAGGGAAGTGCAGGGCAGACAGCCCTGGCAAAGGGCCCCAACCCCAATTAATGTGGCCCGGCTGGCGTCGGCTCTAGAACTACACCCAGATCCGTCCGAGGTAGCTTACATAGTTGAGGGTTTACGGGAGGGGTTCCGTATACCAGCGGGGGAGGTGCAACCCCATAAAGCCACACCCAATTTAAAATCAGTGCTGGGGTTGGAATCTGTGGTGCAGGAGAAAATTGGCAAGGAGTGAGCTGAGGGTAGAATAGCCAGCCCATTCTCTTCCCCCTCCTTTCCCTAATATGATAGTGTCGCTGCTAGGGGCGGTCCCCAAGAAGTCCCCGGGGGAGTTTAGGATGATACACCATCTCTCATATCCCAGGGGACAAACTGGCGGACATTCGATCAAAAATTGGGGTATGCTTGGCAGCTCGCAAGGTGACAGTCCGGCAGCTCCGGTCCCTGTTAGGCCGTCTGAACTTCACCTGCAGGGTAGTTGCGCCAGGCAGGGCTTTCCTGTCACACCTGTATGCCAAATTGACAGGCAGCCTCCAGCCTCATCATCACATACGGGTCACGCGGGACATGAAGGACGACCTGCAGATGCGGGCCGCGTTCCTCGTCGAATTCAACGGAGTGAGCATATGGAGGGACAAGCTTCTAGTCGAAGCTGAGCTCCAGGTTCACTCTGATGCGGCTGGAGGAATGGGATTTAGGGTAATCTTTAGGGACAGATGGTGCGGGGCTCCTTGGCTGCCCGCTTGGGAGGAGGACAGGGCGACCAGGACCTGGCGTTCCTGGAGCTCTATCCCATCGTCCTGGCAGTCCATTTGTGGACAGCGAAGTTTGCCAACCATACGGTGCTTTTCTGGTGTGACAACCAGGCGGTGGTTCACATCATTAACACCCAGTCATCACGTTCCCCCAGGGTCATGGGGCTAGTGAGGGCATTTGTGCTTACATGTTTGCGACACAACATACTATTCCAGGCCAAGCATGTACCGGGTGTTAATAATGGAGTGGCCGACGCTCTCTCTCGCTTCCAGATTGAGCAGTTTTGCTCGCTCGCACCTGGAGCCAGACCGGATCTGGAGCCATTACCCTGGTGGGCATAGACCCTTGGATCCTAGAATTATGCCACACTGTCCAGGAATCCTTGGTGCCTCGGGCCAGGGCTGCATATGAAAGGGCTTTCAGTGAATTCCAGAGTTACCGTTTTTCCCGAGGCTGGGACCAGGGTTTCCCTATCCCGGAGGACCATTTGCTCCAGTTCATGTTTGCCCTAAGGCATTGGGGGGCAGCAGTGGGCACCATCGGGATTAAATTGGCAGCATTACCTTTCATGAGCCGGCTAACTGGCCACCCACCACTGGATAGCGGATTTTTTTGCCCGGCGCATGGAGGCATGGGCAAGAAACCGGGATACTGCCCCCTGACAGCAGGCCCCTCCATAACACCTCAATTGCTAGCAGACATGTGCAGAACCCTTCCCCGCATCTGCTCCAATGAGGGCGAGGCTATGTTGTTTACGGCAGTGTTCATAGTGGCCTTTTTCGGGGCTTTTAGGGTCAGCAACAGCGAAGTGGTAGCCAACACAGCCAGGGACGAGTCAGCCAGGGCGGTGGTCATTGAGGATGTCAGGTTAGGGGATCAGGAGGTAGGTTTTCGCCTGCGCTGCTCAAAGACAGACCAGAGAGGGAGGGGGCGCACAGTGTGCCTGGTTCGAGCGGGATCCGTGGTGGTGTGCCCAGTTCGGTTGCTTTCGCAATACCTGATGGTACGACCGGCCCTCCCTGGCTTGCTGTTCCGCCACGCAGATGGCAGGGTCTTGACTAAGTACCAGTTGATAGCAGTAATGCGCGCTGCACTTACAGCCCTTAACCTCCCAGCAGGCCTTTTTGGAACCCACTCCTTTAGGCTATGAGCTGCCAGTTTTGCCGCAGAGGTGGGATTGCCAGAGCGGGAGATCTGGGCCATAGGCAGGTGGCACTCTCAGGTGTACCAGGCCTATGTCAGAGCCCCCCTGCCTGCAATTCAGCATTAATTGTCTATTTCACCAGGTTCTTCCCAGCGGCAAAAGAGCCTGGTGTGGATCGTGGGCCACAGCCTGGTGCGCTGGGCCGGCAAAGCAGCAGGGAAATCGCATTGGGGGACACAGCTGGGGTTGTCAGCCCACGCGCAGATCTGCTGGATGGGCCGCAGAGGCATGTGGTGGTGTCAGTTGACCTCCACTCTTAGAGGAGTAAAAGGGGTTTCCTGGCCAGATATCCTGGTAATCCATTTAGGGGGAAATGACCTGGTGTAGGTAAAGGGAGTCCAGATGTTGATGGACATCAGGAAGGACATCTGGGTGGTCAAGCATATGTTCCCAGGGACAATGATAGTGTGGACCGATCTGGTCGAGCAGGTTTCATGGGGCAATGGGGTCCCGTCTCGTAACATTGACAAGACCAGGAAGACCATCAATAAGGAGATTGGGCGCTGGCTCCAGGGATTGGGTGGGGCTACAATTGGACACCATGCCATTTCACACCGAAAACTAGATCTGTACAGGGAAGATGGGGTCCACCTGTCCCCAGCTGGGAATGAGTGGTATTTGTTAGCCTTGAGGGAGAAGTTGCAAGAGTTGTTGAGTAGTGATTTCACTTTTTGGAAGTGAAGGCCCCACTTATCAGCCTTTGGGCGCTTGAAGCGCTCCTTCTCTTTCTTGTCTTCTGGTTCCGATGGATCTACAGTTGGATCCCTGAACATAAGGGCGAACAGGTCTATGAATTCGCCCTTCCATATCTTCTCCCGAGTGGCTGGCAGCAGGTGTGCTCCTATGGGTGCTGACACCGCTGCGTATCCCAACCCCGAGGGAAGGTGCTGCCCCATCTCTCCTCCTTGCTGGCACACTGGGGCCACCGTGGCACCTGGAGGAGCCCACACCTGGAGAGCCTGACCCACCTGTAGCAGGGGGGCTGAGTGCCCTGTGGCTACGCTACTAACAGGTCTTGGGGGGGGGAGGGGGCGGGCCCATCCGGCATGGTCCGGCAGACCCTTAGTGGCAGGGGTTCAGCACCAGAGTTAGGTTAGGTTATAGTCCCATTCTGAGGCATCTCCATAAGAGATGGGGGTGACACCTACCGTAATTGCAGGGTATGGCAAGTGGTGGAGTCAACCCCCTGGGAGAAGTGATCGCAAGGGCAGTAGGGACACGTACTGTTTCCAGCTCGAGGGCACTATCCTCCTTCCTCCAGCTCAGAAGGGGCCCTGTCCTCCTCCCAATAGCCCATCGTAAGGGAGGGGGAGACGTTTTAAGTGGTTAATAGGGATTGGTACCGGACGGTGTATCAGGCCAATCCCTGAGATGAGTTATTGGTTAGGTGAGGTGCTGGGCCCAAATCACAGGAGTGAGTCCCCCCACCATTTCTAATTCGGAGTTAAGTTAATTTGAATAAAGAGTGCGGCCGTTTAAAACCCAATACTTGTGTCCTGTCTCATTGGGGAGGTGCGCCGGCAAGTGGAAGGAGGTCATAAAAACACCTAGGATGGAGATATATTCTCATATATTAGGGCCGAAACAAGATGTTGCATTTGCAAGAGATCTCGTCAAAATCGTGGTCAGTTCATCCCAGATGAACTGAGAACCAGGATGATTTTGCCAAGTTGTCGGTGAAAATATAAAATAACTTTTTGAAAAAAATCATTGTGCATGGCGCAAAATGATCGCTGCCCTTAATGAAAATGGTGTTGCTGCAATTTTGGTTAAAGGTGGTGACCATTTTGCACATGTGCAGTGAATTCATTTTATTTATTCATTCTTACTGAGAACTAGTACCGAGACATCTTGGTCCCAGTAGCCAAAATGGCATGTTTTACTCACAAGAAAAAAACTGGGCTGCTTGTTCAGCCCTAATATACATCTTTGGCCACTGAGTCAAAATGACAGAAATGTGAACTCAACCTGAAAGATGGGTTTATCTGTGGATCTAATCTTCCCAGGGCTAGGAGGGAGGTGAGTGTTTGGACTGATGCCCATCTTGAACTCCTGCCAATTTTGCATCTTTATTAGGTGCTGCAAGAGTGACGGTGGTTTTAAGACAGCACCTCTCTTCCGGGCCTCTATTTTCAGATTCTTTGTGCTCAGCTGGGAAAGCTTGCTGTAAGCTGTCAATTGGCACATGAGTGCTGGAGCTTTTAAGTGCTGGTAAGAGCTGCTGAACGGACGGCTCTGAAAGCCAAAGTCTTCTCTATCCACAGTGTGACGAGAGTACGGGCAGGAACTAGTGCTAGCTTCCCCACACGATACCCCCTGCCAACGTGCTTTTGTTCTGAATGGAAGGGACCAGTTTAACTGCAAGACAGGGATTCTGCTTCTATGGTCAAATCAGTCTTTGGCATCATGTGTTAAATTTCCAATCTGCCCTCATAAAAGCTTTAAAGAATCTGGTGCCGTCTAACAAGTGGAATGTGCTCTTTTTTTTTTTCTTTCTTTTTTATTGCTACTGGAGATGTACTTAAGCGATAGCACTGATGCTATTTACAGCTACTCCTGTGTATTAACTATCACTGGGCCAGGAAAGGACTTAGATGTAGGCCACAAGTACTTGGGAAATCAGGGCAGTGAGGAAGAAGGCCTCCTGTGACCAGTTTCAGCACCGGCATTGCAGTGAAGAGGAGAAGAGTGATGTTAGTTCAGCTTTGGGAGCATGTCTTGGATTTGAGCAGCAATAAAAATCAGAAGCTGCTAGTGCTGCTTATAGTGATGCATGTGTGGGAGGTGCCATTTGGGCTGCCAGTATGCAGAGCATCCTCTCACTTGGAGCCCTTGTTATGCCCTTACTTGCTGTCATTCTGAAAGGAAATTGATGTGGCTACAATGGCAGGTCTGAATGATCTAACATACTCTGAATGAAAGAGGGGAAAGATGGATCATTACTTGGGCACCAACCAATTGCATGTGTGAATGGAGAATACTGAATTCTGAGGGTTCCTGCTTGTGAGTTAGGGGATTGGGAGGAACCTTTCATCCCACCACAGTGACCAGGGCAGGGGCTGGGGACTACCAGGGCAAGTGCCAGGAGAGCTGCCAGTCTCTTCCTTGTTTCAGTGTCTGTGTTGTACCCCATTACCCCCTCTCCCAGCCCACAGAGTGCTCCATAGGCCACATGAAAAGGGGTGGGCCAGATGTGGACATTTACTGGGCACAAGGTCAGAGAATAATCATCCTCCACACTTAAAGGTGCCAAGAAATTGTGCTTTGGTGCATTTCAAATTTTGGAAGGAGGAATGGTAGAGGCTGTTAGTCATTTTATTCTAGGGTTCGCCTAACCTACCTAGAGATTGAATAAAGTAACTACAGCCTACCATTTCCCTCTTGTCTGGAATAGCCTATAGCCAAGCTCTGGCAGGGGGGGCAGTTCGTAACAGGTCAAGTGTTCTGTGTATGTCATGTTCCAATAATGCAACAGGTGTTTCACTATCTTAACTTACTACATTAATGTAATTAACAAATGCTGCAGTCAAATAGTTCTGCACTAAAGCACGTCCTGTGCAGTTTAGAGGCAGCCACGTGTACATGTCTGTAGACTCCTCTAAAACGGAGAGATTTTATACGTGAACATCATTAATTGCCTCTAAGCAGAAGCTAAGCAGGCAAAAGTGTGGCCAGGGTCCACCACATCCCATGTCCCCCTTGGCTAAAGGCCTGTGCAGCGGCCCAGCTGACTGTACCTGATTCAGCCCTAGGAACTATCAGGGAGTTGTAGGGAAAAGCCACCCAACACAGTTTGCTGCCCAGTGCTGAACTTCACTGCATTTTAACACAGCGCATCAAACTGAAAGCACTGACTGAGTTAATGTGGGGGAGGGGAAGAACATGGATGTGAAATTCAAAAGTGCCCACTCAGTGACCCTCAAACATAGTGGCTGCGGTGGAGGAAAGGATAAGTTATTTTGGCAAGCAGGAAGCAAAATGAATGGCAGTTGAAAGGCAGGTGTTTGATAGGCACTAATTATTAAACAGCAATTAGCACAAGGAGGCAGTGATCAGTTCAAGTCCCAGCTACGCAAGTGGGTAAAGGTCAAAGACAAAAGCAGCTACACGGCAGTACATGCCAGCTTTGTGGCTACAGGTGCTCAGGAGATGCTGTGGAAGGTGTGGGCAGGCGATAATCTCCAATGTGTTGCGTCAGGGTCACATTGCTGCAGAGCTGTGCCGTGCCAAACAATGCAGGGGAAAGGCTGGGACTGATTTGGGAAAACTGCATGCCAGGGACAGGCTTAATACAACCGCACATCCCCAAATCCGAGTGAGAGTGTCATGGGGGAAATGGTAAAATTTGAAAGGAAGTGGGAAGAAGCAGGAATGTGACAAGACTGAGGTCAGTGCGTGTGGTGCCTGGATTCACTGGTACAGAGTCTGGCACATTGGGTGAAAACAGACATGACGCTAACCACCCTTTAACCACCCTTGGTGGTTATTTATGCATGTTGCAGGGCTGTATTGCTGCCCTATGCAGCCCTGAAACATGCATAAATGACCACCAAGGGTGGTTAAAGGGTGGTTAGTGTCATGTCTGTTTTCACCCATTGACTGAAAGGAAATTGCTAGTGCCTTACCTATTCTGTATTGCACCACACCGGTTATCGCGCATTGTGCTAGTAGTCAAAGATTAGTTTGGATACAAACATGCTTTAATCCAGGGGTGGGGAAAAAAATTCCCTTCCAAGGGCCACTTTGGGGATTTTGGATGCCCAATTTAAGGGGCCCAGATCTCTTTTTTTAGAGATGCTGAGTGTTCTCAATTCTAGTTTAGTGCCTTCTGAAAATAAGCCCCTGGGTGCCCAAACGTTTTGAGGTCACTTTTGAAAATCTAGGCAGTGGTATGATGCTAGTAATAACGAAACACTGATGAAAGTATCACGAAGGTGGGCTGTGCTCTTTAAGGCGACAATTCTCAAACCCTTTCTCCAAATCACAAATTCCATTGACTTCAGTGGGACTCCTCTGAAATAAGTAGTTTAAAGACGGTAGCCTAAGGGTATAAGCCCTGACTTCTCTTCTCAAAACTAGTTTGGGATTGAAAGGAACCTGAAAACAGCCTTTGCTTTGCAGCAGAGGTCAACCTGTCTACTGCATCTAAAAATAAACCCTGTGTATTGATTAACTCAGCTGTGGCTGGCTACAATGAATCAGTGATAAGAACATGAACCCAAACAAAACTTTGAAGCATTTCTGACTGCTGGATAATCAGTCCAGAGCCCAGAGAATTGGAGGATCTGTTTTCCCAACTTTCTAAAGACTGACAATCAGTAAGGAGACTGAGTTTTGGTATTAGTGTGCTATGCAAAAACCATCACGTCTGTCTCAGCAAAGTAAAAAGATCCTGCAACGTTGATTGATTAAATAAATAAATACAATTTTCTATCGAGTGATTCAGTCATGATTCATTTTGGCAGTTTTTCTGACACCACAGATGACCCTATATCTAACCTGATGTAAGACAGTGAGTGTAATATCCCACATTGATTTCTGTGGCCATGAATGTAGAACATGAACTGCAAAAGGCATTGCAAGAAACTTTCCATGGAGGTAACCATCCCTAAAGGCAGGGAACCTCCAGCTCATGGGCCAAATTCATCTACAGCTGTTTTTTCTTTGGCCCCTTTCCAATTCTTGGTTCTGGCCCATGGATCCAGCCCCTGCCCTCAAGCATGGAAAGAGTGAGCTCAGAAGAAAGGAACTGAAAGCATCCAAGTCAAGGAGAGAGGATGGATTCATGGCATATAGATCAGTGGTTCCCAAACTGGGGTCCGTGAAGCATTCCTCGGGGGTCTGTGGCATGACCCAGCTGCTGCAAATCATATGGTTGTGTAAATGTATACAAATTAGTTAGGGGTACTTGGCTCTTCACTAAAGTAGAAAAGGGGTACACAGCCACAACGTCTGTGAACCACTGGCATAGATCTATGATTGGGACCTTCCCCTTCCTTCCTCCCCCCCCCATCCTGGGCACACCCATTAAGCACCCATGCACCACAACTCCTATCTGGGCCATGGAGTTTGTACTAATTTTCAAAGTGGTCTGTGGGAGTGAGATGGCTCTCAAACCCAATGAGCTCATTCCTATTCTTCAACCACTTTTAGTGGAATTACCTGTAAACAGAAAGGTTATGTTTTTTTCTATTTTGTTATCTCCAGGTTTCACATAGGTCACTAGTTGAGTCTAATTAGATTCCAGAGCTAATGAAAAGTGCACAGTCCTCATTTACATCAGTGAGAGTTTCATTATGATCATACGGCACTTTTGAACTACAAAGAACGTGCAAGGGTACAGAGTTAAGAGTAGGCTCCTTTGCAAACATTCTTCTGTTACCATAAGAAATCTAATTACAATGAGCATAGATACCGGTAATCACGTCAGCCTCAAAATGCCTCTTGCTCCCCTGTCTCCAATGTCTAGTAATAAAACTCTAATCAGTGTATGTAAACATCACATGAGGCAGAACTCTGTTATTATGACCTTTCCCTTCTTGGGTAATCCCATCTCCCCTCACGAGGGAAGATAATTGCTATATCGGATTAGCTACTGCATATTGAATAGCGTATCTCCTGGATGTTTTCCCCCCCCATTTGGATTGTTCCTTAGGGCTGCCTGAAATTATTCTACACAACAGAGAAGGTAGACAGTTGCATGTGCCAGGAATGTGTGTGGAATGGAAGATTGCAGAAGCTGACACAACTTGAATGAAGGGGAAGTTCAGCTGTCAGCAATGTGGCACTTGGATTGCTTATCCCAAGTCTTTGGTTGGGTTAGATAACAGCAGATCTTCTACTGGAAACTCAGGAAATCAGCTTTGGACTCAGTAAAAATAAAAGTCAAAATATCCAGAAGAAAGGCTCTAGAAAAAAACTCTGAAATACCAACCATCATAGAACTGAACTGACTGTGGTACAAGGAAATTCCCAGGTTGCTAATTCAAATCCAGCTAAGGTAGGTGGAAACCAAAATGCCAGATGGCAGCAGATACCTGTTTCTCCAGCTGCCTTCCCAAGGAATCACTACATCCTCTTGCTGTCTTGGATGCAATCACTTCTAGGCCAGCACCATTACTTATTTATTTATTTTCTAACTTCCAAGCAGAGATGAATTTATATCCATCCACTATCTGTTCCCACCCTAGTGAGTTCACTGGAAGCTATTATTTAGGGCAAGGATCTTACCAGTTGATGCATGCCATGGGTAGACTAATAATAATAACATTATTTTTACATAGCTGCCCCCCCTGCCAATGTGCCAGAGCACTCAGTCCTACATTTCCATATTTCTAATTAATAAAACATTGTGTGAGGTTTGTATGGGGGGGGGGGGAGATTAATGCAGCCTTTCATCTCCTATCTAACTACGGACAAACATCACATAACTCTGCTCTAGAAAGAAACAGAAGGAGATTTGCTAGTGCAGAAGAAGCCCCCACTGTTTTAGCAGGTTAAAAAAGCAATTTTCCTCAAATATTTACACCAGCTGCAAACTGATCAATTACATTTGCAGCATTATGAATGGAATAGCACAGGCCATTGGATCAAGTGGATGAGATGAAGATGATGATGATGGGAACCCTTCCAGAGAACAGTTTATTAAGCACACTGAACGCCTCTCTTTAAGTGATTGAAATAGGAACAGTCAGCAAAACGCCCTGGTACTGTTTTGAAAAACCAAACGGCAACCTATTAATCACCAGGTACATCATCATAATAATAATTAATAATACATAAATAATTAATAACACATTGTCCTTCTCAAGGACCTTCTAGCCACAGAACTCACAGCACTTTACAAATGTTAAATGAACAATGGCTGCTTGCCCACATTACTGAAATACCCATGAGTTAGAAACTCACGGGTATTTCAGTAATGTGGGTAAGCAGCAAAATGCATGAGGTACAAAAAACCACGTGAGTGTGTTAGGGCTGAAAATCGTGCCCTGTTGCTTGCGGGTGTTATACGTCACAGTGAGATTTTATCTTATGCAAGGTGACCAAAACATGTGCATTCATTGCTCACCGTGAGATTTGTCTTCCAGTCCTCCCGTGGCCATTTTAACCATAGAGACTACAGGAGGGAGAGACAAAAGGAAGCAGATTACAATCCCTTTCCTGATCCCCTGGAGACAGTGAGCTACTCTGAAGCATGGCGAGTCACGTGACAGGAAATGAACTCTTGCAAGGGTTATTTATTATTTACATGTATATGCAGCCCCCTCCTGCTATAAGCATCTTGGAGCAGCTAACAATATTTTAAAATACATAATGAACTAAAATACAATTAAAACAACCTAAAATCCCCAGATTAAAATAACCCAAACCCTCCCTAACCCAACCTGCCCACCCCATCTCCCTCGGCAAAGGCCTGGCGGAACAGCCAGGTCTTACACTGTCTATGGAAAGATAGGTCGATGGTCAAGCAGACCTCCTACGGGAGGGAGTTCCACAGCTGCGGTGCAGGCACAGAGAACGCCCTCCTCATGGTTGATACCCAGGATACCCAGGAAACCCGGGGGACCTTGAGGAGGATGCCCTCGGCCGACTGCAGGGCCCAGTCCAGGATCCGGAAGGTGAGGCAGTTCTGCAGATAGGTGGGACCCAGGCCGTTTAAGGCTTTAAAGGTCAAAACCAACACCTTGAATTAGGCCCAGAAGACTATCGGCAACCAGTGCAGAGAGCGAAGCACTTGTGTAATGGACGATTGTGGCCAGATCCGAGTCCGAGACATATGGCCTAAGCCAACGTACCAGATGTAACTGGCGGAATGCCCCCTTTGCCACAGCCGCCACCTGGACATCCAGGCGGATCCAGGAGCACCCCCAGACTCCAGACCTGAGATACCAGGGGAGGACAGACCCCATCAATGATAGGACCATCACTCCCCTGGCTTTCCCCACAACTATCATCTCTGTCTTGTCAGGATTTAACTTCAGGCGGCTCGTACTCATCCAATCCCCCACCGCTAACAGACAGCAGGTAAGCACTGAGACTGCCGGACCTGGGTCAGATGAAAAGGAAAGAGATAGCTGGGTGTCATCAGCATATTGATGACCCCTTATGCCAAACTCCCTGACAACCTCCCCCAAAGGCTGCATGTATTTATTTATTTATTTGGTACATTTCTACCCCTCCCCTCCTGCAAACAGCTCGGGGCAGCTAACAAATTTCAAATAAAACATTTAAAATATTTTAAACAGTCATATCTTAACAATTAAATCAGGGAAAGGACAAAAAAACACCCCACATTGAACAAGAGAGGGGATAAGATGGAACCCTGCAGGACCCCACACGTGAGGCCCCGGGGATAAGATGAAAAATCACCCAGCACCACACGTTGGGTTCCCCCAGCCAGGAAAGAGCAGAACCATTCAAGAACAGTCCCACTAATCCCTGCCCAGTCCCGCAGCCGAGTCACCAACAACTCATGATCAACGGTATCAAATGCAGCCGAGAGATCTGACAGAATCAACAGGGTCGAACGACCCCGGTCCAACTCACGGGAGAGGTCATCAACCAAGGCCACAAGCGCAGTCTCCATGCCATAACCTGGACAAAAGCCGGATAAAGGGAAAGGTGAAGGGAGGGGTTTCCTCTGCTCCCAAACACAGATCTTTGGGTAACGTGGGCACAGATAAGGAAGTTTCACTCACGGATGTTCACTAACCATGTGACCTGCAAATATCTGCAAGTCAGCTAGTGTGCAACCTCCCATCACAAAACACACGTGAGTTCAAAGAACACAGTGGGTTTGTAACTCATGTATATTTCAGTAATGTGGGCAAGCAGCCTTTGCCTCAGAGGCCTATTGTGAGGTAAAGACTAATCATCTGTCTCAAAAGGATTGTAAGCCGCCCCAAGCTGCCTGTGGCAGGAGGGGTGGGGTAACAAATTTTATAAATAAATAAATTAATTAAATAAATAAAAATGGCAGAAAGGCAACAAAAGCTTAAAATCCCTCTCCCAGTATCTTCTTAATGGAGTGAATTCATTTATTTGAATTTTTTTATCCTGCCCTATCCTGAATCAGTCAGTCTGCAATGTAACTAAGAATCCAGATTTCCTGACTTGCACTTGGTGGTGTCACTAGGCATAAACAAATTAAGCAGTGGCTTAAGGGCTTAAAGCAATTGTCCACAGCTACCCAGCTGGCTGTGCCCATATGTACAGCACATCACTGGAAAGCTGTGTAGGCTGTACCCACAACAGAATGGGTAATTTTGAGGTTCTTGCCCTACCTGCTGCCCCTTTCCTGTGCTGAAGGGTGGGACTAGCACAACCCCTGTTTCAAGTCCTGTGCTGTGACCCACCACCACCACAATTTCAGACAGTTTTCAGGTGAGGGTTTTATCTGGAGCTGAAGTAGGAATGTGATTACATTCTCGCGAGAACAGGCAAGATTCTTGTGCGCACACACACCCTGGCAAGATCTCGCATGTTCTCAACAGGGTTTACGAGAATCTCGCAAGATTCTCGAAAACCTCAAAAAACACTCTTCACATGCGAAAATGGCAACATAAGAACATAAGTGCCATACTGAGTCAGACCAATATTCCATCAAGCCCAGCATACAGTGGCCAACCTTGATCGCATGGGAGAAGAACCAACAGTCAATGGGCAATCCATTCCCCATTGTTCACACCCAGCTCCCAAAAGTAAGAAGTTCATCCCGTAAACTACTTGGTTAATAGCCATTAATGGACCTATTCTCTAAGAACTTAGCCAGTCCTTTTTTAAACCCAGCTATACTACTGGCCTTGACAACGTCCTGTGGCAAAAAATTCCATAAGTTAATTATGCCTTAAGTGAAAAAGTACTTCCTTTTATTTGTTTTAAATCTGCCGGCAGCTAGTTTTATGAAGTGTCCCCTAGTTCTAGTACTATTTGAGAGGGTAAATAACCGTTCCCTATTGTCATGGGCCGATGGGGGAGGCGGGGGCGACGGCGGCGTGCGGGCCCGGCCCCGAGGCCGGCAGGGCCAGGGGGGCTGGAGGGGCCGCTCCCGGCTTCCCCCCAGCAGGCGGCGGGGGCGCCCCCGCCCATGCAAGAAACCCCGGCGGAGCCACAGGACAGGGAGGCGGCGAAAGAAGGGAGGCCCCAAAAGCGGAGTGAGGCCACGCCCCCTCTGCGGCGCTCCGCACGCTTGCGGGGGCACACAGAGGGGCGGGGCCAGGAGCATAAAAACCAGCGCCGAGAAGCACTCGGCGCTGGTGATTCAGTGGAGACCGGCCCTGATTGAGCTAAGTGTTGCGAGTCCTGTTAAGCCTCGAGACTTAGAGTATTGCTTCAGTGTGTGTGTGTGTGTGT
>QEPC01004381.1:2717172-2774700 GCA_003113815.1 Sphenodon punctatus | reverse complement strand
AGGATTTCAGTGTATTGTCCACAATCACTCCCAGATCCTTTTCCTGAGTGGTAACTCCTAGCTTAGTACCCAGCATTGTGTACTCATAGTTTGGGTTATTTTTCCCTACGTGCATCACTTTGCACTTGTCCACATTAAATCTCATCTGCTATTTAGATGCCCAGGCACCCAGTCTTGTAAAATCCTGTTGCAGTTCTTCACAGTCTGTTGTGTTTTAACTACCTTGAATAACTTGGTGTCATCTACAAATTTGATCGCCTCACTCTTAACGCCCTTTTCCACATCATTAATGAATACATTAAACAGCACCAGTCCCAATATGCAAGTAAAGTAAAGTGAGTATTTATTCTTGCACTGGCCTTAGCCTTGACAAGTATCATAAACAAGAAGTAAATAATCATCTGATAACAACTTATAAACAATTAATAGTACCATCAATACAAAACAGTACAAACAACCGTAACACTTTACAAGCAACACATTTTAAGGCCAAACGGCAAAACATTTCAGACTGCCAAATCCCAGAAACTTCTGGGGTGACAAGCTATACAACAATAATAACTCAATATAAATTTCCAAGATATAAATCAGTATTTCAACGATTTGAAGAAATAAAAAATTTCCTTAGAAAGCTCGCCCGAAGAGCAAAGCGAGCAACTATTTCTGTATTTGAGATTCTCTTGTCTGAAAGACAAAAAATCACCACAACCTAGAGAAGACAAAGCCGGTGACAGATTAATTCTAGACCACATTTTAGTTCTAGCTTGTAAGTAGAGAGGGCAGTGTAACAAATAGTGTATAAGGTCCTCCACAGCATCATTCCCACAAGGGCATTTTCTATCTACATAATTCTGACCCGCATAATGTCCTAAAGAGACTGCTGATTCCAATGATTGTAAACGCAAAGCGGTAAAGGCTCTCCTCAGATCAGAATCCAGTATTTCATTCAGATAGGTACATCCACTCCTAGAGGGTAATATGTAGCGATACCATGGAGAGGCTCGAGCTGACCTCGCTTGGCTTCTCAGATTCTGCATATCAATATCATCCATCCTAACCTTGATTATTTTAAGCACCCCCTTTAATGGAAATTGTAACAGAAAGGGGAGGGAGAAGCCCAAGTTATTCAGTTTCTCACCAATCACTCTTATTATTATTATTATTATAAACATTTATATAGCACCAGCCATGTGCCTGGCGCTGTACAGAACATAGAAATAGACGCGGTCCCTGCCTGTGGCTTACAATCTAAAAGACAAGGAGAGGGAGACAGGGAGAGGGGACAGTGGGAGAGACAGGGGAGAAAACAGACAAACATTCAGGCGGCTGCGAAGTCTCAGGTGCGTGTGCTTGGCTTGGTTACAATCAGGTTGGCTGCAGCAGTCTGCAGAGGAGGCAGACAGTAATTATATGGGGAACGACTAGCAGGCATTGGGAAAGGTGGCGAGGAAAAAGTGGGTCTTGAGGAGGGATTTAAAGGAGCGGAGGGAGGGGGCAAGGCGGATGTGGGTAGGAAGGGAGTTCCAGGCATGGGAGGCAGCGAGGGAGAAGGGTCGAAGGCGGTTAGGTGAGGAGAGATGAGGGAGAGTGAGGGAGGGGACAGAGGAAGAGCGGAGAAAATTGACCAGGAAAATTCAGCAGACTGCATCTCCAAGTCATAACATGCCTTTAGAATTTAATCTGATGGAACCAAAGCCTGCTTCAACGCAAAGGCTAAAAGTATTTTATCCAATTTAACCCACAATGAGGGGAGGCCTGATTCCAGCTTGAACAATGCTGAAGCCGTACCGGGAGGTACACTGTTCCAATATGGATCCCTGAGGCACACCACTTTTCACATCTCTCCATTGTGAAAACTGACCATTTAGTCCTACTCTTTGCTTCCTATCCTTTAAACAGTTACCAATTCATAGCAAAACACTACCTCCTATCCCATGACTGTTTAATTTTCTCAAGAGTCTTTTATGTGGGACCTTATCAAATGCTTTCTGGAAATCCAGCTACACAAGGGGTGAAAACAGACATGATGCTAACCACCCTTTAACCGGTTATTTATGCATGTTGCAGGGCTGCATAGGGCACCAATACAGGCCTGCAACATGCATAAATAACCACCAAGGGTGGTTAGTGTCATGTCTGTTTTCACCCTACATCTACTGGGTCTCCCTTGTCCACATGCTTATTTACACCCTCAAAGAATTCCAACAGGTTAGTGAGGCATGACTTACCTTTGCTAAATCCATGTTGACTCTTCCCCATTAAGCCATGTTTATCAACATGCCCAGCGATTCTGTTTTTATTTTGCCCAGCACAGCGATAGGTTACAAATTACCTGCCCCCACCCCCACCCCCCCTGGTCATTGATGGGGTTAGCCCTCCGCTTGTTCCCCAGGTTCGCAGTATGGGCGTGCTCCTCGACCCGCAGCTCCACACGGATCTCCAGGTGGGGTGGGTGGCGAGAGGTGAGTTTCGTCAATTATATCTGGTGCGTTGGCTTCAGACGTATGTTTCAGATAGCGACCTGGCCACCATCATCCATGCTTTCATTTTCTCATGATTGGACTATTGTAACATGCTCTGCGTGGGGCTACCCATGGTGATGGTCTGGAGACTGCAGCTGGTGCAGAATGCAGCGGCCCAGGGTTGGGCCACCGTGAGCACATTACACCGGTACTCCAGGCTCTGCATTCGCTGCCTATAGTCTTCTGGGCCTGATTCACGGTGTTAACGTATAAAGCCCTATACAACCTTGGCCCAACTTACCTACAGGATCGCCTCACTAGTCTCCGTGCTCTGGAGCAACCCCTGCAGTCGGCCGGGAGCGCCCTCCTTGAGGTCCCCTGTGTGGCCCGGGAGGGGGGGCACTATGGAGACGGTGTTCTCGGCAGCCACACCTCGACTGTGGAATTCCCTCCTGGCAGAAGGCCCAGATGGCCCCGAACCTCCCTTCCTTCCGGCATATGGCTAAGGCCTGGCTGTTCCACCAGGCGTTTGGCGAGGGAGATGGGGTTTAGGGTGGGGGGGGTTGTGGGTTAGGGAGGGAAATCAGTTTTTTTGCTTTCTCTTTTATTATGATGTTTTAGCTGTTTTATTGTTTTTATGTGTAAGCCACCCCAAGCTGCCTGGAACAGGAGGGACGGGGTAATAAAACTTGTTAAATAAATAAATAAATAAAATCTCCAATCCCTTCCCCAGAGGTCACTCTTTCAGTGCGTGAGGGTACAGACCATATCCAGGAGCCAGATTCAGGATCTAAAAAGGGGCTATATAAAAACCTTTCTGCTGCATTCAAAAAGGTCAGTTCTCAGGCCTCCTACCCTGGACTTCTGACATAAGGGTAGGTGAATTGGACCAGTCTGCATAATTAAAAGGTTTTCCCCAGCTATGAAGATTGGTCCTTACTCAGCTATTATTTGAGAGAAAAAGCAAGCTGGGAAAGGATTCCATTGTTGTACCGGTCTCCAGAGCACTTGAATTTATATTACCAGAGGAAGGCATTCAATCAAAACATATACTACATGTGGCATCTTGTGGAATTGTTAAATGAAAATCTAGTGCATATGGAAATTTTCTTTACAGTAATTTAAGACAAAGCTGCTTTTTAAGGGAAGGCAAAACATAGCTGCCAAAGGAACAAAAATGTGCCTGGAATAAATGGGCTCTCAACAGGAGTATGAGTTTGTTTACCCACCCTCCTTTTGACGTCACACAGGGCTACCAGAGCCACTGCAAATTTCCCAACCATCTTGTGAGTTGATTTGCATTTAAATGGCTTTCTCTGTCATTATGTAAATCTCCCTGCACAGCTGAAGTTTCCATTTTTTATTTTTATTTTTTAAAAGTTGCATTGGGGCTCAGGCTTGTTGGCGCACCCTGTGTCTCGACATCATCCCAGCGGGTTGAACTTGGAGCCATGCAAATGTCCCTATGACACTCCAAACCTCACCTTAGTTCAGCAGAAGAGGCGTAGCTAAATTAGAATGGGCCCTGGTGAAGAAGATGGGATCCCCACCCCTACCTCGTCCCTTAGCAAGTCTTCTAATCGCACATTTGCCAGTGCACCCATTTCACATGGGCACGGGGCCCCCAGGCTCATGGTACGTTGTCTGCACCTGTTACAGCTGTGCCTTTGCAGTTCAGGTTTTCTTGAGAGCTGCAGGGAGTGTTCAGATTCAAATGGAGTCTGACAGGTTGAATTCAGATTGAATTTATAACACAGCTCATACTTGGATTTGAGATCTTTGTAAAACTCTTGGGGGTCTTTCTCGCGCAAGGGGCTGCAAAACTGAAGAAATCCTACAAGATCATCTAACCTTGTGAGCTTTTCACCATTTGCGAGGATCGTGCTACAGACTGCATCAGAACCAAATCCAGAAAATGGGGGTGTTTATAAACATGACGGTGGCCCACATACGTTCGCTATGGCCCGCTTTGGCCAGTAAACCAGTCACGTTTATTGGTGCCCTACAAGATGTTCACCTGGGCTACGGTGGCCAGATATGCAAATATTAGAGAACGCACACTTATGGGAAATACAGGTTGCAGGGTCTCCACTGCAACCCTGCAATCTGTATTTCTCATAAGTGTGCGTTCTCTAAAATTTGCATATCTGGCCACCCTAGCCCGTGCATCAGTGGCTAGCCCAGGCTGTGATCCTGGAGATCTCCAAGGTCACAGTCCAGGCTACCATCTGCCCGATCAGGCCCGAGCAGACTACAGTGGCCTATAACATTTGTTATGGCTCGCCGTGGCACAGATTGGATCTGTCATGGCCAGCCGCCATGGCTACCCATCATGGTGGAAGGGCAGGGTGCTGGGTGCAGCGCAAGGGCGGGGTCAGCCGGCTGAAGATTCCTGCAGTTCCCTGCCTTCCCCAGCAGTCTGGTCACATGAATGTTCGTTCCGCAGCCGGACCAGATTCTGTGTCAGCCGCAGCTTCCCCTCCCGATCCAGGCTGGATTGCTGCAGCGGAGCTGTCTCTTGGGTTTTCACCCTGCATCTCTCCCAAGGAGCTGGGTGAACCTGTGCAAATGATGGTGATGGTGTAAATTTAATCTTGAACAGAAGATTAAACTTGAAGGCACCATTCAAGGTGTTGGTTTTGACCTTTAAAACCCTAAACAGCCTGGGCCCCATATATCTGAAAGACCATTCTTATGTTCTATCGCGATCCTTGTGATCAGCCAGGATTGCCCTCTTGAAGATACCATCTGCCTGTCAGGTTCATATGACAAGGGTGTGCAGAGAAACATTCTTAGTGACTGCCTCACTGTCGTGGAACTCCTTCCCCTGGAGGTTGGTGAAAACCTGAGCATTTTCCAGAGGCAACATAGGACTTTTGTTTTCGGCCCAGTGTTTGGCAGGTGGGGATAGAGGTTGGAGGGTCAATGTTAGTAGGGGATTTGTATATGTTTTAATGTTCTTATATGTTTTTATGATGCAGTTACCTGCCCTGATCCTCTGAGGAAGGGCAGGATATAAATTTAAACACACAAATAAATTAAATAAATAAAGGGGTCAGGATGCTGTCTAGGATCAGGTTCAGGGTTCATACACTAGGGTTCATACACTGATACAAGAATATTTGCATGTCTGTGTGTGCCTTGTTTGAACATTTAAAAAAAAAAAAACTAGTCTATTAGCATTTTTCATAAGTGAAATAGTCTCAGATCCTCTTAAAAGTATTGATTTGGGAATGTTGCTTGAAAGTTATTAGTAATACTAGGATAACACATTAGGGTAGAATATCTCTTTCTAGCATTTGCCATGTACCTGTTGCCACATTATTTAAAAGCCACTCAGTAGAGAATCCCAGGACCAGCCCACCCAAAGGCTGACTCATTGCCTGGCCTTTGGAAGGGTGGTTGGTAGCGAGGGATCTATATGAATTTCAGATTTTTAGAACACTGACGAGGAAACTTGATCTTTGGGTGGAAACTTGATCTTTGGGTGGAAATAAACCGATGATAGCTCACAGGACTCATGTGTTCAGTCCAGGCAGCCCCCAATCAGGGGGTTTCACACTGCAAACACAATACACGGGCAGGGACCACGCTCTGCCCACCACCAGCACTCCCTCATGACTCACATCCGTGGGGAATTCTGGGTTCACGATGCTTCCCCCGCTGTTTATTTCCTGGGTTTGGGGCTTTTATTTTTTTGCCTTTGGGAGCACCATTTTTGAGCGCTCCAAAGTGAAAGTAAACAGTAGAAGCCCCAGGGAGAGGGAGAGCAGCAAGCACACTCCCTGGTCTAACTGCTGGGACTGCTCTAGGTGCTTTGCCTGCATGGAGGCTGCGCACATCTTAATAGGCAGGGGCAGACACATGGACAAACCTTGGCCCAGATTGGCCCACATGCTGGTGGGCCTGCAATGCTCCAGGACTGCCATGAGTGGAGGCTCCATGGCACATGGGAGCATGCATCTCGCGACCACCTAATAAATGGGCAGTGAACACGGGCTGAACACCCTCCTGGTGTGGACTATCATCTTGTTTATAAGTGTGCATGCCTCATCTCTGCTCCCTTCTTACCCTGAGCTCACTCTTTCAGTGCTTGGGGGTAGGAACTAGATCCAGGGGTCAGATCCAGGGGTCAGAAAGGGGCCAAATAAAAACTAGCTTCAAGCCACATTTGATCCCCAGGCCTAAAGTTCCCCACTCCCAAAAAGTGGGAGTGCCACTCCCAAAAGGTGCCACTCCCAAAAAACCACGCACCATCCCTTAGGACTCCTGCTCCCTGTCAACCAGACAGGGAAGGGGAGCAGCAAATAATTTTTGTCTAAGTTGATGAAATACCCCACGCTAGCCCTGGAGCATCCTTACCAACTCCTCAGATCTGTTGCAAAGCTTAGTTTCTCCAGCATATCACTAATACTCGCAAAGGGCTTTGGGAGCCTACAACAAAAGGCACTGTAGAGCTCCAAACCGTTATTATTTCCTAGTCGTAGAAACACGTTTTCTGTTAGAGAAGAACAAAAGAACGAGCTGTGTGGGCCCCCAAAAAAAGCATCAAACACAATTTAATTTGTGTAGCAGCTGTATTTTGTAGAGACAGATTGCATATTTCCATCGTTCCTACGTTTTGTTTTTTTCTTCCCTGGGATTGTATCCTTAATGCTTTACATTGCTGCCTATTACATTCTGAGTCTAGTCTGGTGAACAAATTCAATTCCTTTAATAAATAAAGAGATCCACTTGAATAATTTTGCCTTTGTCCAGGCACAAATTAATGAAGCCAGAGCACATGCCAGGCCCATAATCTTCCCCCTCATGGAAAGAAAAAGAGAGAGAGTGGAAATCTGGCAAGCCGTGGGTGGGGGTAGGCTGAGTGTGTGAGTCATGGCTGCCTGCCGATGCTGCTGCTTCAGAACAAGGCAGAAAGAACAATTATACTGCTCTATACCAACTAACCTTCAAGCTTAGTCACAGGTTCACACAGCTAATGAGCAGAGGGAGCAACGAAGCTTTGATTTATGATGCTCTGTTCGGGTAGATTTAGCTTAAAGACAACAGCGCCACATCTTTTTTTGCTGCCCCTACAGTTACACATTTTTAAAAAAATAAATCTTTATTGGATTTCTAAAGTACTGGTGGGCCACAATCTTCCCTCAGCTACCGCTATGGGGACGTAAGTTCCACAGCATCTGACAGATTTTGGGCCTAGTTGTTTTTTTGTGTCTGTTTGCCCTGCATCCACTTGTATACACAAAATTATCACACTCTTGCCCTTGTGACACCCTAACTATGTGTCAGAAGAGACTACACCCAGTTTTCAAGCAAGACACCACCATTTTGGCCCTGAAATGTCCCCTGTTTCTTTTATGCCCAGAGAGGTGAATCATTTGGGAAAGAATGAAAAATAAATTTCATTTCATCCTTATTGAGCATGAACAGACTGGCAGTGAACACCAGCAAAGAACATTTGCAGATGCTTTACTTAAAGTCACATAATCTTGTGGGGAAAGGCTTGGGTGTTTGTTTTTTAACTAAAACCTCACCATGGACTTAGTAGTCCCCTTCGCCGCCGAATGGCAGCGAAGGGGCAATTGTTGCGCTGCTCCCCTCACCTTTTTTCAGAAGGGGGATGCAGAGAAGGCCGCTATGGGGAGACCTGTTAGAAGGCCTCCTCGTATAAGCGCGGTTGCCTGGCAACCGTCCCTGGAACGCAGCAGCAATACGCCGCTGCGTGGGAGTTGGAGCTCCACCCCTTTTAGGAAGGGCGGGCTCCTGAGGCGCGGGAGAAAGCACGCCATTCTTCGGGGCAGAGGCAAAGAGTCAGCAGCAGAGGAGACTTGCTGCAGATTTCTCAAGCCTGGAGATCGCCATGGGGCAGAAGAAGGGAGCGGCGGCCGGAACGAAGAAGAAAGCTGTCGAGGCCCGATGGAGTCAGACTAGGAGGGGGGAAGAACACCTTGGGGCAGAAATCGGAGCAGGGAGGGAGAAACACACACACACACACACACACACACCCCCGCAGGATGTAATGCTGGCCAGGCTAATGGAGTGCGAGGCCCTGTTAAGGGTGCGCAGCCCTGCTGCTGGAGGGGGAACCTCGATAGGCCCACAATATCCCGGGGATTTGGGAGGAGTGGCCATGAGGCACCGAGGGTATGACGAAGGCCCCGAGAGGCCCAGGGATTTCAATGAGGGCCCAAGCAGACGGGATACCACCACCCCACCCCACCCCGGGGAGGAGGCGCAGCGTGAGGGTAACCCAGGCACCAGCCCGGTACAGGGAGGGGGAGGGAGCCCCCACCGGTGCCCTTGGGAGTGAAAATGAAAGGGGGAGAAGCCCAATGAGAAGGGGAAGAGCATCCCCACCGCCAGCAACAGCCCCGGCATTACAGGGGTGTGACGAGCCAGCAAGGGAATCAGAAAGGGGCCAGGCGGCTCAGGCAGCCAATGTGGGACCTCTTTTACAGGCCCTGTACCCTGTAAGCTATGGAGGCATCAGATCCCTATGGGGTTCCGGGATGGATGGCCCATTAACAAGGGGCAAATTACCCCCCAATTAACCAACAAGGAGCTGGTGCAGGGCCGAGCTGGCAGGGCCCAGGCCCCACCACCCGGGAGGTTTCTGTTCCCTTGCAGGCAGACGGACCCCCAGAGGCAAGAAGAAGGCGGGTGGAGACACCGGAACAACCACGCTACCCCACAGAGGCAGAAATGTGGGGTAGAATTTTGGCCCTGGAGAGAGAGCTACACGGGGAAGGACCGGGCATCGAGCGGCAACCGTCTAGACGAAGCGGTACGGGGAGCAGTACAGGTTCTTGGCATAGGAGGTGAGTCGGAAGGTGAGCCAGACGGGGTCTATGTAAGGCGGGACCGGCCATCACAGGAGTGGCGAGGAGTGAGAATGGGGGAGGAATCTCCTGCTGCCTTACAGCCCGGGGGTACGGCAGTACAGCAGCCAGGGCCTGCAGACAGTACAACCCACCAGGGTACGGGGGGGAGATATTGCGGGTACGGGACAGCCTGCGGCTCCCCGGTTAATAAAACTTAATAGATCATGGGTATGGGTAACGCCAGCAGTGGCACCCAGCCCGGGCCAAGGTGAGGGGACGGCATTCGGGTATGAGGAGCACGGAATAGGGGCCAGGGCGAGCTCTACTACAGGAGATGGAGGAAAGGATAAACCCCCTATAAAAGCGGGTCCATTAGGAGAGGGAACCATGAGTCTGCCCCACCACCACCACCGGGGGGGGCGGGGGGGCATACCTTATGTGGCGGCACCGTTTGGAGCACATTTACCCCTTAACACGAAAGAAAAAAATTTAAAGAGTGACTGCGTGGACATATACGCCCTGCTTTTCCGTGATCCGATTCTGGATCACTCCGAACGGGATGACGAGAAGCACAAAGAAAAATTCCGTCGCCCAAAAGCGGACCTAAATTGGGAGAACTGGATGGCAGCCTGGGCGGTGTATATGGGAGTTATATTGCAGGCCAACCCTAGCAGAGGGTTGGAGCTGCACAAGTATGCTGATATTATCAGAAGGGCATACGGGATGGGCCCCGCAGGCTGGTGGCTGAGATATGACGAAGCTTTTCGTCATAGGGCAGCCACAACACCGGGTTTAAGATGGGACATTCACGCCGCAGACCTGTGGTTGGAGTGCATGGTGGATGTTACCAGGGCCCCCCGGGCGGATAGTGGCTACCCATTGGTTTGGGGTGGGGTTGCCCCGGTGAATGAGCCATTTCAGAGTGCCCAGCGCATGCTGGGAATACAATAGGGCAGGACGATGTAATAGAGCCACATGTCGTTTTCGCCATAGCTGCTCCAACTGTGGGGGAGGTCACGCCAAAATCAATTGTTTTCGACCCCGCCAAAAAGGAAGGAAGGGAGGATACGGGCAGGGGCGGGGAAATGGCAAAGGAGGCCAAGGCCCCTCCCCTGTATCCCGCGCTACAAAGGGGACCGACGCCGGTCAAAACTGACCGTTTGACAACAGCCCTCACCGGTCATCTTGATGAGGAAGAGGTCAGTTATGTTCTTCGGGGATTTACGAAAGGTTTTATAATACCGTGGGGGCGGTTCAGAAGCAGGGAATAGTTAAGAATTTGAAATCAACAATTGGTATGGAGGGATTAGTAAGGCAGAAAATAGCCAAAGAAGTTGCCAAAGGTAGGGTTGCAGGGCCGTTTGAGCGGCCCCCAATGGAGAACATGATAGTTTCACTATTGGGAATCTTCCCAAAGAAGGCTCAGGGTGAGTATCGTATGATCCATCACCTCTCTCACCCCCACGGGAGCTCGGTGAATGATGCCATTCCTAGGGAACTAGCCACCGTTAAATACACATCATTTGATAAGGCCGTTATAAAAGTCAAAGCAATGGGAAAGGATGTCCTAATAGCCAAGTGCGACATAAAATCAGCAGTGCATCCTACTAGCTTTCACCTCCTAGGCTTTCAGTTTGAGGGTTTGTACTATTTTGATCGGGCTATGCCGATGGGCTGCTCGATATCTTGTTCAGCCTTCGAGCGGTTCCGTTCCCTTAGAGAATGGGTTTTCCAACAAAAAATGAGGGTTGGCAACGTTACCAAATATCTAGACAATTTTTTACTAATGGGCCACACACGTACAGAGGAATGTGCAATGGCTTTACAGGTGTTCCAGGAGACAGCCGGAGAGTTGGGGGTACCGCTGGCCCCTGAAAAAAACGAGGGGCCAGCTACCAGGCTAACATATTTGGGAATTGAACTCGACACGGAGAGAATGTTGTCCAGACTCCTCCCGGGGGATAAGCTAGGAGTTATGAAAAAATAGTTTATGGAATGTCTGGGGGCACGCAAGATAACGGTGCATTCATTGCAGTCACTTGTGGGGAGCCTGAATTTTGCATGTCATGTGGTTTCTCCTGGGAGGACCTTTTTGTCACGACTTTACGGGAAGTTGAGAGGCGACCTCTCCCCTCATCACAGGATACGGGTTAATGGAGAAATGAAGCAAGATTTGCGCGTATGGGTTACATTCCTAGACAGCTTTAATGGGGTTAGCTTTTGGATGGAGAGGCTTTTCCTGGGAACAGAGTTACAAGTACAATCTGATGCGGCCGGCGGGGCAGGATTTGGGGTTTACTTCCATACCCGGTGGTGCGCTGCAAGGTGGCCGGAGGAATAGCATGCATCAGAGGTCACAAGGGACCTAACTTTTCTGGAGTTATTTCCCATACTAGTGGCATCCCTTGTATGGACAACACAGTTTACCAATCGCACCGTAATGTTTTGGTGTGACAATCTGGCCGTGGTGCATGTTGTGAATTCGTTATCTTCCCGATCTCCCAGGGTTATGGCACTGGTCAGGGTTTTGGTGCTTAATTGTTCAAAACATAACATCCTATTCAGGGCCCGGCACATCCCTGGAATCGATAATGGCATTGCCGATGCCCTTTCTTGGTTCCAGATGGACCGTTTCCGAGATCTAGCACCATGAGCGAGTACGAACCCGGACTCTCTGCCTCACGGCCTCTGGACCCTTGGGAGTTAGAACTGCAAACCATCGTACAGGGCTCCTTGGCCCATAGAACACAAACCGCTTACGGTAGGGCCTTTCGTGAATTCCAGGCCTTCCGGCTAAAAAAAGGGTGGTTGGACGAATTTTCCATTACTGAGCCTGAGGTACTACAATTTGCCATTTGAATGGGGGGGTTTATCTTAAACACATGCTTGAGGCCTGGGCCCGAGCCAGTAGTACACCACCACCCCCACAAGTCCGGGCACCAATCACAACCCCAATTTTGACAGTCATAGTTGAAAAGTTGAAGGAAGTTTGTTACAACAGTTACGAGGCCCAGGTATTTACAACAATATACATGATAATGTATTTTGGGGGATTTCATATCAGTGAGGTTGTCAGCGGGTCTTGTAAGGACAGTACCAACAGGGCGTTGGCGACAGGAGACATGGAGCTGATCGCTGACCGTCCTTATCTGGCTGAGACTTTCCAAGACTGACCAAAAGGGGAAGGGCACTATTGTAAGACTGTACCGAAGCGGTCCACCAGTGATTTGCCCGGTCGAACAGAGTAGGCGTTACCTGGGCATTCGCCCAGCCGGCTTAAGTACACTGTTTGTACACATGAGTGGGGCACTGATCACCACTTCCTAGTGTATGACCGTATTCAGGTTGGCATTAAAAAAGTTAGGATGGCCCCCAGGCAAATTTGGTTTACATTCTTTTAGAATAGGAGCAGCCACCACAGCTGCAGCGGCTGGGCTCCCAGAACAAGCCATTAAAGCAGTTGGGAGATGGAGATCAGTGGCATACAGGAAATACATTCGGCCATACCATTACTAAAAGTATGTTTCTGTTTTGCCAGGAGGCAGAACCGGCGGCGCTGTACGAAGTAACAGGTGGATCGTTGGGCACAATCTGGTTCGTTGGGCAGACGTAGCTGCTGCGAGAGCCCCTGGGGGAAAACACCTGGGCCTCGAAGAAGTGGTCAATCTTAAATGGGTGGGTAGGAGTGGTATCAGATGGAGTCAGCTACTCCCAATGCTTAGGGGAATAGGGAATGACATGATACCGCAGATACTCGTCATTCATTTGGGCGAAAATGACCTACCAACCCGAAAGGGAGTTAATTTAGTCATTCAAATTAAGAGGGATTTAAGCACCATTAAGCAATGGTTCGAGAGGGTCCATATAATAAGGACGAATTGGATGCCAAGGATAAGATGGGACAAAGCTAAAAAAACGGGTAAAGTGGATAGGACCAGGAAGAACATTAATAAGGAGATTCTTAGGTTTGTAGAAAGTTTAGGGGGATCTAGTTGGGGACACAAAGGAATTGTTCATACGAGACCGGATCTTTACTGGCCTGATGGAGTTCACCTGTCCCCGATGGGGAATGAGATGTATCTTGCAGCATTGGCTGGACATCTGGAAAAAATTGTTGATTGGATAGGTGGTGGGTGTCGGGGAGGTTCGAAAGGAACGCCCCTATGTGGCAGGGGTCCAGTATGCTAAGTTAGGTTAAATAGGTAGGATATAGAATAAGAAGAGTCATCTCCTTAAGAGATGGGGAGATGATACCTTGTGTAATGCATGGCACGGCATACACGGGGGTCAGGCTTCCTGGGAGCGGTTACCTAACAGGGGAGTAGGGACAGGCACTGTCTTCATACCCGTTGGGCATTTTCTCCTTACTCGAGCCCACAGTGGGCTAGCACCCCCTTTCGGCCAAACCATGGGTTGTTGAAAGAGGGGAGTTTGAAGTTAAGGGGATTGTCACTGGAAGGCACATCCAGGATAATCCCAGAGGTAAAAAGTTATAGTAGTTGTGGCATACTGGACCCGGAATTGCAAGGTGCAATTACCCACCAGCCTAAAGAATTTGAATTTGGAATAAAGAATGCGGCCAGTTTTACAACCAACCTCAGGTCTCTGTGTTTCATTTTGGGGGTGCGTCAACAACTCATTGTGGACTGGGAACGTGGACACCTTTGGAGAACTTTCCTTGAAAAGCATAGGATACAGGAGCACACAAAGTGTGGAGCAACCCTTTACTCCTCTCCCCGGTAAGGAATCATAGAGCTGTAGAGTTGGAAGGGACCTTGCAGGTTGTATAGTCCAAAGCATTCCTGACACACACATGCCCAGTCTTTTTTAAAAAACAACAACAACAACAAAAAACAACTCTGGGAAAGGAGATTCCACAACCTCTCCAGGCAGGTTGCACTGCTGAACTATCCTAACAGTTAGAAAGTTTTTCCTAAAATTTATTATAAACCTACCTTCCTGCAGTTTCAAACCACTGATTCGTATTTTGACTTGGTTGGCAACGGAGAACAAACGTTCTCCATCTTTTTAATTGTATCTTTTTAAATATTTGAAATCTGTCAACCTTTCTTTCTTTCTCTGTGACACCACCACCCTTCCCCTAAGGCTCAGGATGGCTAACAAAAACACATAAAGATACATAAAAAAATATTCACATTACAAAACCCACCCTCAACCCTAAAAAAACCCTCACTCAACCCTGCCTGCCAAACACATTGCCAAAAGGAAAAGTCTTACCATCACCTCCAGAATTTGCTCAAGCTCAGACTCCGGCAGACCCCCAGGGGAAGGGAGTTCCACAACACTGAGATAGCAACTGAGAACACCCCTCCATGTCCCCTTGTCATATGAACAAAACTGGTAGATGATACCCACAAAAGGGCTCTCCCAGCTGACCGCAAGGATTGCAGTGGGGCATAGTAGGCGAGGTGGTCTTTCAGATGTGAACATGCTCTCCCTTAATCATCTCTTCTCTAGGCTAAACATGCCCAGTGCTGTCAGACTTTTCTCCTTTGACTCTTCTCTTCTCTGAATCCTTTTAAGTTTGTCAACATCCTTTTTGAAATGAGGAGCTCAAAACTGAATGCAGTACTCCAAGTGAGGTCTGACCAGAGTTGAGCATAGTAGTATTATGACGTCCCACATCTTGGATATGATGCTTCCGTTTGTTTAAACTTATACCCTGCCCTTTCCTGAAGGCTCAGGGTGACTTACAGAAATAAAAATAACCGGGGGGGGGGGATGATAAAAATACAATACAATACAATAGAATCCTCTGAAAACCCCTACCCTCACCCCCAAAACCACCCACCTCAGCCCCTATCCCCACCTGCCAAATGCTTTGCCAAAAAGGTAAGTTTTGCACCACCTACAGAATATGCTCAGGATTGGGCTTTGGCCAACCTTTAGGGGAAGGGAATTCCATAATACCGAGAACGCAGCAACCAAGAACTCCTCCCTGCGGGCCCTTGTCATACGGACAAGATTGGTAAGCGATACCCGCAAGAGGGTGTTCCCGGCCAACTTCAGGGGTCGCAATGGAGCATGGGAGGAGAGGCGGTCTTTCAGATATGTGGAGCCCAAGCTGTTTAGGTCTTTAAAGATCAAAACCAGTACCTTGAGTTGTGCATACTATAGAGCACAGGTGTAATGTGCTCACAGCGACCCACTCCTGAGGAGCTCGGACACTGCGTTCTGCACCAGCTGCAGCTTCCAAACAGTCACCAAGGACAGCCCTACATAGAGCGCATTGCGGTAGTCTAGCCCTGAGGTGAGAAAAGCATGGATGAGGGAGGGTGGCCAGATCTGATTCAGAAAGAAAAGGCCACAGTCTTCTCCCCATATTAGGGTGGCCATACCTCCCCTTTAAAAGAGGACACTTATGAAAAATACATGTTGCAGGGCTGCACTGGCGCCAGTGCAGCCCTGCACCATGTATTTTTCATAAGTGTCCTCTTTTAAAGGGGAGGTATGGTCACCCTACCCCAGATGGAGTTGATAAAAATTGCTCCTGGTCACCGTCACAATCTGGCAATCCAGTGGCGCAGCAGGGGGTCCAGAAACACACCAAGGCTGTGAACTTGAGTAACTAGAGGGGGCCAGACCCCCTCAATAACAGGAGTCACAATCCCCTCCAAGTCACAAGATCGACCAACCATCATCACCTCAGTCTTTGTCTGGATTCAGTTTCAATCGTCTCACCCTCATCCAGTCCCCAACAGCAGCCAGACATTGGATAAGCACCGAGACTACAGGACCTAGGTTGGATGAAAAAGAGAGGTAGAGCTGGGTGTCATCAGCATACTGATGGCACTTCACTCCAAACCTCTGGATGATCTCGTCCAGCGGCTTCAGATAATAATTGAACAAGAGACAGAATGGAACCCTATTTACCACAAGGGAGGTCCCAAGAAGATCACGAGCAATCTCCTATCACCACCAGGTGGGACTTCCCCAACAGGAATGAAGAAAACCACTCAAGGAGCACCCCTGCCAGGTCCCAGAGACATGTCAACAACACCTCGTGATCAACCGTATCAAAAGCCACTGAAAGATCTAACATGATAACAAGACACAATTCCCTCTATCTGACAATCTCCAGGCGTAGATCATCGACTAAGGCCACACATATATGACAGCATTGCACTACGGATTATTATTAATCATTTATATGGTGATTTTAGTGTTCAAAGTGCTTTATAATCCTTATGTAGTTCATCCTCACAACAATCCTGTGAGGTAGGTCGTTTTTATTCCCGGGGTGTTTACTACGGAGAGGCTGAAGGGTACAAGCCCACCGCCTGGGGTTTCCCGGGGGGTGGGGACTGAGCTCCCCCTAGGCTACAGACAGCACTCGTGGCCTAACTCAGCCCCTCTGTCTTTTCCCAGCCCTCAAGGAATTCAGGCAGCCCCGCCAGTGCCACCGGACCAGCTTTCTGGTCCCCATGCCCCACCCTCACTTGCAGACGTGAGATAGCACTAGCGCATGCGCACAGCCACCCCAACTGAGCCCACTCTCTGAGTCAGCACACCCATGGGGCTTGCATTCCTGCCGGCTGCATGCTGCCTGTGCTTGAGATTTGAGCCCGAGGCGAGGCTTTGTTTCGAAATTTTGCCCGAAGACAGCCACCAGCCCGGGATTGCTGTGCCCGCTGCAGGCCACTCCACCACACCACTCCTCTCCTCCCTGCAGACCGCGGTAACGGTGAGCTGCGAGCTGCCTCTGCCACGCCACACACGGACTGGGGGACTTGGGCCAGGCAGGCTGGGGTACTGGAGGGCAACAGGGTTGGCAGTGCATGAGCAAGGGGGACGAGGGCCTGGGATGATAGCCAGGTAGAAACCTCTATGTGCCCCTGCCCCTTCCAATCCCATTCTAAAGATGGGGAACTAGACAGAGGCCGTTTTTAGGCGAGCGCGCGGTGCGCTCGCGCGTCATTGCCAAAATCCCACGAGACAGGATTAGACAAGACGCTGCCGCGAGTCACGCACACGGGAGGGGGAGCGCACATTCTTTTCCGGCCGCGATCTGGCCGGGTCGGCAATCGAGGTGGTCAGATCGCGGCCGGAAAAGAATGCGCGTCCCCCTCCCGTGCGCGTGACTCGCGGCAGCGTCTCGTCTAATCCCGTCTCGCAGGATTTTGGCAACGACGCACGACCACACCATGCGTTTGTCTAAAAACGGCCGGAGACTTGTCCGAAGCCACCCAGTGAGTTCATGGCATATAAACCCTGCTCTCCCATGCCCAGGTCCAACACCTTATCCACTAGGTTACACTGATTCATGTTCAGTTTGTGACAGATCCTCTATAACCCCCAAGTCTTCTCAGAAGTAGTCCCACTCCTCAGTCCACGGGAGACAGGGAATTCTCAGGGAGGCCTGAAATGACAAACTGCAACAAGTGCTGTTTCCATTGGAAACAGGCCATTCACCTTTATTCGCATGATGCAGAAACTTACCAGCTTTTCCACTGTTTTCATCATTTGTCGTTATTTTTTGCAAGTTGAACAGACCTGCTATGGGGCCAGTCCCAAGCCCCATGTGTGCCCCTGGGCCTGTGGAGATGCAAAAGTGCCTGGGAAGTGCTAGAAATTGCCATAAAGTGCTGTAAACCTGTCATAAAAGTCACAAAAGGTGATGAAAAATGATGAAAAATGCCAGAAAGTGACAAAATTGAAGGGAAATGATGAAAAATCACAGGTGCCAAAATCAAGGATGGCGGAAGCATGGAATCACTAGAGACTGATGAAGTACTGACGAACTCTCGCACAGCACAGCAACAGCTAGCACAATTCCCATCCCACTGCAACAGGAGGGATGGAGCAGCATGAGGGGACTGCTGCTTAAGCTATTGTTCCTTTACGTGGGCCATGCCACTACTGCTGCTTCATAGTGGTAGAGGTTCCCTACTTTAAGGCAGTGGCTTCCGAACCTATTGCCTTTGTGACACCCATTTTGAAACTTAAATATAACCCTGTGACCCCCACATTGAAACAGAGATATGCCAAACATCTAAATATCTAAAATTCAACTGGAATAAATGTAAAGTTCTGCATTTAAGGAAGAAAAATCAAATGCACAAGTTATAAGATGGGAGACAGCTGATTTGCCAGAAGCACATGTAAAAAGGATCTAGAGTTTGTGATTGATCACAAACTGAACATGAGTCAGCAATGTGATGTGGCGTCAAAAAAGGTGAATGCAATTTTAGGCCGTTTTTAGACGAGTGCAGTGGCGCCCGCACTTGTTTGCCAAAAGACCCAGCAGCCCGATTTACACGTGACGCCGATGCCAAATTCGCGCATGCGCTATTCAGCGGCGGTGTCATGTGTAAATCGGGCTGCCGGGTCTTTTGGCAAACAAGCGCGGGCGCCACTGCACTCGTCTAAAAACAGCCTTAGGGCTGCATTAACTATTGCATTGTTTCCACATCAGCGGAGTTAATCCACTATTCAACACTGGTCGGGCCTCATTTGGAAATACTGTGTTTAGTAGGGGTGGGACACCGCGGAGAATACTGGATTTATCGGTATCAGATCTCCCCGGTATAGGATTTACTGGTATCGGCATACCGATTTTTTAACACTGAGAGGTTTACCGGTTTTTTCACATTGCGACCACAATGGTCGCGATGTAAAAAAGCTGGCAAAGCGGCCAATGTTAAAAATACAGTATGTCGATACTGGGGATTATCGGATTAATCCGATACACCTGATTATCGGAAGTATCGGATTAAGCCGATACCGACACCCCTGGTGTTCAGTTTTATGTGCCACATTTTAAGGACATTGACAAATTGGAGCGGGTTCAGAGAAGGGCAACAAAGATGGCAAAGGGTCTGGAAAGCAAGCCTTATGAAGAGAAAGGTTTAAGGAACTGGGTATGTTTAGCCTATCAAAGAGGAGATTAAAGGGAGACATGATAGCAGTTTTCAAACATCTAAAGGGCTGCTAGTAAGAAGATGGCAAAGAATTGTTCTTCATGGCTACAGAGGGCAGAACTAGCAATAATGCGTATCTCAATTAGGTATCGGTGTCAGAGGGGTGGAGGGAAGGAGGACGAAGGAGAACTGCACACACTCACACGTAAACTCCAACCATACGCTCTGCAAGGAAATCTTAGGGGAAAAATGCTCATTGGGATAGTATTGTAGCCCTATGGGTCTCAAAGAGACCAGGCCTCTATCATCATAGGGCGCAGAGCTCGCAACGAAGAGTATGGCCTCACGCCACACACAGTCGCTGCACTCACTCACACTCTCACAAGGGGGGTGGGGGGAAGGGCAGGTGTTGGGCAGGTGGGGGGAAGAAGGGCAGGAACCGGGTCAGGTGGAGAGCGGGGCAGGACTTTCATACAACAGGGGATAAGGAAGGGAAACCCAGGAAGGGGGAGGAGTTTCGCACACTGTTCACCCAGCACTCACTCGCACGCACACAATGATATGGAAGGGATGCAAGGAATGCAACCAAAACACACACTAGCATTCACAATAGGCAAGGAACAAGGCAAATGCACTTAACTTTCTGAGCCGGCTTCTCAGCTCTGATTACCGGCGCTGCGTGTCTCACGGCGCCGGGATTTATACTCATGGCCTCACCCCTCTTCGTGCCTGGAGCTGTGGCTCAAGCAATGACCTCACGTCCTGGAGCGGGTTGCCTCAGCAACCAGACGCTGTGACAGGGTATCCGGCACCGCGGTGTCTAACAGTGGTGCTGCGGCTTGAGCTGAAGCAGGGAGGGAGGGCTGCCGCCGCGCCCCAAACCCCAGAAATCTCCCCCCCATGGCGTCCAGCACTTCACAACTGACAATCAGGGAAAAACTCCCTAACAGAAATTGCTGTGTGGCAATAGAACAATTTGCCTGGGGAGGAAGCGGGCTGTAGGCTCTTCATCACTGGAGGTTTTCAAAGATAGTCTGTACAGCCATCTGTCGGGGATGTTGACGCTGTAGTCATTCTACATCCAAGCAGGGGGTTGGACTAGATGACCCTCAACATCTTTTCCCGTCTGTGATTCTATGACCCCATCCACAGAAGGTGTGACCCCACTTGGTCTCCCAATCCAGAGTTTGAGAACCTCTGTTTTAAGGAGACCTTTATTTAAAGATATGTTCCTTATTTCCAAATAATATTGCTACATAGAACGTAAGGGACATCCCTTATCTCAGAACACACAACCTTAATCGAGAACACTAGAACAGCTTCCATAACACTATCATGTCCTTTATTTTTGAAATTTTGATCTGGCAGCCTTAGCATGAGGAGAGGCATACCTCAGACTCTAGGAGTGTTTTCAGATGGCTGCCCAGCCCTGGAGCTGCTCCAAGGACGCACCCCCACATCTGCCCGCCCCCAGCCCCACCTGGGTCGAGATCAGACAGACCTGGTGGGTTCCCTGGTCTGCAGTCCGCCCGCACAATGCCCCCCCGAATAGAGTTGTAGACTAGAGCGTTGGTAACACTATGGTGTTGCCCGGGGCAACGGCTGGCTGGAAGCAAAGCAGGAGTGTGGGTCCACGCATCACATGGACCACTTCTCCGCTTTCCAGGGCTGGCTAGCCCACTCTGCTGCCAGAGCTCTGGGATGTTCCAGAGCACCGCTGGTGCAGCTACTCCGGAACATGCACAGCCTTCTCCAGTTCAACATCTGGCAGGGCGCCTTTAGACGGACAGGCCGTAAAGGGGGGGGGAGGCGAGGGCAGGAGGGGTGAAGCACCAGGTCAGCCCATCCATCTAAAAATACCTGGTGTATAAGCATAAAGCAAGAGAGTGTCCTCTGACCCAGAAATCTCTACTTCATGAAGTGCCTTCTACAGTATCTCATGATCCACTCTGTTAACTGGAGGAGCAAGAACTATACTTGTACAACTGAGCTGCACAGCTACTGCCCAGAAATGCATCTTGCCTCCCCTTGAAAATAAAACAGAGATGAGGACCCTTTTCTGGAACGGTAGCCTATATTGCTTCTTCTGTTGTATACACAGGGAAGAGAACCACCCAAATGATTGGATAGCAGCAGACAGCACAAGAAACATGCCATCTTTTAAGCATTTGAATACAACTATATTGTTTCTTTTTAACTACTGCACTGTACATGCTTGTAAGTGGAGCACTGCACTCTGAAATGTAATGTAAACCAGACAGGCTGGTCAGGCTTTTAAGCTAAAATCTCTGTTATGCAATAGCATACCTAACATACATGCACAGTCACTGTGGTTCTGAACACAAATTGGGTAACTGCTTGCGCAAATTAACCAGGCTGACCATTGCCTTTCGAATTAAGCAGTTTCCTTGCCCAGTCATCCAGTCAGCAGGAGCTTTTAGAGGATACATTGCTGGTTCCACTTGCTGTATTTTTTTTTCTCCCCCTTAACTTTCCCCCTTTAAACTACTTTGAACTGGATTTTACATGGATTTTAAGTTGCTTTATGGTGTGTGTTGTATTGTATTTTTATTGTGCTAACGTTGTGAAGTGCCCGGGGTGTCATGGGGGGGGGGGGGCGGGGAGGCTATATAATAAAATGTATTATACTATTATTATTATTATTATTATTTTATTTATAAGCCCTGATGCGACGTGAGGCACAGTTGCATGCCTAAATTATTTGGAAATCTGGTTCAGAGCTCGAATTGTCAAAAAGTAAGTAAGAGAGTTAGGTACCAGTAGCTTCTATTGTCAATGAATGGGATCTGTGTACCTAACGTCTGTTTATACATTTGGAAATTCCTTCCAAAGTGACTAGATGAGGAAAGTGGAATTTAGGCCTGTTTGAGGTACACGGGGTATCCTCTTGAGAGTCGTACAGCATCTTCGGTAAATATGTACATTGCATTCTCGGTATTCCAATGTCATCACGTTTCGAAGGGGAGTGCCAGGCCGCACCATCTGCTGCTACAGTTGGCGTCTTTGCAGACACTTTCAACAGGGGGCAAAGTTTGATTCTGCCATGGTGACTTACAGCCCAGTCCTCAGCGTGCCCCTCCATAGCAGCCCCCGAAATAGTGAATGGAGCTTGTGTCAGCAGAATATTTTGAGGACTAGAGCTGTGATCCTGAATGCATTTGCATCCCATTTCACCCCCTGTGCAGAATCTCTCGGGATCAGAGTGGATGTGCATGGTAGGGGTGACCAGTGCTTGAATGAATGAATGAATGAATGAATGTTTACTGTTTAATGTTCACTGCATGACCAAAGTCATTGCAGAAAAAAATTCAAAATACAAAATATAAATATAATCAGCAAGTAATATAAGTAATAAACCAATAAAAAAATAAATCAGGAAATGTTTCCTTCGTACTATAATCAATATATATTCAACACTTTTACCTAATTTTTACCTTTAGGTCAGAAAAGTAAAAGACTCTAATCACATAACTTATTTAGGTCTGTTACATAAGGTCAAGAAAGGGAATCAAGAACGTAAAGTAGTTGCCAAAGTAAGGGATTAAGTATACCCCAGATCATCCATTACCTAAGAATTTCTAGAGCAGCAGCGTCTAAGGGAATCCGGGGGTATAGTATACTTACCAGGGTAGAAATATAGACCTGTATCCTATCCCGTCCTTACTTCGACTGGTGTTTAAAAAAGGAAAACTTGTCTCAAGAATTGGGCCACCCTATCTGTCACCTTGGGGATCGATCTTCCAACAGCGATCACATTATAAAGGGTTCCAGGTCTGCCAGGGGAGAGGGCTATCACCAGGAGAATATACCTCCTTCGTGCATCCTCATAAAGAGGGCATTCGAGTAGGATATGTGCCAGAAACTCCACACACTGGAGGTGGCATTGGCATACCCTCTGCACTAGTGGGATCAGTTCTTAACTTGTAAACAATGAATTGCCAGGGCCCAAGACAGCTCTAGGAGTCATGCTCCCTGCCCCAGGAGGCCCTCCTCCCGACTCAGCTTGTCAGGGAAATGAACCTAGTCTAGTATTCTCCAACTAGCGACCCAACCACTGGACTAACCTGCAATACAGGAGTTCTTGCAATTTAATCTGTTCAATGAGAAGACACGGTAGAGCAGGAAAGTCACTAATGAAAAATCAAATAAATCATCTGTTGTTTTTTCTTTCTGATTTCTGTTTCCAACCCCGAAATGACCAATATCAGTCTTTCCCTGATCTTTCACATTTCAGGGCACATACTTCTACTGGGAACATTTCCTGCTCCCCCTTGAACAATTAAGCCCTGGGGGGTGACAAAAGCTGTATTCCCCTGTCGATACATAGAGGAGGGCAAAGAATATCTGGGATACAGTCAGTGCTGGATCCAGGAAAGATGGGGCAAAATTGTGGTTTGGGTCCTCTCCTCACATAACAATGTTTGATGGACACATACTGACATCCATTAGGAAAAAGGGAAATGTTGCCATAATTAATTGTTGATGTTCCGTTGACATAATATCCTTTTCAGAAGCTGGAGCTCCCTGCATTTCAGGCTAATATGTTATGCATATATATGGGCCCCATGAGTTGGGTGCCCCCTCCCAAATCACTGCAGTCCCTCCACAGGCTGGGGCTCCTTGCATTTTAGGTTGGGGGGAGGGGGCTGTGTTTTATGCCAGTGCTTCTCACATTCATGTTTTCATCTGAACTTTGTTCACAGACCCCATATATGGGAGAGAAGGGGGTTGTGGGCCCTCCCAACACATTGGGGACAGTTTGCACTTGCCTAAATCCAGCCCTGGATATGGTTTGGTTTTAATGGAAACTTTTAAGGAAGTTGTTTAACGAATCATAGCTATTATGGAATCCTTTTGGTGGCTCCTGTTTCTGCATATTACAATATGTACATGAGAGAGGTGGGCCTTAATCCAGAACCTGAAATCTATGGGCATTTATACACGAGACACTACCACGCAGGTCCACCCAGTGAACCTGTGTGGTAGCGCCCATATAAAGGGAGTGGCGGTGGGCACCTGCTCCCGCGACCCCCACCTATCTCCACCCATCTCCCCACATGGAGCAACCCAGAAAATCCTGGGTTGCACTGTGCAGGGGCATGGGTGGCTGGAGGGTGGATAGGTGTGCACACCCAAGTACACACCCATCTGTCACCATATAAACCCTCCCCCACCCACCGGAAGAGCACACGGACTCAGCCCCCCTGCCCATTTAAAAACGGCCTATATGTCTTCAAATTTAAGTGGGTTGCGGGAAAAGGGGCAGAAAGTAATCTGAATCCTGTGCCGTCATCCTCTGGGTTATGTCAAATCAAAACTGAGAGGGTCCTGTATGTTGCTTCAGATGCAGCACAGATTTTGAGAAGACTGCCATTCTCTCAAGAAAGACAAAAGGCAAAGCAGATAAGATGAATGACATCTTTTATTGGCCCAACTTCTACTGGTGAGTGTGCAAGCTTTTGAGCTACACAGAGCTCTCTCTCAGGCAGGTCACACGAACTAACAGAAGCTGAGCAAATAAGTCTAGGTGTACTTGTGGGGGAGCATCTCATGTAAAAATGGCCAAAATTATAGTCTTCGCTACTTTGGCTACAATCCTCAAATCCCTTACACCTGAGCAATTCCACTGGCTTCATTAGGGCCAAGGCCGGCTTGCCCATTAGACTGTTTCAAAACTATTTACATGAAAGAATGTGGATTTATAAATCTGATTCAGACTTCTTATGCCATTGTACTCAGTGTTTCACAATGGTTAAAACAACACCAAACATGAATGGTTTACATATGTGCATATTGGAATTACAGGAATTTGCTTTTTACATAACACATGGCATGTTTTTGATAATCATAAGCTTTGTGATATTACAAATATACTCTTGTCACAACTCTCCTGAAAGCATTTCATGGAATGTTGGTCTTCTTCTGCCTGAACCTCAGCTCTGATTTGACCTGGAATTCTAAACCCTGGGTCACAGTCTGAGCCAGCTTCAGGTCTCAATCCAAACACCGTGTTCTCAGCTCACTTCTAATAAAAATAAAAGCTCTTTATCAAAAAGAGCCCAGTCTGCAGAACAGTCAAAACAGCCACTCTCGCCCCTGCCAAATCTGCTTTAAAAGCACAGAATAAAAGAGGAGAGAGATTAGGAAGGGATTCTCTACACAAAAGCTAGAGCAATTCAAGTCTACTTCGATGCCGGGACTGGGGACAGAGCAGGGTGGAACAGCTCTTGGGAAATAACAGTGGTGTAAATGTAATATCCCACTCCTTCCTGCCCCCTCTACAAACACAGGAAACATATCAAACCTTGACACCCCCCCCCAGGCTCTGTTCAAGCAGATTAACAAGTACACTATGGAAATGTGTCATGGCTTGAAAGCAACTTCCTAAGTATCGTGGTCACATGGCTTTGTTTTCACTCTAGCTTGATTCTGAACAGGATAGGTGCAGAGACAGTCCTGTGTGTAAGCAATGAAAGTCAGAAGTGGGTGTGCATGGCAGAAAGCCCTGGATAGTCCAGCACTGCCTAGTGGTGGCCATGTCTCTGCATGCCAGCTTACTCCTGCCAAGCAACAGGAGTGCATACCTCCCAACAGGACATAATCAGGAGGGATAGTCCCTTTTGGGGTGCTGAATGAATCCCACTGTCCCTCTTTCAGGGGGATCAAAGTTCCACTTTCAGAAGAGGGAGACAAAGAGACTGACATTCAAGCCTCAGCACCTCTTTCCTGGTAGCCTCCCAGAAAAAAAGTATTTAAGAGGATAATAAGGAGATGATGGAATGACACAAAAATAAGGATGTTTTTAGACGAAGTGCAACTACGCAGGTCCGTCCAGCAATCACACCCCCAAATGCCCATGTGAAGGCGGTGTGGGTGGAGGCGCACTCCCGTGACCCACGCAACACCCACTCATGGGGCACTGGAGAAAAAGTCAGAGTGCCTTGAGTGGGGGAGGCAAAACAGTGCTTGGGGAGAGGCGCACATGTATCCTTGGTCCATTTGAACCAAGGTGCCCACCAATGCCAGCAGACAGGTCCGCAGTTAGCTGCCTCCCCGGTCCCACCCACAGCCCTGCCGGGAGCTCTCTGAGGAGCTCTTAAAAGAACACCCGTGTAAAATACACCTCCATGGTGGCTCGAAGCACAACCACCCCCCTCGCGACGCACAAGAGAAGAGCTAATGCCATGAAGGACAGCAACTCGGACAGCAACTTCCTGCATATCCCACCCAGTAGGAGCCTCCGTTGTAGCCTGGTACCGGCTCCTGGGCAGGAAGGGGTTACTGGCTGCTGTGGCTTCCTGTTTCCATGGTGTTTCTCCTGTTTCTGTGTGTCATGGCAGAGGGCGAGCAGCCGGGTGGGGCTTGGGGCAGGAGTGTTGCCAGGTGGGTGGGGAGGGGAAACAGCCCCCCTTATGGAATTGTTTGCATGGCCAGTCCGTGGTGGTGGGAGTGCATGGAGGCAGCCTGCGTGGGTGCAATGACCACCCAGGGGGCCACCTGTTAGAATCGCTCCCCACTTACTCCATGTGTGTGGGTGCCCCACAGCCGCTCCACTCAGCTGACACGGACGCGCGCACACACACACCCCCTTCCAGCCATGCTCATTTTAAAATGGCCTAAGCGGAATGATAAGAGGAGAGCTTCTGCCCCTATTTCTGCCCTTCGGATGTTGGAAGGGGCATGCGCGCACAGTGAAGTGCATGGGGGGGTGGAGAATATTAACTGAGAAGTGGAGTTTACTGACTGAGGGGGCAGGGCTTGACCCTCTTTGGGTGTTTTTAGACAAGTGCCTCCCCACACCCATCACCCACCCATCATGCATGTTGCAGGGCTGCATAGGGTGCCAGTGCGGCCCTGCAACATGCATGATGGGTGGGTGATGAGTGGTTGGGTAGGTAGGCTCTGATCTAAAAACACCTTTTGACTGCTCGAAATGTTGGGAGGTATGGGAGTGTGGATTCCAAGCCAAATCCCAACACCATTATTGACACAGAAGAACTAGGAGCTCACCCACAAGTAGACCCACTGAATTCACTCAGGTTACTCATAGTGTAAGGATGACCAAGTCTGGCCTTCAAAATCATAGAATCACAGAGCGGTAGGACTGGGAGGGTCTCATGGATCGTCTGGTCCAACCGCTTCCTCCAAACAGGACATGCTCCGCTTACAGTATCTCTGTCAATCTGGCCCATGATGGGCTCTGCACGCTTCTCACATTCCCACTGTCATTTCAAGTTTGTTCATGGACCCCTTCCAACACTGTGGGCCCTCCCAACATATGGGGGCATGTGCAGTTGCACAGTTTGCACTTGCCTGGATCTGGTTTGGTTTTAATAATGGCAACTCTTAAGGAAGATGTTAACAAATCGTAGGTATTATGGAATCCTTTGGTGGCTCCTGTAGTTAAGTGGCTCATTACTAGTGGACAACCCCACTCTCTGCCTGTATCCCATCCCTTCATCCGTGTAACATCTAAGAGCTTCAGTCCATTGAGGCCAACAGAATGATTCCCATTGGCATCTGCAGAGTACTTGAGTCTTGCAATGCTTCCACTCGGTGACGAGGCCCACATTTAGAGAACACTGCACCTCTGTGTAGCTAGCTTTGTCTTGTGCCTCCCTCCACATCCATGGTGTAATGCAACAAATTACTACTTCAGGCTGTGCCCTGTGCAAAAGACCGCAGAATCATGATCTCCTGAGTGTATGCCACCTAATGCAGCTTGCAGCCTTTCTAACTAATTACATTACCATGTTACTTCAGTATGAATTCACTCATTCAACACATTCATGGTTGCTTAAAGAAGTGGACATTGACTATTCAAAGAATGGGAAGAGCAACAGTATGGACAGCCATAGGCTTAACACGGGACCTAATTCATGTGGGGCAAGGGTTACCACTAGGGACGGGTTGCCATATAAGCAAATTTTTTTCAGGACACTTATGAAAAATACATTTTGCAGGGTGCCAGTGCAGGCCCTGCAACATGTATTTTTCATAAGTGTCCTGGAAAAAAATTGCTTGTATGGCAACCCCACACCTTCAGGTTTGACCCAGAGTCTCTGAGTTTTCACATGTCATCCCTGGGTGAAATCTCAATTTCCTTGGGTCAATGGAGGACGGAGGCACGTGAGAAAGATGTCTCAGTCTCTCACACTTTCTGACATCCTTGCCCCACCTCCCATAGAGTATTGCGATGTCATGATGCTCCGAGGAGAAATTTCATGACCATATCAGAAAGGAACACAAGAGCCCCACTGCCCTACCCCTTTCAGTGTGATCCTGCCCCTTTTCGAGTTGACTCTTCACATCAGAAAAGGTGCCCTTTATTGCCCCCACCCCCCCGGAAGCTCCTCTTCCTAAAGTATGCCCCCGGGCTGCTCCCTCTACATTTCCCCCCGCCCTGTCCTCACTTACCCTCTGCAGCGTCTTCTCCCTGCCATTGCTATGCTGATCCAGGTCTGCTGCCCCTCTGCTGGGAACAGGCCCTCCATGCCCATCTTACTCCAGGCCTGCTGTCCCTCATTCCTAAAAATGGCAGACAGTGCAGCAGCTTCACCTTTTTCACTTATGATTGGTGGTTGTGCATGATGCAGCCACCAATCACAAGTAAGGATGGAGTTGTCCTTCCCACCATTTTGGTGACAGAGTCAACCCTAGGGTTACTTTCCACCTCCCCCCAGGCTTTCCCCCAGAGAGTGTAGGGTCCCAGAAGCGAAGGTGGGGCAAAGGGACTGTCATGCCCCTTTCTGAGGTGCCCCTTACAGAGCATCATTACATCATGACATTCCATAGGGGCAGAGGCAGGATGGAAAGGGAGCAGGAAAGTTCCCAAGGCCCGCCCCCTTTCTGACATGGCCTGCCCCTGCCCATTCCTGGGAGACCCGATTTTCCAGGTTAACAGGGACACCTTTGTCTAACCAGAGAAATCAGGCTTTCCCCTGGATCAAAACCCAGAAGGTGGCAACCCAAAAACTGTGTTTGAGTGGGACAATCCCTCCCATTCCAGAATTTATTTATTTATTTATTTATTTATATTAATACACAGTAATAAAATGACAATTAAAACAACCTAAAAAGCCCATACCCACCCACCTTAACCCAACCCATCTCCCGCGATAAAGGCCTGTTGGAACAGCCAATTCTTACACTGTCTGCAGAAAGAGGGGAGGTCGATAATCAAGCGGACCGCCAATGGGAGGGAGTTCCACAGCCGTGGCGCAGCCACAGAGAATGCCCTCCTCATGGTAGACACCCGGGAAACCCGAGGAGGGCGCCCCTGGCCGACTGCAGTGGCCGATCCAGGAACTGGAGAGTGAGGCGGTCCTGTAGGTAGGTGGGGCCCAAGCCATTTACGGCCTTAAAGGTCAACACCAACACCTTGAATTGGGCCCAGAAAACTATCGGCAGCCAGTACAGAGAGCGAAGCACTGGTGTAATGTGCTCACGTCGGCCCGTCCCAGCCAGGAGACAGGCCACCTCATTCTGTACTAGCTGCAGCTTCCAAACCAGCACCAAGGGTAGCCCCACGTAGAGTCCAGTCTTGAGGTAATAAAAGCATGATGACTGTGGCCAGATCCGAGTCTGAGACATACGGCCTAAGTCGATGCACCAGATGTAACTGGCGAAATGCTCCCTTCGCCACAGCCACCACCTGGGCATCCAGGCAGAGCTGTTGGTCCAGGAGCGCCCCCAGACTCCGGACCTGAGAAACCAGGGGAGGACGGACCCCATCAATTATGGGGGCCACCACTCCCTCAGCCTTCCCCACAACCATCAGCTCCGTCTTCTCAGGATTTAGCTTCAGGCAGCTCGCACTCATGCAATCCTCCACACCGGGTAAGCACCGAGACTGCTGGGCCTGAATCAGAGGAAAATGAGAGATATAGCTGGGTGTCATCAGCATATTGATGACATCTCACTCCGTATTCCCTAACAACCTCCCCCAAAGGCTGCACGTACACATTGAACAAGAGAGGGGATAAGATGGAGCCCTGTGGTACCCCATATGTGAGGCCCCAGGGGGGGGGAGATGAAAACTCCCCCAGCAGACATGTTGGGTTCTCCCAGCCAGGAAAGAGCAGAACCATTTGAGAACAGTTCCGCCAATCCCTGCCTGGTCCCACAGCCAAGTCACCAACAACTCATGATCAACAGTATCAAACGCAGTCGAGAGATCTAACAGGATCAACATGGTCGAATGGCCCCAGTTCAACTCACAGGAGAGGTCATCGGCCAAGGCTACAAGTGCAGTCTCCATGCCATAACCTGGGCAAAAACCCGACTGCAAGGGATCGAGAAAGTTAACCCGATCCAAATGCCCATGAAGCTGCCGAACCACCACCCATTCAATAACCTTCCCTAAAAAGGAAAAGTTAGAGACTGGTTGATAACTGGCAAGGACACTGACATCCAAAGATGGTTTCTTGAGCAGGGGCTGCACCACTGCCTCCTTGAGGCAGTCCGGCACCCTGCCCTCCCTGAGGGAGGCATTGACTGTCCCCGCCAGCAATGGCCCCAGTGTCTCCCGGCTAGCTTAACCAGCCAGGACAGGCATGGATATAATTCACAATAGGTGGCTCGAACAGTCCCAAGATCATCCCCCGCATCCGAGGGCAACACAACCTGAAACTCATCCCACAAAACAGGACAAGAAGGGGCTTCTACTGCCTCTGACCCAGCCACTGCTAAAAAAGTTGCATCAAAACTGTGGTGAATTTGAGCAATTTTATCGGCAAAAAATTCCACAAACAAATCACAGCGAGTATTTGATGATTCTACGTCCAGGCAGATGGAGGCCAGACTGATCAGCCCCTTAGGGGGGCAGGCCGCTGCACGCCATGCAGTGTCCGGGCAGACACACATCTATGTGTCTCCCCATCCCCCGGATGGCCACTGTCATGTTAATTAGGTGGCTGGGCCAGATCCTGACAGGAGTGATGGCTCCCAACACCGCCTGAGTAAGTCCATGCCGGCCGTGGGTGTCGTCACATGTGAAAACACCCACAGGCCTTCCATTTCAGGTCCACACTAGTCATGTCTATGGTGCAGCACCTGTTAGAGAAAGCGGATGACTCACAAAATTCCATTTTTAGGACTGAAAGGTATTCTAATGTCAGACGACGTGCAGAGAACAGAGGTGCACATGTGACCAAATAAATACTTCCTGAGTCAGATAATAGCAATACACCTGCCAATGGTAGAAGAATATAAATTGTAATTACTCCTGACAAACAAACAACCTGAATAAAGACAGGGGTTCAGTGGCCCCTGCATCTGCGAACACACACATGTCATTGCTGAATTTTAAAATGAAAGAAAGAAATGAACCACAAAATAACAGCAGAAAGTAATAAACTTGTTACAGTGGCAGTTGCATTCTCTTTGAGCATATTCATAATTCATGAGGCCCCCGCTTTGCCCAGAGTCTCGTGGTATTTTCAAGTTTGCCAGGAATTTCTGCTGGTAAATAATGCATCAGCGGTATTACACACATCATCCCCAAATAAAACTCAAGTTGAACGCTGCCGAGCCCAATGGTGGCCTAGGCTAGTCAGACAGGATAAAGGGGAGGGGAAATCTGAGAAAGGAGAACTCCCCTATTGATCTGTCTGGGCCTTTAGTCCCTACAGCTTTCAGATGGCTCAGCCTCAACTTCCGAAAGCCACTCAGCTAGCCTCCCTTTGGATCAGGGTTGTACTATCTTTTCCCACCATTGATTTCAAAAGTCAGCACAAGCTCTGAGGGCCTCATAGGAGTTTGCAGGCAGGGGTGCTTAAAGGATGTGCTCAGGAAACTGGGAGACGCGCGCACACACACACACGCAGACTAGCAGTCAATGAGGCTCCAGCAGCAGCAGCGGACTGGCCACCCAGTGCCATGGGTACCCTAATGCTCTGGTAGAGCGCATCATGCACAGGGCTGTGGCCATGGCTGAGCATGAGCACCCTGGCACCCTGTAGCTGCCGCCCCCAAAAGCAGGGCATTGCCTGCCGTGCCGTCAGTGGGACCATGGGATTTTTCTGCAAAAGCAGGGCTTCCCCTAAGGCAGAACTGCTGGGGGGTACGTGCCAGCTGAGTGTCTTTCTGTTAGTGGCCCCCACAAGGCCTGTGATTTCAGGACACTTTGTCCAAACTTCTGCAGTGGTGTTTATGTGCCAGATCAGGTTTGTTCCTTTCTCCTGAGGTTTTTATTGTGCTGCTGCAGTGGTTATTGCAGCCTTCTGAATTGTTTGTTCTTATTAAATTACACCGCTTCAGAATAAACCTTCTTTTCTCAAAGTGCCTGCTTCTGATTGGCTAGTTGCAGGGTGCAGAGGAAGAAGCAGATGAGAATGACAAGGTTTCAGGTTCCTGTAAGCAGAGAAACATTTTTCCAGTCATCAGTCTCTGAGTCCAGTGGAAATAAAGCTTCAGTTTCCCCTTGTAACGCTGAAGAGCTGGTGGCTGTGCCGCTGACAAGCCCTGTTCTTTCCTAGCGATGACCATACATCATTTAGTTTGTAGCTGGTTCGGAAACCTTGTCTTCTGGCAGCCATTGCTGTGGTTTCCTTCTCTATTTTCCAAGCATCAAGCCCAGAAGCAGGTGCCTCCCAAGTCTGAGCCTAGGAGGAATGGTACAGGATGAGCCGCTCTCACTTCCTCCAAAGCCTGTATCCAAACTCTGTCAGCATCACACTGGGGGAAATGCAGATAGGAACTGAAATACTCAGGCTGAACTGTATCCTACAAAAATATATGCTTCATCCCACTGCCAATGACTTCCTTTCACCTGACCAGTTTTAATACCCCTATTCTGTTTGTACAATCAGGGGTTAATTCCATTTGTCTAGGCTGGAGATGGGGAACCTTCTTCCTCCCATGTGCCATTTTGAAAATTAGTACAAGCTCTGCAGGGTGAGCTCAGGATGGGAGAAGGAAGAGGAAGGTCGAGATCATTGATCTATGCCATGGATCCATCCCCCCCTTCTTGAATGCATACCCTTATTTCTACTCCCTTCCCTTTAGCTCACACTTTCAGTACTTTATATTTATTTTATTTATTTATTTAAAAATTGATAACCCTCCCCCTCCTGCCAATATAAAAGAAAATATAAAATGTAACTATAATAAAAGTAAATACAATTATATTCCAGACGGGTCATAACAGCTCCACCCCCCCAACCCAACCCCAACCCTCCCACTACCCATCTCCCCCACCAAAAGCCTGGTGGAAAAACCAAGTTTTACATTGACATCTGAAGGAGAGGAGATCCGGGAAGCAACGGACCTCTACCGGGAGGGCCGCCACATTCTGCCCCAGCTGCAGCCTCCCAACCGTCTTACTTGCGGGTAAGGACTGGATCTATGGGCAAGATGCAAAAATCTGAAAGGGACAAATAAAAAAGCCACATGCATGTGCTGGACTGGGTCAATGGATATTTTCATATGGACGCAGGGGTGCACAACCCTGGAGCAAGTTCGGGACTGCACCCAGTGTCTTTTTGCTTGCAGTCGCGCCTGGGTCCATTTAAAAATAGACCCCCGTGGCTGCCGGGGCCCATGGTCCGCCCACATGACACTCCTCCCCCACACCATAGCGTTGCGGGCAGATAACCCGCAACTCTATGACGGCACCTGGAGCATCCCCCGGCCAAAAGCAGGGCTGCAGCGGCTGTTCGCCAAGCAGACGAATGGCAGCCCCGCCTCTGGCCAGTTCCCCACGGTTGCACTGCCCGCTCTGCTGGTGGTACTCCGAGATGTTCTGGAGCACCACCAGCAGGGCAGCCCTGGAGCAGGGACAGCCTGTCCCACCTCTGCTCCTCTTGCACATCTGGAAGGCCGCCTTTTAACAGACAGCCCACCCGGGGGTGAGGCGGGGCAGCTGCCCATGTGAAGATACCCAATGAGTCAGAGGTTCCGCATCCCTGCTCTAGGCAAACAAGGTGCCAATGCCTTCTAACCCATAGGTTCCCAAACTGTGGGCCAGTACCCCAAGTGGCCATCGGCACCATCTGCAGATGGGTTCACCTCCCTGACTGATATTTCATATACTTACTTGCATGTCTTTTTTGATGTCTGAGATTGTGGGAATATATTTTAGGCCCCAAATGCAATCGTGCAGGCAAAACTGCTTCTCTCACCTCTCCTCAGACTCCTGCGCTTATATTGGGACATCTCCTCTCCATGACCAGACCAACCCTGTTTAGCTTATCAAACCCAATGGGTGGCCTGAATGCAAGCATGTGCTTACTAGTCAGGCTGCTAAACAGCTGACAAAAAGAGATCTGGGCATAGAAGAATGTGCAACGCTCCCCCACCCCCCAACTAACAGATAAAACCCCAATGCGTATAAATTTGCTTGAACATGTGTGGTAATAATATTAATTTATATCTTTTGCCAATTACTAGCACAGATTTTACAACGTGTACACGTGCAGCACATAAATACTGTAAATACATAAAGGGTGAAGAATTATAGCACCGCATTCATTGACAGTGCCAGCTTGACACACTGAGCAGGAAAGACAGACTGTGGTTTAAAGCACAGGTCTGGGAGAAGGAGGAGCCATTTCTGCTCTTGCTCACCTACAGCAATGATTCCCAAAGTTTTGCCTGCATGACCCCGTTTTGAAATGTAAATATTTATTTATTAATTTGTTTATTTATTTATAGCAAAATTTATATGCCGCCCCCTCCTGCCTCAGGCATCTCGGGGCGGCTCATAACATCTTTAAAACATTTTAGACATTAAAATAAACACTTGAGGTAAGAAAAGCATGGATGTCTGTGGCCAGATCTGAGTCCGAGACATACAGCCTACACCGACGCACCAGATGTAACTGACAAAATGCCCCCTTCGTCACAGCCACCACCTGGGCATTCAGGCAGAGCGTGGGTCCAGGAGCACCCCCAGACTCCGGACCTGAGAAACCAGGGGAGGATGGACCCCATCAGTGATGGGGGCCACCACTCCCTCGGCCTTCCACACAACCATCACCTCCATCTGCTCAGGATTCAGCCTCAGGCGGCTCGCCCTCATCCAATCCCCCATAGTGGACAAACACTAGGTAAGCACCGAGACTGCCGGGCCTGGGTTGGAGGAAAATGAGAGCGATAGCTGGGTGTCATCAGCATATTGATGACATCTCACTCCATACTCCCTAACAACCTTCCCCAAAGGCTACATGTACACATTGAACAAGAGAGGGGATAAGATGGAACCCTGCATTACCCCACATGTGAGGCCCTGGAGGGAAGTTGAAAACTCCCCCAGCACCACATGCTGGGTTCTCCCAGCCAGCAAATAGCGGAACCATTCAAGAAAAGTCCCGCCAATCCCTGCCCAGTCCCGCAGCCGAGTAACCAACAACTCATGATCAGCGGTATCAAATGCATCCGAGAGATCTAACAGGATCAACAGAGTCGAACGGCCCCAGTTCAACTCACAGGAGAGGTCGTTGGCCAAGGCCACAAGCGCAGTCTCTGTGCCATAACCTGGACGAAAGCCCGACTGTGAGGGATCGAGAAAGTTAACTCGATCCAAATGCTCCTGAAGCTGCCGAGCCACCACCCGTTCAGTAATCTTCCCTAAAAAGGGAAGGTTAGAGACTGGCTGATAACTGGCAAGGACATCAATGTCCAAAAATGGTTTCTTGAGCAAGGGCTGCACCACCGCCTCCTTGAGACAGCCCGGCACCCTGCCCTCCCCAAGGGAGGCGTTGACTATCCCTGTCAGCAATGGCCCCAATGTTTCCTGGCTAGCTTAACCAGCCAGGACGGGCATGGATCTAATTCATAATAGGTGGCTCGAACAGTCCCAAGAGCATCCCCTGCATCCAAGGGGGGGACACCGCCTGAAACTCATCCCATAAAACAGAACAAGAAGGGGCTTCTATTGCCTCTGACCCGTTCTCTGCTAAAAAATTGCATCAAAACTGTGGTGAATTTGAGCGATTTTATCCACAAAAAAGTCCGCAAACAAATCACAGCGAGCATTTGATGGTTTTACTTCCAGGAGGAGGGAGGCCGGACTGACCAGCCCCCTGATCACCCAGAACAGCTCAGCCAGTTGGGACTTAGTGGATGCAATGAGGGCAGCAAAGAAAACCTTCTTTTCTGTCCGCACCGCAATGGCATAGGTGCATAACCAGACTCTATGCCGCAACCGGTCAACTTCAGTATGCAAATGATGCCACCATTGCTCTAACCGCTGCCCTTCCTGCTTCATCCGCGGCAGCTCCCCAGTATACCAGGAAGCTGCATTGTCGGCAATTCAGAAGCGGACACCTGGGAGCCACACAGTAGATGGCCTCCGTTAACACGATATTCCACATGGACACAAGGTCATCAAATGAGCGGCCATCGAGGTCAGAGGCAACATCCCCATGAGCTATCTGGAACCTTTCAGGTTCCATAAGCCTTTGGGGGCGAACCAACCTAACTAGTTTCGTACCCTCCTGGGGGCCGACATGTGCCAGGATATCCGCCAGGAGGAGATAATGATCCGTCCATGACAAGGGTACTGTTGACACCTCCCCCACCAACAGATCCCCTGCCTCAAGGCCTGTGCAAAATATCATGTCCAGGGTATGTCCTCCAGTATGAGTGGGGCCCACTACTCTCTGAGACAGGCCCATGGTTGCCAGGGCGGCCATGAACTCATGCTCCGCCCATCCAAGAATGGCATTGGCATGGATTATTGACTATAATCCAGTGATCCCAGACAGCAACATTACACATGCAATGTACATACAACATTAAGGCGATTGCGACCCCCATCTACAAAAGATGTGACCCCACTTGGGGTTCCAATTACAGTCAGGGAGCCTCTGGCTTACAAACGTCCTGTGCAACTTTTGGAAAGTCACTTGCCCCCTTTACTTTCCTCACCCAAAAAGTACAGATATTGCATGGTCTAATTCATGTGTCTAATGCAACTTGAGAACTTCAGATGGAAGATTCTATAGAACTACAAAGGATTAATGCTACTTCACAAGCTACCTTGCTGACATAAGTAAATGTTTGAGAGAGAAGGGATAACATAGTTAAGATAATACATTGTATTAGACCAACTTACTCGTGCTCATCAACAAAAGTTGGCCCAATAAAAGATATTATAAGAGATGTTGTCTCTTGTCTCTTTTATACTTGGGACCAACACGGCAACCACACTAGTAAACAGCACATAATTAAGTATAGCACAGCAGTATTGTCATAAAAGCAACTTTTTCCAGATGTTCAATTTTATTTCTTCATTTGATGTTTTTTCCCCTCCATCACATGTATAATATTCAATCACCACTATTACACAGGTGAATGGAAGCTAACCCCATGCTGAGCCAAACGCCTAGATCTTCTGGGAAGCACTTATGGCATATCTGTCAAAGACAGTGGTTCCCAAACCTTTTGCCTGTGTCTTGAGACATAAATATAATCCTGTGACCCTAGACGATAAAGACATTAAAATATTGATACTGGAGTTAATTGACTGCTTGGTTGGTATTTGTATTTATCTATTTATTTAGATGTATAACCCATCCTATCCCAAGGCGGGACTTTACAATCTTTATCTAGTTCACCACATAACAACCCTGTGAGGTAGGTTATTATTCCCATTTTATAGACAGGGAGCTGAGGCCAAGAGATAGCAACTTGGCCAAGGCCACCCAGTGAGTTCATGGCTAAGACTAAACCCTGGTCTCCTAGGCCCATGTCCAACACCTTATCTACTAGGCTATGCAAAGGGCAAGCATGAGATGTGTCAGGAGAATGGGCTAAGTCCCCTTCGCCACCAAATGGCGGCGATAGGGCCTTTGTCGCGCACCCCTCCCTCCCATCCATGTGGGGGAGAAGCAGAGAAGTTTGCTGGAGGGGCTCGTTAGAGAGCCCCTGCTGGGCGCTGGTTGCGCAGTTGCTGGGCAACCATCCTGTAAGCGAGGCGGCGCATGCGTGCCTCATTGGACCTGGGAAGCCCGCCCCTGATAGAAGGGGCGGATCCCCGGAGAGTCGCATGGCGCGGCAGTCTCAACTCAATGGCCGAAGAAGTCAGCCCCACCCACCTCCCTCTAGCACTGTGGTAAAAGCCGTTCACCATTAAGGAACCAAGGAGGAATTTTAACGATAACCTTCATAAAGGGTCGTGTGTTTCGCCTCCTTGACAGTGCAGAGTAGGCTAAATAGGTTTAATTCGGTAAGGGACATTATTTATTTCACAATTTGGCACAGAACTAATTGGTTATCATTAATTATTGTTTGGCATATAAATAGGAGAATTCAAAGCAACAGGAGGAATGATTTGGAGCAATTAAAGAATTCAGAATTACAAGGAATACAATAAAAGGGTATTTAATGTCGCACTCTGCAGGGGTCTAGTATGTCTTATAGGTTTAATAGGCAGGTTAATAAGTAGGAGTCATCTCCTTAAGAGATGGGGAGATGATACACAGGGTAATGCGGGGCACAGCATGCACTGTGATCAAGTTCCCTGGGAGTGGTGTCTTAACAGGCTCCGCAGGGACAGGTGCTGTCTTCGGACCTGGAGAGATGCTTCACTCCTTACTCGCGCCCCTAACGGGGCTGACCGCAGCCCTCCCCTTTGTCCTTGCCCTGTCGAAGGAGGGGATGTTGGTTGATAGGATACTGTCAACGGAGGGCACATCCGGGCAGTACCTGAGTTAATAAGTTATATTAGCAAGATGGCATGCTGGACCCAATTGCATGATGCAATTACCCCACCGGCCTTTTAAAATGAAGTTGAAATAAAGAGTGCAGCCAAGTTTACACCAACCTAAGTCTCTGTGTCTCATTGGGGTGCGTCAACAAATCAGAGCTGAGGCCCAGTGGTGAGACAGTGAGTTGGAACTTTGGATCACTACTCCCTGTATTCAAGTAGGTTGTCTCTTCACAAAGACTGAGCTATAATTTCTGATGATGTTTTATTTATTTGGTATGTGGTGATTCAGCCATCTCCTCTCTATCTAATCTATCTATCTATCTATCTATCTCCTTATCTGGGCAAAAGAGCACACACATTATACACTGCTTTAAAAGTGCATCCCATGCTATTCAGCTGAATTTTTCTCTCTCTCCACAGTGAGCTGCACAGTGCATAGAAAACAATTCCAACCAGCAACACTACTGCGACATGAAGTATTATGTTTCCCATGCAGCCAGAATAGCTAAAGCAACCCGTTTCAAATTGCTAACTAGCTGACACCTTCTCAGTTGCTCTGGTGCTCCTCTGGCTCCCTGAGTGACAGGCTCATTGGGCAATGGTGATGCATGTAATATAAAAGTGCTTCAGAATGCCTTTGCTATCCTCTTGCCCCTGCCTGTACATGCCAGGAGAGAAACAGAGGCTGCAATTCTAATACATTCACTTGGATAATCAAGGGCCAAAGGTCATGTTGCCAAAGTCACATTCATTTCATGTTGCGGGTCAATTCATTTTGTTGATACAATGGTTAAGCAGCTAGGAGATTAACTGTTTGCTCTGTCTCAAGGAGATGATCTCATCCAAGATAGATTTTTTTTTTCTTTTGTTCCACAGAGAGATTGACTTATTTCCAACAGGGAGCTTCAATGCGGCATGTGCAGCAGAGAGACACAGTACAAAGTAGGCCCCTGACAGTTCAAATAGAGCTGGGAAAGCTCAGGGTTTTCAGGCAGGGTACTATATGCTCTGGACACCAGCCAAACACAGTGTGCAATCGTGTGGAATCGCTTTAGAAGGGGTAGAGAAAACCATGCCCCTTAAACAGAGTTAAGATGAATGTCTCTGTAACAGCCTGGCTAAGCATGTTGTGTCCCTTTCCAACCGACTGGGACTCAGACAAGATAAATACAGACCACTGGGTCTATGATCTTGAGGTGACCCACAGTGACCATTATATCAGAATCCCATCCTAACAGCCCTATTTAAGACTCTGTTTGGGTGCTGAATCTCACTGTCCCTCTTTCAGGAGAGAGAGACTTTGAGCTACAGGCACTTTTTTCCTGGTTGCTTCCCAGGAAAAGCACTTGAGAGGGCAATGGGGAAGTGATGGAATGACAAGCAACTGAGTGGAATGACAAGCACAAGCAGGAAAGCTTCAGTCCCTTTTCATGCACTTGGGATGTTGGGAGGTGTGTGTGTGCATGTGTGTAAGTGCACGAAGGGGTGGGGCATAGTCACAAAGGACAGAGAGTTTATTGGTCAGGAATGCAGGGATTGTCCTCGCCTTTGGCCGCTTGAAATGTCGGGAGGTCTGAAGCAGTGATATGACATGGAGCTATCCACTCCCAGTGTGTGGGAAGAATTTTAGGCTTCAGGGAAGTTAAAACCCATGGGTGTTCCTTTACCCTCCCTCCCACAGCGCATGAGTGCGTATCAGGTCATGGGCAGGCTCCAGAGGGTGTAATAACTCAGATACTGAGTTCCACGTTGCTCTTTCCACGTTGGACCTTCAGCACCTACAGCTTCTCCCTAGCCTTGTTTCTGCAGGCAGGGAAGGCAGCCTGCTGTTGCAGTGTGGGAAGTGGGAACAGGGGACGGTGAAAACAGACATGCACCTTAACACGGCTTTAACATTTCTTATGCATGTGGCAGGGCGGCATAGGGCACCCATAGAGCCCTGCAACATTCATAAGAAATGTTAAAGCCATGTTAAAGTGGAGTTATGTGCATGTCTGTTTGCACCCAGGAAGAGAGAAGAGGAGCAGTGCATGGTGGTAGCTGAGAAGGGCCCTTTGGCTTGGGACCCTGTTTGTGTTGGGCTCCACCATTGTCCCATTGAGGCCCCATTTCCCTGCCCCGAACATGGGGCCCGTACCAGAAGAGGTTCAGTCTTTCTCCCTTACTCCCTGCTCCTATCTGATTCAGAGGAGCTCATTTCTATTTCCACATTACCCCCAAAGTTTGCCAACCTTCTCATTCAGGTTTTGGCTAGGATTCCTCCTCATTTTGGCATCTGTAGGATAAAATTTAAAAATGAAATATTTTAAATAAAAAAATATATGATCTCCCTAGCCCCAAAGTCGTTTTACTTGAAAGTCCTCGTTTTGAGAATTTTGTGGCCTCAGCCAGCTCCCCCACCCCACCCCCACCCCCCCAAAAGTATGCAAAAAATATGAAACCTGAGTCGGGACCATGATCCCATCTGCAGAGGGTATGATCGCTCTTGGGGTCTTGACCCACAGTTTGGGAACCACTGTCCTAAACCTTGTGGGATAAGGCAACGGGTATTCTGGCCCTCTGCAGGACTTTCCCTTTTCCATAGAACAATAAGGCTCTAATGCCTTGCAGAACCGACCTACGGTTCACTTTCTCTAAATGACAACACTATTCTAAAGTCCTGGAAATTAAAGTCCGGTTTATGTGCCTGTTTGAACCCTACATCCCATCCCCCACGCCCTGCCTAATTTCCAAGAATCCTACAAGGATGGGTTAGCTCCTGGAGAATGAAATGCCAAATCTTCAGCAAACTTGGGCGTGTTTTTCAGCATTACCAATGTTAAGAAAACAAAACAAAAAAAAGCAAGGGATGGAATAAAAATGCAGGAACAACATGTACAGCAAACCCAGAAAGCTCAGCGCTGCAGGCCATGAAAACCCCAGGCACAATCCTGGCCCACCCCAGCAGTTTATTTGTGAAATTCCTACTCTGGGGGAGGTCACTCCAGGGTCTCAGTGTCATAGTAAATGATCTAGCAGGCAACAGGAAGAATTGAAAGTTGAGAGAGAAAATACATTCGCTTTGCTGGGAAATTATGGAAGGTTTGGAGCCAAGAAAGAGGTGAGCAGGCATTTGCTGGCATCTTTCCCACCACGGATGAACCACTGCCCCCCCCCCCCCGCCACATGTTAACTCTTGCCCCCTTCCCAGCATTCAATGGTTTACATAGCAAGTGTGTTGTATATTGCTCTGCAACATCAGTCCACACATTAAGCCCCCATACTATGAGCTTCTGAGCTCCCTCATGTCCCATTGGAGGCAATGGGAGTTGACACTCAGCATTTTGCAACCTTCAGCCCATTGTCTGGAATACAGATGACAGAGTTAGTACCTGCTTCTTTCTGGTAACCTAACCCGCTAACTCTGAAATGAATCCACTCACTGTCCTACTTCAGCTGCAGTCTGCGTTATTAACAAAACATGAAGAAAAAGATGTGTGGTGTCACGCTCAAGTCTCATGGCCTCCTTGTTCCAGCTCTCCTAACACACACACACACACACACGCAGGGACAGTCTGTGGCTCAGGGGAAAGAGGGAATGAAGAACCAGTGTATAAAGAGCAGTGTCCCAGAGCCAACAGGCGGAGCAGGAAGGAGTGACTGAGATGTGATCTGATCTGATCTCCAATGTTTCTCTGAGAAGTCTCTGGCAGAGTGGGCTCTGGCAACACACAATGGGGTGTATTCTCTTCCCCCTGCTATGTGTGTAATGACGGATACTTTAGAACCGCTTATCCCTCGCCCCTGTTAGACAGAAGGCTTTAGTTAAAGAGATTCAAGTAAACTCTGCACATCTCTTCTGCTACATCAATGCCCTACCCGCCAAGTATCCCAGTCACCTCCCCCACTCACTACCAGTAAAAATGAGTTCTCTTGGGTCCAGTCAGAGGCACCATTTGCCCATATTACAAAACTACAGCATGACTGATCAACAAGACTGGCACCCTTTCCTTAGCCCAGGCCCAGGACTGGCAGAGGCATTCTGTCTCTGGCTTGGTTTTTATGAGTCTCAAGCCTTGTCGTACCAGCTCCTAGGCAAGTGCTCTGATCACACAGCTACTGGGGAGCGGTTCACAAGCCCGGATGGACTGCTTTGTTCTAGCAGTTACCCCATCCTCCTGGATCCTGATTGGCTAGCCCTAGCTAAACCTTCAATTGCTCTCCTGGGCTAAATAGGAAGAGGCAGAAAACAGAAAGTTCTCTGAGCGCAACAAGAAGGTTTCTTGGCTTAGCTGTTGTAAAGTATAGTCCCTGTTCCATACCTCCCAACATTTTGAGTGGCCAGAGGGACAAGCCCCTCCCCCTGCCAATAAGCCCTGCCCCCTCGTGCACTTATACACCTCCCACCATGCCAAGTGCATAAAGCGGGACAGAAGTTCTCCTGTTTATCATTCCACTTGGTGTGCCATCATCTCCCTATTGCCCTCTCAAGTGCTTTTCCTGACAGGCAACCAGGAAAGAAGTGCTCACGGTTTGAATTCTGGTCTTTTTGTCTCTCACTCCTGAAAGAGAGACTTTGATCCCCTAAAGGAAGGGCACTTAAATTCGGCACCCAACGAGGGACTGTTGGGGGCAGGGGAGGGGTCTGCTTTTCCAGTCTTGATCCTTGTGCTCTGACTCCAGCCCTTCTTCTTCTGACCTGGTGTGATGCCCATTGGCAGCAATGGAGAAATCGTAGTGGATGCGGGTTCCTGCTCATAACCCATGCACAAAGGGACTACTAGGGCAAGAGTCTCCTCTCTTACTGTAATCAAAGCAGTAACTTCTCCTGGGCAGCTGGGTTTGGATAACACTGCTCAACTCCCTCTCCCTCCTCTAGTGCACACAAAACCAGGAAAACTAGGAGAGTTGGCTAACCCTGAGCCTGAAGATGATACTTGAAAACCCTGAGACTTGGGGTCAAACCTTGAGAGGTGCCTGCTAACCTAACCATAATTCCCTTAGCTCAGAGTGGTTGTGCTAGACAGATTTCCCAAATAGTCTCAGCTTGCCTACTTCTGGCACGTGAATTTTAATTGGTGGCTGCAACACCGACCAGCAATTCTCTTGACCTCAGTTACAAACTATCTGACAGAGCAGTGTCAATCAAGCTTCAAAAAAACAAGTCCCAGATACATTTCTTGTTACAGCAATTTCCCAAGTTCAGGGTGTTGTGGAGAACACGGTACATCCTGTCACCACCACTGACGGTAAATCGTGTGTTTTCCAGAACAGGCTTTCCCTCCAAGAGGAAAGGAGAAATGAGTTTTTCTTGGAAAATCATGGAAGACTGCAACCAGGCTTGACTTCCCCCTCTTCCTTCCATCAGTGAGTGAGCTCTAAGCTCACATCCCTCATTAGTCTAACATGTCTTTCTCAGATTGGATTAGAAGCATTAGGAAGCCAGGCTGCTTGGACTGCTGTCTAGGAGCCCTTATTTCTGAGGAAGGGCTTTGTGTTGTCTTTGAAAGGCATATTAACAAGCAGCATGCAGCTCTCTCTGTGTACACCTGTAACAGTGAAATTAGCAGCACAGCCAGGATATGAATTGCCTCCTCATTAAGCTCCTGCCTCATGCTACTGAGGCACATAAAGAGTCACCAACGTCATATCCCAGCCTCATACAAAGCCTTCTCCCTGCTGCATAAATCATGCATAGCCTCATCATCTGTTATAGATTCACAAAGCTGTAATCACTAATTATGCTGAGGCATATTCTGTTACCTATGGGATCTGGTTTCCAGATCTTCCGATAGTGTCATTAGCAGCACATGCAGCACAGTGTCTGCTTGTAGCCCACTCTGATTCCCATCTCTCCATTAGCATGCAATATCTTATATATCAGGGAGCGCGCACCTTGGCTTTCCATGATGAAGCGAATGACAGAGGCCCTTGCTTTAGCAGTTAGACTCTAATGTGAAAGCAAAATTGTCTGTAGGAGCAGTGCAAGAGCCAGCATCAAAGAAACCCAAACATCTTCTTGTTTAGACATATGCTTTGGGGGGATAATTTCCGACGTGCAAAATCATTTACAGGTCTGAAATAACGCACGCATCTATGGTGAAATAATACACATATCTATGGCGTTAACAGTATTTCCACTACCCAGGAGCTCAGATGTTGTGTAGAAACCAGAACTCATATTATAATCAATTCCTGAATACTGCTCCCCGAGGCATTTTAAAAAACCTATGAAATGCAAATGCAAATAAACACAAATATATGAAACACAAAAGCTTGAATCCACCGTAGAACAAGAATCAGTACCAATCCAGATGTGCCTAGAGAGATTATTCTAATAATCCGACCAGAGGGAGCCCTATTTATAACACACAAATCTGGACTTGAACTTTCAGTGATCACCTGGGAGTATCTGGAACTCGGTTTTTTATTTGGGCTCATTTCTGTTTGTACCAGAAAAGAGAAACCACAGCTTCCTAAATGAACAGCTCTGTAGAACGTCTTAGATGTCTAGTCTTGAGATCTTTAGCTCTTGACAAGCACACAGAACAGCAATACATACCATGAAAAAAATCATCAGTCAAGCTCCAGAAAATCCTGACTATAGTATTTGCTTAATGACATTATTTTTACCGGAATTACTGAGAACTTTAGATATGCTAAACAAACTCTCTTGACCTTCATCCGCTATGTACACATTATTAATGAAAAAGGACTCCCCTACATTAGATAATTTTATGAAAACATGGGAGGGGGAACTGTCACGGCCTTTAAAGGAATCTCAGTGACAAAATATATTGCACAATGTTAAGAATGTCTGAGTGGATCTCAGGTTACGCCTGATTCAACAAAAAATCTTATTCAGGATGTATTGGATGCCACAGAGACTGTACAAAATAAAGGCCTTACCTTCTGATATCTGTTGGCACTGCAATGCAGGGAAAGGAAACCTAATGCATATGTTATGGGGATGCCCAATAGTTAGACAGCTGTGGAGGGAAGTAGATGGGAGAATTAAAATGGTGCTTAATTTTAGTAGCCAGACTGGTGCTGAAAACTGTATCCTTGGCTACCTGCCTATAAAAATAGGATTAGATTAGTCACAAAGGCTCTGGTTCTTGAGGGCTGTGATGGTTGCCAAGCGCATGATTTTGAAAAAAATGGAAAAGACTAATGGAAAAGCCCAGAACAAAACAGTGGTATTCAGACCTATTAGAGTAGCTCAAGAAAGAGTAGCTTACTGCCGGAGAGAACTCATTGATGATTTTGAAGCAATCTGGACCCTATTTCTAGACACCTTTGGATAGATACATGCACTATCAAGATTGCCAAATGTCAGACCCCCCCAACTAAGTCCAACCACCCTCCGCCTGCCCCCCTTCTATTCAGTTTTCTTCTTGACTCCAACCCCTTTCTCTGATTGTTTCTGATGTACTATTGCAACACCCTCCCTAAATTGCTCTGTTTATACAAGATTGTTAATAACTTTGATGGTTTCTCTAGTATTAAGTAAGTTGTAAGCATGTTGATATTTCTATTTGACATTATATGTAAAAAACTATGAGCCTATATGGCTCTTCCCTTTTTGTATTTTCTGCTATCATTAGACTGTCTCTTTATTTGTTAAAAATCCCCCAAAAATAATTAAAAATAGTAATTTGAGGGGAGGGATGGAGGGTATTTTGTTCTGCCTCCATTTTATTGAGCATTTGGGATTCTCTTTAGCCAGAAGGGGTAAACAAATTTCCCCTTTTTAAAAAAGAAAGGGAAGTTTCTCATCTCTCAAATACTATGGCAGATTTTTAAAGAAAGAAAGAAAGAAAGAAAGAAAGCAAGCTGATATTCCCACATAATAATATGACTCTTGTAATTGGAACTTTAAGAATAGAAATTGAGTGTGTTAGTAACATTCCTTTATATGGATGATTCTCAGACCATACAATGTTACAAACCTTGTGTGGAACATGCCATTCTCTGTTTTTCTCTCCGTTGGAGACTTTACTTTTGTTCTTTGTTTCCCTTTAATTTAAAGCAATTAGTGAGATTCACACTGACGGTAAGTGAGTGATGGCTCTGTGAATTGAAGAAAATTTAACAGATAAGTGCAGTATACAGAGGAGACTGCCTCTAGAAACCAGTCCATAGATTTGGAAAAGCCTCAGAAGGGCTTGATCCTTATAAAATCCATCCCAGTTCTTACACTATACTCATTACTCAGGGCATGTTGAGACAGAACTCTGAAAGATTAGCCACTGCTGTGGAGTATTTAGGTTGACTGGGTGTATTTCTTAGAGCTCATAGTCATGTGCCTGCCGCCTACCATCATATGCTGTATGGCCTTTGACATGCCGTTTTATTGCTCTGCACCTTGGTTTCCCCATCTCTCAAATATTGTGGCAGATTAACCCACAGACCCAAGGAACTGCAGTTTAACTCAACTCAGGCACTGGAGAAAGGGCTCAGGAGCACACAGGTCTCCTAAGACACAAACTGGTGTCCTAGCCACAAGTCTATTCTTGCTGTCTTGTGCACCCCTTGTCTCTCCCTCTGTTCCCCCTTCCCTGTCTCCCCTCCCCGTCTTTAGATTGTAAGCTCTCGGGCAGTGACCATGTCTATCTTGTTTTTTGTAAAGTGCCAGGTACATTGCTGGCGCTATATAAATGCTAATAATAATAATAATGAATTAATAGTATCCCCTCTGGCCAGAAAGGGAAGCACTGCACTTCTAAGCAGTCAGCAGACACAAGTGGGGTGTTGGTATATGACAGCAAAAGCATCTTTTTCTCCATTGGTGAGCAAGTTTCCGTGTGCTCAGTGCTAGGGTCTGCATCCTGTATTTTAAGAGAGCATCCTTCATTTCAGCATCCTACAGCTCCACAGAACATAACAGACATTCCTTATTTATATTTATTGGTGTTCCTTATTCTGATCTCCACAGCCCCATGTGATGTAATGGCTACCCAGACAGCTCTGTAGCGTCCTTGATATCAGCAGTTTTGGTCTGGCAGCCCTATATAGTGCTGACCCTCCCCTTTTTGGTGGGTGGGGCTTGGGGATGTGGGCAGTGCATGCACAGGATGGGGGCAGCTGGTTCAGTGGATGCGGCGTCTCAGTAGGTGGGCAGGCATCACTGTAAGGGTATCATGAGCAGCTGAGGCCCAGGGCGAGGGGAGCAGTAGGGCCTAATGTTTTTCATACCCAAAGCCACAAAGAACTATTAATTGGCCTCTGCTCAAATCTGGATGATCCTGGGAATCCTCCTTGGCATGGCCGGATCCAGGTATATATTGACTGTGCGCTACACACAGGCCTGGGGTAAATCAGTAACTTTACCATCCTAGCACCGTGATAAATCAGTTATATGGTAATGGTAATACAGTATTAATTGATTTTTGGTTAATCGGTTACTGCTGCAGCATGTGGTTACTGATTAGTGATTGGTTAGCTGATTAGCTACCCTGAATTTTGGTTATTAGCCGCAGTTACAGAATTAACTGTTTTGACTCTCCTGGTGAGGTCCCTTCCAACTCTTCAGTTATGATTCAATCTTGAGAGAGGGCACTGTGGGTCTCTTCACATGGACAGCAGCACCCATGTCTCTGCCCTGCCTCACCCCTGGGCGGGCTGTCCGTTTAAAGGCAGCCCACCGGATGTGCAGGCAGAGAAGAGGCGGGACAGGCTGTCTCTCCTCTGGGGTTGCCCTGCTAGTGGTGCTCTGTAACATCAAGGAGCACCACCAGCAGAGCAGGCAGCCCAACTTTGGGGCACCAGCCTGAGGTGTGGCTGCGGTCTGTCGGCTCAGCGGACAGCCGCTGGAGCCCTGTTCTCAGCTGAGGGTTGCCCCGAGAATGCCAACAAGTTGCAGACGATCCACCTGCAGCTCTATGGTGTGGGAGAGGGGGCTCCAGACCCAGGCGGGGCTGCATGCGGGCAGATGCAGGGGTGCACCCCTGGACTTTCTCCAGCGTTGAGTACCCTGGCATCCATGTGAAAAACAAAATACCCTATGAGTTAGCCAGTCCTGAGTTCTAACCCGTGTTCAACAATTTCTTTGATCTGTCCATCTTTGGCTAGTCAATGCAATTCTCCACCTCCATCTCAGCTTCCTGTCGTGCAGCATGTATACTCCAAACACCTCATTCCCCCCGAAGTGTTGGGAGAATAATGTAAGGTTAGTATGGCACTGCCTTTAACCACGCTGCAGGTGCAAATCTTCATAGCTACCTCCACAACCTAGCGGAGGTGTTTGGGTAGGCAATCAGATTGGATTTTACATGCTGCAGTAAGCTACTGTATGACCCCAATCTAAGTGTATGGGGGGGGGGGAATGACATGGGGAAGAGGATTTTTGATAGGGACCACCAGCTATTGCCAGCGGAGGAGCAGGCAGGCAATGACAAAAGCCTGAAGAACTAGTCAAATGCTACAATGGGGCAAAAGGCTCTCTTCCCCAGAGCAGCAGGGCCTCTGGCATCTGGCTTCATGCTGTTATGCTGGGGTGATACAGCAGGTTTAGCTGACTCATGTGAACCAGCCAGAAGTTTTAATTACAAATACTGAGTGCTCAGCCTGCCCTTTGTATAGAGGGTGTTTGCTTTAATGTCAGCTGAGTGCTGACAAGGCTAGCCTGCGGAAAAGAGAGAGCCGTCTCTCAAGCAGCTGCACACCCTCCAGTGGCTTAGCAGTGCAGTGCAGCCTTGCTTCTTGGAGCTGATTTATTACCCTCGTCCTGCTGCAGTTATCCTGGGGTGGGAGGTGGGGAGAGGGTGAGAAGAGGCGATGGCCTGCCTTCCGGGCTGAGCAAATGATATTCATTAGGCTATGCATAAGCTGTGACCCAGCCCATCTCTGTGTCTGTGCTGCGCTGCGCTGCGCTGCGCTGATCCATCACACGGTGCAGGGAGAGTCCGATACTACCTAGCTCTGACAAAGGATAGACAAAAAGAATCTGGCTGTACTCTTGCAGCCTTCTCCTTTCCAGCAATTGCATTTACTCACTGCAGCTGAGGTGCAAACTGATCCCAATCCTCTCTGTGGTTAATTATCACCCACCCTCTGGAATAGCCAACCAGAGGCCATGACCTAAATCAGGGGTGGTGAACCTCTGGTCTGTGGGCCAAATTTGGCCTGCAGCAGAAGGAGGGAGGGGCCTCTTTCCAGTTCTTGGATCTGGCTCTTCGATCCAGTACCTACCCACAAGCACTGACCGAGTGAGCTCAGGGGAAGGGCACAGAGAAGAGGGTGCGCATGCGCACACAAGGACATCCATTGCACACAGATGCATGAGCTGGACCCATGTTGTTATTATTATTATTATTATTATTAACAAACATTTATATAGCGCCAGCAGTGTACCTGGCACTTTACAAAGTAATAAAATAGACACGGTCCCTGCCCCTAGGGCTTACAATCTGAGAGACAGGAGCTGGGGGAGAGACTTAGGAAGGGGAACAGAGGGAGAGACAAGGGGTCTAACATTCATGAAGATGCGAGGTCTCAAGTGCATGTACTTGGCTTGGTTACAATGAGAATGACAGCAGGCAGGTCCATGTTGCAAGAATAAGGGTAAACCGATCGTAGGTATAGGAATAGTGGCTCAGCAGGATAAAGAGTCAGACAGAGCAGAGCGAAAGAGGTGAGTTTTAAGGAGAGATTTGAAGGTATGAAGGGAGGGGGCAAGGCGGATGTGGACAGGGAGGGAGTTCCAGGCATGGGGGGCAGCAAGTGAGAAGGGACGAAGGCGCTTAGGGGAGCAGGGAAGGCGTGGAAGGGCAAGAGAGGGGACAGAGGAGGAGCGAAGCACACGGGCTGGAGTATGGAGGGCGATAAGTGCAGAGAGGTAGGGGGGAGCAAGGTTGTGAAGAGCTTTATAGGTGAAGACTAGGAGCTTGTGCAGGATTCGTTCAGGAAGGGGAAGCCAGTGAAGCGAAGAGAGGAGGGGCTGCACATGGTTGAAGCGACTGGCGAGGTAGATGACCCTGGCAGCAGAGTTTTGGACAGAGATGAGGGGAGAAAGGTGAGACCGGGGAAGGCCAGTGAGAAGGAGGTTACAGTAATCGAGGCGAGAGATGACCAGAGCATGAACAAGAGTTTTGGCAGATGAGACAGAGAGAAAAGGGCGAATCTTAGCAATGTTATGGAGGGAGAAGCGACAGGATTTAGCAACAGAGTCAATGTAGGGTTTAAAAGAAAGGGCTGAGTCAAAGATGAAGCCTAGGCTACGGGCTTGGGGGACAGGCAGGATGGTGACTCCATCAATAGTTATTGACAGTGAGGAAGGAGAGGAAGGATGAGGGGGGAAGATAAGGAGTTCAGTTTTAGCCATGTTGAGTTTGAGTTGACGTTGAGACATCCAGGTAGAGATGTCAGAGAGACACTTGATGAGACGAGCTTGAACAGAGGGAGAGAGAGAAGGAGTAGAGAGATAGAGTTGAGTGTCATCAGCATAGAGGTGGTATTGGAAGCCATGGGAGGCAATGAGTTTGCCTAAGGATGAGGTATAGATCGAGAAGAGGAGAGGGCCAAGAACAGAGCATGTTCCTTCCCCCATGCTGAACACATCTCTTAAACAGCCCTGCCCCTAACTCCTATGCATCCCACGGGAGGAAAAAGGATCCCCACCCCCAGCTTAAATAGTTTATTCCAGGGGCATCCTTCTTAGGCATGTGCAACTGGTGCAGTGACACCAGGTCCCCTGGTAGGAAGGATCCCACCCAGCAGGGCCTCTTGAGTGCATCTCTTTACAATCCCTTGCCTGCTATGTGCTTGAGGGTTTCTCAGGGCACCACCAGGTCTGGTGATTCCTAAGGATGCCGCTGGTCAGGGGCGTAGCTAGATTGGAATGGGCCTTAGTTGGTGCAGAAGATGGAATGGGTCCCCCTCATCCTGTCCCTGCCTCCACCAACACACAAGATGCACATGCATTCCACATGCATCATGGGTCCAGATGTAGCTTCACCTGCTGCGCCTATTCCCGCTATGCCCCTGCCTCTGGTACAGACTCACACAGCTAATTCCTAATAAGTGGTGCTGCTTTGAAACATAAGCGACATAGGTTGCCTTGTGGAATCTCCTTCCTTGGATGTTTTCAAAAACTGTCTGGAGGGACAAGCATCTGTCTGCCGTGCTGTAGGCCTAGAGAATCCTTCCTTGGAGCAAAGGATGGGAGCGAACTAGATGACTCTTTAGGTCCCTTCCAGCCCTGCTATTCTATGATTCTATACACATTTTCAGATGAGATGCTACTCGCACGGAAGGGCAATAAACCTCACTAATTACTTACACGTGTAAACTCCTCTCCTGTGAGTCTTTTGGAAATGTTGGTGTGTTAACGTGCATCCAGAAACACTAAATATCAAGGGTTTCCGAATGCACATTTGAAAACCCCCATGAAACTCACACCAATTGCTTGTCCCGCACATCGAAAAACGCCTTGATTGCAATTCTGGCAGGAGTTTCCCATACAGGTGTGACGTTGCAATCCCATGATCACCAGCACGACCTTCTTTGTCACGGGAGAGGAATGATCTCGGGAGATTATAAACCCCTGCAATTTTCATGCACATAATCTAAAAATGCCTTGGGACATTTTGAGTGGCATCTTTCATGCAATAAGTATCATTACATGTTACTACCCAGGAAAGGGCAAGAGGTGGGTAGCACAGAGGTACCTATAAAAAAGAGTCCACTGTTGGAGGTAATTGTGAACAAATTTGTCAAGATACAAGGTTGTAAAAATAATTGAATTGAAGAGACTTTTAGCAATCTTATGATAACCAAGCCTAGTCTTCATCTAGCTTAATTTCAGTTCTGATTTTCTATATTCTGAGGAAAGGCCCCTGCATAGCCCCAAAAGCTTGCACCCGCTCACCAACAGAATTCAGTCCAATAAAAGGTATCATCTTAACTACTTTGTCTCTTGTACTACCTTGAAAAGAAGGACCTGAGAACTAAAATTCATAACTCTATTGGAGACCAAAAGCAATGGACTAAATTAAGTCAGTGCGCCTTAAACTGGTGGGCGATTGGGTCTTTGCTGTGGACGGTGGGTCCCTCAGTGTAAAACTTGCTCTCTCCAGCTGTCCATCTCAGTTCATCCCTCCTTGCCTTTAAAAAACACCTGAAGACTTATTTATTCTCCAGATGTTTTTAGGGTAATATGTTTTTCCTTCCTCTTTACCGTGTCCTTTTAAATTGTTTTTAAACTGATTTATGCTTTAAATGAATGTAATGTGTTTTATTATATGTTTATGCTGTGAAGCACTGAGTACCATTTGGTGGTGGTGGGGCTATAAAAATAAAATAATTATTGTTAAAGATTTGAGCTTTATAAGCCACTATGAAAATCTGTAACAGGCAGCCTGCTGATTACACCTATATCTGCTGTGTTCCCTACATTGATATAAATGCTTTGAAATGCTAACTAACTTTCCTCCTACAGCCTCTTATATTACAGCCCCTTCCCAAGTGTTTGCTATTATGCATATACTTAGCCTGCATTTATTTATTTATTTATTTATTTATTTATTTTTCATTTGGCTATTGGTTCCCCCTCATTGTATTTAAACGTTTGAAATGCTAATGATGGTTTTTCCTAACAGCTCCTTCCTTGCTTTCTTATATACCCCTCTTTCATCTGCTCAGTCTGTACTTCTGACTTCTTCCATGTCTGTAGATTGATTACTGAAGCTAGGACAAAAGTCAAATCAAATTTACTTTTCACTGTTTACTTTTTTGCGCTTTGCTAAGCTCAGCCAGTGACTCAGTTTCCCATTTGTTTCTGTCTGTTTGCATTAGCATTATGAGTATGGCAGCCTGTATCATCATCAAATGGCTATTTCTATTCTGTAGTATTTTCTCGTTCCAATTTGGTGCTGTGTGTTTGCTGGATTGTAAATACTGCAGAAGGATACTTTAGCATTGCTACCATTCAGCCTTTAAAAAAAAAAAATTGAACACCCACTTTAGACTTTGTACAATCTTTCGTTATCTTTGTTTAATCCAAACATACCTTCTGGACTTCAGCCACCTAGCAGTTTCTCATTGGTAAATTTCCATGTAGCTACTGTCTTGATGTTTAAAGGTGACAAATAGTAAAGTACTTCCCACATGTATTGAAGTCTCACAAAGCCCAGCTGAGATAGAAGATACCTGATCAAATAACAGGAAAACGTTCCTCCTTACTACTGCAGGTTTGTCAAGCTTCACAATAGTTTGTAGTTCTTCTCAAAGCCCCAGCTCCTAGAGTCATGTGATTACATGAGCACTCCAAAGAAGCTCAACGGAGTCCAACTCCATCTTGAAGGCAAGGAGTGAGACCACAGTGAAAGAGAGGGCTTGGAGGGAGTAGGTGCTCCAGAGGATACCATGCCAAAAATAGTCTGGCATGAGGAAGGAGTTTCCGTCGGAGGACTAGCCCAGTTAGCTTAGCCCTCCGTTAACAGGACTTCGTTAAAGGTTGTGGGTTTCTTGCAGGCAAAAGTAAGGAAATCATGGACCATAAAGTTGCAAAACTGCAAGTAAATGGAACCCCAAATGTATTATTTTTTAAATCTCATAATTTTTTTAATCAATCTTGTGATTTGGGGGGAGATGGTCTCTTGATCTTTGAACATTTTGGGCCAGCAATGCAGCTACAGTAAGAGTAATGTTCCTTTCCACTCCTCTGGACTCCATCCTGCTTCCTCCATCATCCTTGCTTTTCCAGTACAGATTGGGTACGCTCTGCCTGTCTTTCGCAGGGGTGGGTGGGTGGGTGTGGGAACTGAGCTGAAGAGGCATGTGAAAGGAGAACAACAGATACAGCTGCGGCAGCTCTAGTAAACTCTTTCTTCTCTGTGTGTATTTCTCCCATGCAATCATCATTCATGATTTAGTCCCCCTCTTATCATGGTCTTGCAGTATCAAGTCTTGGCTTGGTATTTACTATTTAGTCTTCCGTAGGCTTAAAGGGCAGCTTCTCCTTGAGTTTATCAGTCAGAATAGCTTGATGGAGTGCCAGGAAGTTGCTTTAAGATGCCTTTTATGTCTTGATGAAGCCAATGTTTTTTATTCAATTAGAGCAACGGTACACAAAGGCTCCCCTCTTGATAAGGATGGGGGCAGGCGGGAGCGAAAGCATGCTGTCCTGATCAGGAGGATTCACTAACCGAATGAGAACGGAGGGTGCCATAACGTGGGGCTGCTTAACAGAAGGGAAGGCAGCCGCTTTGCCAGCAGATGCCCGTGAGCAGGGCACTGTAGAGCACAAAATTAACACACTGGCTCATCAGGAAATGTTAATGTTGGCGAGATGGGGAATTGCTTCATATGGGCAAACAATCTGTGCAAAGCGGATAAGAAGGATAGAAAGCCGGTGCAAAAAGCAAGCTGTTTGCTCGGGGACCCAGCCGCCGTCCTCAGTCTAATGGGCAGTGCTGCAAAATTCAGAAAGAGAGAGAGGGAGAAAGGCATCAGACCCATACAGCAAAAAGCAAGGAGCAACACACAAGCTTTGCAACATATTCAGTTGCATTGCAAAAAAAGTAATCAATGAGTAGTTCTTTAAGAGTCTACTAAAGTGCAATTATCCCTTTGGTTGCATGTGAGGTCTCTTACCTTACTGCATTTGTTTATTTATATAAATTTATATCACCCCTATATTATATCTAATCTATCTATCTACACACACACAGATGTGTTAGCACTGCAGTTCAAGGAAGCTCTGGATCCTCGAGAGATGCAGACAGTCACTAGAATAAATATAAGAATAAATAACTGTAAAAACAGAGATAAGTTTAAGATAGTATTAGTTTAGTTAGACGTTTCGGCTTCCGCCTTCATCAGTAACAGAGTTGATTTTTAAAAGAGGTACAGTAAGCTAAGGTGACAGTTCTAAGAACACGGAGGATGGAGAGAGATCTCAGGTAGGTGACATCTGATATGTGGTTGCCAGAATGCTATCAACAATACAAGAAATGAACGTATTATTCTCTAGGTTGAGACCATAGGGGGTTAGGGTGTCAAGCCTGTAAATCCAGAAGTTTTCTCTAGCTTCTAGCAACCCAGGGTTGGATGGGTTTTCTATTGGAATTTCAAAGTCAGAGAGGGTGTGATCCACTGAGTTAAAGTGTCTTGCAACAGGTTGTTCCAGTTTCTTTGTCACAATAGCTGATTTGTGGTTTCTGAACTGGAAACAGAGGTCCGTGGTTGTTTTCCCAATATACTACATGTGGCATCCAGAGCGTTTGCATTCTATCACATATTCCATAATCAAAAAACCTCCAGTTTACAATAAGAGTTAAGGCTCTTGCAAATTCAATCATGCACTAAAAAGCATGGAAATTGCAAGTTAAGTCTCCCGCCTTAACTTCTTGCCATGTTAGCAGTAAAGACATTATACACTCACATATTGTGCTCAATTACAACTTGGGCTCCATGCACCCACACTTTGCCTTTGTCTTTCAGCCCCAATCCTCTTCCTCTTTGCAGGTTGGGGGCAACACTGAAGCTGGGGACAGGAGGGCGTGAGCTGGCCCCTCACCCCCTCCATTTCCTCTTTAAGAAAGAGAGAACTTAGGAGTTCTGACTCCCACCCCTTCTCCCTTTCTAATCTACTTGGTCCGAGCTCTGTAACAGAGAACTCGGGACTCCTGGTTTCCAGTCTCTCCACCCCACTCTAATCCAGTAGACTGCACTCCCTTCACAGGCAACTCAATAGTCCTCGTTCTGAGCCTGTTCTCCTCTCCCCTGCTCTCAACCTTGTAACAGACAACCCAGGAGTCCTGGGTCCAAGTCGCCCCTCTAACCCTGTAGCCCCCACCCCCTCACAGAGAACTCAAAAGTCCTGGGAAATACAATGTTTGTCTGTATGTGTCATATGAAACAGAAGTGTGTGTGCGTGTGTGTGTGGAATGACACACACACATACACACACACAGGAGAGGCAATGCAATAACAGGGAGGGAAGCTATTGAGAGTCAAAGGATAGGGAGTCAGCTATGGTAAGTGGGTAAAACAATAGGACTGCTTCCTCAGATATCCCATCAGTCTTCCGAATCAGTTATTCCACTCAGAATTGTATTATTGTAACCATGGGCCTGTCCCAAATGGTCATCTGTCTGATACATAGTGGAGGGCATACTCTCGACCTGGCATTCTGCACTGACCTTGAGGCAGGGGAACTGTTGGTGGGGAAGGTGTTAACAACGCCCTTGTCATGGACGGATCACTACCTACTCCAGGCCAGACTCCTGGCACACATCTGCCCCTGGAGAGGTGCAGAGCCTATTCGAATGGTTTGCCCCCAGAGACTGATGGAGCTGGATCAGTTCCAGACGGCTCTGGGGGGAATTGTTCTTTGATCTCAATGGCTGTTCGGCCAACAGGGGCATAGCTATCATAGGGACAGGCGGGACATGTGTCCCGGGGCCCACCATGGTTGGGGACCCACAGTCCATCCCCCTATGATAGCTAAGTCTTTTAAAATATATATGTATTTTCTGGCGGACGTCCCCGTCCCCAGCGGCCCGGCTGACAAGGAGCTGGGCCCCCCCCCCCCCCGCACCTGCGCTCCCGCCATGGGGGCTCATGCCCCGGGGTCATATGCGTGCGTTCATTCATTCTGCAGCTGCTTGGCGGGCCCAGCACACGAGGCAGGCAGGCGGCCGCGGCGATAGCACACGTCGAGGAGGCGAGGAGCGAGCGGCGGCGGCGCACTTACACAGCAC
>QEPC01004381.1:2693712-2706847 GCA_003113815.1 Sphenodon punctatus | reverse complement strand
GCAGGGTGGGTGGGGGGTGTCCCCCCTTCCACCCGCGCAGCCTGGACTCGGGGAGGGTTTTTTTTAAAAAAACTTTTTTGCTGGGGCTTTAAGTTTTTTTACATTGCAGCCATTTTTAAATGGCTGCAATGTAAAAAAAATCCGGTACCCCGGAATCCGGTACCCAGACCGGATTACCAGGTCGAATCCGATAATGCCGGTACGCCCGGTACCGGCATTATCGGATACCGGATTTTACCGGTTTCCCGCCCCTACTTTTTAGTGCATTATTGAATTTGCAAGAGCCTTAACTCTTCTTCTAAACCTGAGGGTTTTTGACTATGGAATATACACTTTTTTGTTAAATACAATGCAATGGAGAAAATTTCTCCTGCTAGCGCAGTAGAATGCTGAGCAGCATAACCCAGTATGGGAGCAGAGCTTAGGGGAGGCCAAGGTGGAAGAGCTGCTCCCTTAAGTTTAGAAAGTTGTTACTTCCTTAAAATAGCAAGCAAGGTGAAGCTGGATTTTTACTGGTAGCTCCCTGCTTTACTAAGAATATAACAACTTTGGTTTGGTTTAAGCATGGGAAACTTCCAAACACTGCTCTCTATGATCTCTCTAGCTCATAGATTGTACAGGAGTCTTCCACTCTACTCCCCACTGTCAGAGCTCTTTTCCTTGTGCAACACTGACCATTCTGCTTTCCAAGACCTCCCCCCTGTACAGGACCCCCTGCCTAGTTCACTCCTTTGTACAGAGCTCCCTGACTCTGCTGTGCCCATGTACAGGACTCCCCACCTGGCATAATGCTGCCCATCCTGTAGCTATTCCCCTGTACAAAGCTTCCTCACTCAGTTCTCCTCTGTCCAGGGCTCTTCCCCCGGCATAATTATGGCCATTATTCTGCAGCTCTTTGTCTCTACAAGACTCCCCAACTTTACTCCCCCTTGGACAGGGCTCCCAGACCTCCCCCTGTACTGGGTTCCATATTCTGTATCCCCAGTAAAGCTGCTCCCTTTAAAGTGCTCCCCCTGTGCATGGCTTCCACTGCGGAAGTTATTTACAGAGGCTCTACCCCTACTCTCTCCCCTTAATGTCCCCCCCCCTTTGTGTATGCTCCCTCCCTCCCTGCTCCCCCATAGGATTCCCCTCCCTGGCCTGAGGCTCGCTCTTAAGAGTCCTCCCAAGAGGACTACACTTGCCACTCTGCCCCACAGGGATGCTCTGCACAAGACCCCACCATCTCCCTGTCCCCCTCCTGCAGAACACCCACTGTATCAGTCCAAAGTACCTACTTACCCCTCATTCCTTACTGGGGTTGGGAAAGTCGGAAGGAGAAGTGCTGCAAGAAGATAGATTCCATCCCGCCTGTAGCCTCCTGTCCCTGTCTCCAGGATAAACCTCTGCCCTTGTCCTTCACCTGGGACCATCCCCGGCAAACTCCAGCACTCTGGCCCCAGCCATGGTTCTCCAATGGGGTGCCCCATTGGAACGGCAACCCAGACACCCCATGTTTTTGGAGGGGAAAGGGCTGTCACTAAAATCCATGCGCTCCGTGGTTCTGGATGGGTTTAGGGGACAAGATCAACCACCCAAAACATCACTGCGGGATTAGCTAGCTCTTTTGTTTAGCCATCTTGGCATCCCTGACTCTCAACTGAGGTGCCTGCTGTGCGGGATCAGATCAAAAGAATAACCTTCAGCTTTCTCCCTTCCGCAGGCCTTGCTCTCCTCCTCTCCCCACCAGATCAGCTCTAAACATGGCTGACCAGTCACTCACACTGCCCCCTGGGAGGTGCAGTTCCCTCTTTTTCCCCAGCACTGATAGGCTCTGGCAACTGGCAAGCAGTGCCTGCTGGGAGTTGTAGTCCCTAGTATTCAAGACTGTTTGCTTTTAAACAGTCTCTGCATTACACATAGAATGTTTGCAAGCACTCCACACTCAGGATGGTCTCCATAGGCTAACACTGAATTTTCAAGAAGTCATAGCTTAAAAACTACTAACCGAATTTACAAAACGTAAACCAGAAGGCACCTCCTGGCAGCCTCCTTGAATTTTCCAAAAGGCTTACACCTTCTCCCAACCAACACAAAACCCCTTTACCCTGCCGAGATCAAGACGGTCTAACTTTTGAAAAAACAGGCTTGCAAAGTGCAGTTTTCAAACTGCGATATCTCAGCTGTTATCCAATCGATTCGACTGAAACGTGGACAGCATGAACCGCTTACTCCAGTGATCCTTTAACACAAATTTCACGATCTTAACTTTAATCATGCCAATTTTGTTGGGGCTTTATAATGGAGGGTGCGTGTAACACACCTTAACTATCAGAGTGCTCCCGCACTCTAATATTATTACATTGCTAGACTTGCAGGTGATGTTCTGTTTGATGTAATAGGTCCTACCACTTATTCTGCTTTTGAACATGGCTGTTTCTTTCAGATGGATACAGGTGATGCACAGTGATGTGATCCAGGGTTGCTAACAGGCGATTTTAGTTCAGATCTGACAAATCATTTACGTAGATTTGGAAGTTGGTGAAAAGTAACCAAAGGAGGATGGGTGATGGCTTTTTTAAGACGTAGTGAATTAGCTACTAAGGGGTAGCTCTCCTTAATTGCCAGGTGTTACTTAGGAGATGCTGGATGAAAGTCTATAACGAAAGGGGCGTGGTGTTCTTTGTACGTATTTGCCTCACATTTGTGGAGGAGGGATTCCCTAGTTTGGATAGATGCCCAGTGGATGTTATAATCAATGACATGGGGAGGATATCTCCTATTTAGAAGATGCTCTTTGAGTTCTTTGGAGGTAATTTATGTTGTTGCTGCAGATACGTCTAATCCTAAGAGTCAAGCTATAAAAAACTTTGGGGGGAGGGGATACGTGTCTAGGATGGTGTGAGGTGTAGGGGAAAGAAGGGGAAAAAAAGGGGAACAGAACACACGATCTAGGCACTTACACACCTCTATACAGCAGCCTTGGCTTATAAAATGGTCCCTCAGGATCTTATATGGCCTTTAGGATTTACACCCCCAGCCTAGATCATCCTAGGGAGAGCACAAGGCCCTATAGCCCCGAGAAACACACTCACGTGGGGACGGAGGTACATGGGACAGGGTGAGATATGGGTGATGGATGGGGAGTGTAAGGATAGGGATAAGGGACAGGGCTTGCACACCAGATGGGAACCAGGTTGTTTGAGGACGGGGAAGGGCACGGTCACACCACCACACATACATCCCACGCTCCGTGAAACTCACACCACAGCCACGCACTCGCACACTCACCCATGCACTCACCTTCACCATGCTCTCTTAGAACACACTCCAAGGACAAGGCACTTCAAACTAGACGCTCAGAAGGGGGTCGGTTTCACAGGCACAAGGCTCCGATCACCAGCAACAGCAGCGAGACAGGGAGCTGCTTTTATCTGTCCCTAGTTGCCTGGATAAGCTGGCGCAGGCGCTCTGAGCGCTGGCACTGTGGTGAGGTGGGCATGGTCACGTGGGGCAGCTGGGCTGTCTCAGCGGAACCGCATCTTTCTCCTCCTGACTGAGTTTGAGCCGGGGAAACATCCATACTCACAGGGGCTCCCCCTACTGGCCCAGCAAATTCCACTTCCTGTTGTTCCGGAGCCGGCAACAGGGATCCTGGCGGCGAGGCCGCAGCACTAGGTGAGGCCATGTGACACACCTCTGGGTTCCTCTCATGCCGGGGCCTCAACCGGGTTCCCATGTATCCCCTCCCCTTAAACCTTAAACCCTGGTGCCGGGGCCTGGCAGAGGGCAAGAACTCCAGTTTAAGTAAAGATGAGCATCAGTGGGTTTACTGTACGGATCTGATTATCATCTTGTTTTGCTTGGTGTTAAGGAGGACATCAAGAAAGGGGATGTAAGAATTATTGACGGTGCTATTACATGTGAATTTTATAGTGGAATGGATGGAGTTTATATATTTATATTTTATTTATTTATTTATTTATAAAAAATCTTGATACCCTGCCCCTCCTCACACAACAGCTTGGGGTGGCTTACAACAAATAGGCATTTAAAACATATTTAAAACAGCACATAATAAAGAGGATTTAAAATCCCTTCCCCCCACCCTTCACCCATGTCCCCCACCACACATCTGGCAGAACAGTCAGGTCTTACAACTACATTGAAAGGAGGGGAGATCTGGGGCTAAATCGGGCCTCCACCGGAAGGGAGTTCCACAGCTGCGCCGCAGCCACCGAGAATGCCCTCGCCATTGTGCCCCACCCCGGAAGATTCAGGGGACCTCAAGAAGGTCACCCCCGGATGACCGCAGGGGCTGATCCAGAATCCAGGGGGTGAGATGGTCCCACAGATAGGCAGGGCCTAGGCCTTAAATTGTTCAAAACTGTCCTTCCCACTAGTCCAGATTACAAAGATGTCATCAATGTATCACCACCATACTAGAGGTCTGTGGGTAGATTTTTCAAGGATAACTTGTTTGAGATTACCCATAAATAAATTGGCATAAGATGGAGCCATATTGGTGCCCATAGCTGTACCTCGTATTTGTAGGTAGTATTTATCGTTAAAGGTAAAGCTGTTGCAAGTGAGGACCAGCGTAGCTAATGTAGTGATACCTTCTGAGGGAGGTTCTTTAGAAATTCTGCTGTTTAAAAAAAAAACCTTGAGAGCCTGAATACCATCATTATGTGGTATATTGGTGCTGTAAAGAAAAGTGACATCAAATGTAGCTAGTATGGTATCATTATCAAATTGGTGTTGTTTATTCAAGGATTCAATCTTAATTAAGAAATAATCAGTGGGAGGTTTTGAACTAGATTTTGTAAGTGCAAGTCAATATACAGAGATATCCTTTCAGTAGCTGCTGTGTTGTTGCTTGAGACAATGGGCCATCCTGGGTTATAACTTATTAGTTTTATGGATTTTAGGTAACATGTAAAACCATCCAGGAGTAGGATTTGGGTTGACGAGCAGATCAGCTGTATCATTGTTCAGTAATTTCCCCGCCTTTACTGTATGGACTTGATGGGCTGATGGTCCATGCAAGGGGGCATTCCAGCTGACCTCAGGGACCATGACATGGCTAGGGCATAGGGGAGGAGGCAGTCTTTCAGATACCTGGGGCCCAGGCCATTTACATTTAGGTCTCAAAACCACCACCTTGAATTTTGCCTGGAAAGTTATTAAGAGCCAGTACAGACTCTGAAGCACTGGTGTAATCTACTCTTGGCAACCAACCCCTCTGCCAGAAAGCAAACCAAACCAGTGTGTTCTGCACCAGCTGCAGTACCAGATAGGAGCAGGAAATTGCCAACCAGTAAGTTGTGCTGGTAATGCAGCACTTGAATTCTCACATCAGTACTGAGCTAATTGTCTGAAATGCTGGAAAAACAATATCCCAGAGAAGAGATGTTGAGACTCTGGGAGCTTTGGGTCATTAATGAAATCAATGGCACTTTTCATCAGCATAGGCCTGTGTTTGAGTAATTCCTAGATCCTCACCCCTTGATTCTCCCAGTCCATCTCTGGCTTGTAGATCCAGTACGTCACTTCAGGCTCTTCAAGCTTTCCTGAACTCATGGGAAGGCAATGGAGATGAGGGCATGCACTCAAGGACAGGGAATGGATCCATGGTATAAATCCATGACCTGGACCCGCCCCTTAATCCATCCATGCTTCCAAATGCCTATTTGGCCCACAGAGCTTGGACTAAATTTCAAAGTGACCCACAGGAGAGAAAAGGTTTCTCACTTCGGCCTCAGAGCATGGAACCAAGAGGAGATCCTCAGCAAAGGATCATGGGATGGCTGGAAAAGAATGGTTGGATGGAATTTTTCAATATAGTTCAGATATGATAGCTGCTAGATACTAGTGCCCCATGTCATGCTATATAGCATGGCGTAGCCAGTAATTTGTATAGTACTACCCCTCATGTCACATCTGAACTATCCAATGCTGCCGCGCAGTATAGTATCACATCTAAACAAGCCCTTACTTACAGTTTTCAACTCATCCCTCCAATTTCGCATGACAATCCAATAAATCCTCTCTTTTGGCCTGGTTTTTACAGAAAGAAATCAGGTGCATCAGCAGAGCTGAGGGGGGCTGGAGGGCAGTTTATTTTTTAACACTTGGGGACATTAAGGGTTGGGAGCATGGTGCACATGCAGAGCTGGACTAACAGAAGGTGCTGCAGTTTGGGATACTGGCAGGGTTGAGTAGGCAAAGGCAAAGCAGCCTCTGCATACTGGGAAATAATGCAAACTCACGAGAACTGTTTCTAAAAAAAATGGTGAGAGCTTCCTTTTCCTGGGCTTTGAACTCACCCACAAGGTGGGTGTTTTTTTAAAAAAAAAAAATTTTTTTAAATTAAGCATTTAAATAAATACACTTTCATTACAACGCCTTTTCCTCCCCATAAGGCGTCTCTTTAAAACCTAAATTTAATCTGCTAATGAACTTATTTCCACTACAAACACCAGCTTCCTTTTTATCTGCTGGCTGCTCCCAGGGCACTTGTCCCTCCCTTCCTACTCCCCACCGCTCTGCTTGCTCCTCCTAGTAGGCTATGGCAGCGTAGTTCACGGAGGGTGTTAACAAGCGGGACAATAGCCTGCTGGCATCTGGGTTTGTAGCTCACTCACATGTTTAGCATGTAGAGCCTAATAAACAGGCAGCCCCCTGCATGAAGGTGCGGTGCATCCGGGTGGCCCCCAGTCACAGGTTTAACATGATCAGCCTAATACACGGCAGGCGTTCTTCCCCGCCATGCTCCACCCACCCCACCCCCTTCTCAGTATCCCACCCTGTCATGACTCAAAGCTGGAGTGAATCACGGGAAGAAGAAGCTGCCCCAGCTATTTCTTTCTATGACTCTGGGGGGCAGCCCAGCGCCTGCTATCCCCACCCACCCCCAGAGGCTCATACCTGGGTTTGCACCTGCTGCCGCTTGGCAGCTGTAACTAACTGGTTGCTATGTGCCTAGCGCTGAGTTTAGCTGGCAAAGTGCACACGAGCGCCTATAGTTAAAAGTGAAAATTAAAGTAAATATTGAAATTGAAAGCAATCGGTCTTTCAATGCCGTCATCCAGTTGCTCGCATCCACGGCTCATAGCAATGCACTGGCAGGTAGCAGCACACAATTTTATTGGGGTCTTACACTCCATGGTGTTGGAAATCCCTCTCGGTATGCATAAAAACCCCCACACATATGCCTCTTATACCCCCTCCCTATCATCTTCTGCATCACCATGCAGTGCGGGTGGAAAACTTCCCCGCTTGGGAGGGCTTTCTGCACTTGGAGTGTCCAAACCTCGTATAGAGCAACATGCTCCCCTTCGGTCACTTCATATTCCAGGTATCCCGAGGCACTAATTTCCCCAAACATACTTAACCTTTTGACTTGATTGAGGCAATCCCAGTGGACCCTCGGGTATCCTCTTGCTGTAATCAGGGCAGTGATGAGAAACAATGGCAAAAAAAGGTCCAGCCCCTGTTATTGACAGCCTTGCTTCTGGCATTGCACAGACCTCGGGGAAACATTAGCTCTCATTTGGATACCACTCTCTTACTTCATCTAGGGCTTCCACTGTAGCATTCTGCATAACTTGCAACTGCAGCAAGTTATGCACTATAACTCGTCAGCACTCCACTGTGCATGTATAGAACCCCATTGTGCGCATGTACCACCCTATGAACGCATAGATTGACTCCGGGGATGGGTCTGCCAGTTCTCGCTGCACATTTGGCTGTGTCCAAATGTCAGCAAAGGCCAGTGTATCCATGATCCCCCAATCTTTCAGCCAAGGGGACTCTGGCCAGCCACAGCACCTATATTTGTAATCCATTTTGCTTTGTATGGCAATCAACCCACTTCAGTGTGTTTCTATGGCATTATGACCCCCCATGTTCATTCCAAACAAAAACTGTAACTTTTGAAAGATAAGAAATTATGAGTAACTTTCAACCAACAGGCAATAGCATTCCAGTCCTGCTCCCATATACATTCCAAGCACAATGACCTTCAGTGACTTACAGATCCCCCCACTTGCCCTCCATCACTTAACAGGCAGTGGTTCCCTTCACTCAATGAAAAAATGGCATGCTTCCGTGGTGCTAAGATATGCAATATTATGCAAAGTTTGCTTGTGCACTGACATTTATTCAAAACTTATATCCTGCCCCTCCTGCCCAAAGGCAGCTCAGGGCAGCAAACAACATGCACAAAAAAATTAAACAATAAAACATTTAAAAATAAATCTACAAATTTTAAAACAAGTCATAAAAACACACTCTCCCTCCCAAACTCCACCTCCCCGCCTCACCAAAGGCCTGGCGGAACCGCCAGGTCTTACACAAACGTCAAAACGACAGGAGGGTGAGCACATGGCGGTGGCAGAAATGACTATTCAGTTTAATTGCCACCTGGATTGACAGCGCAGGTGCAGCAACACACACACATACATAACAGACATTTGGTGAAACATTTTTTGCCCAATAGCCAACTTGTAATGCCACATGACCAACAGCCAATAAGAGGTCATGCATGGCGTGCTGCCGTTCCCCATGTGCCACATGATGACATGCAGCCAATCCTGGCTATACATCAGTCCAGCTGTGATACTGTTCAAAACATTGGGTGTGTGATCAGCAGAGTTCACATACACCGCAACCACAACCATAGAGACTCATACTGAGAACTTCTTGTGCTCGTTGTGATCCAGGTCTTCCATTCTGATGCTGAGGAGAACCTGTGACTGATCAAACAGATCTAAGCCTACTGCTGTTGGTGTAATGTAATTATTATTATTATTATTATTATTAAACATTTATAAAGCGCCAGTTGCAACCTGGCGCTGTACAGAACATACAATCAGATGCGGTCCCTGCCCGAGAGCTTAGTCTAAAGACAGGGGGAGGGGAGACAGGGAAGGGGGAACAGAGGGAGAGACAAGGGAGGCAACATTCATGAGGATGCGAGAACTCAGGTACCCGTTCTTAGCTTGGTTACAGTAAAACAGTAAAACCAGATTCTTAAATTAGAATTGGACATCTTCCCAAATGATACAATTTAATCCCAACCGGATAAATCCCCCAGCCTGCAAATACAGAACGCCGGACTAGATGACTGGAACAGTTCCGCCTAACCCCAAACTCAGGTTTGCTTTACCCTTGTTCTCTCGGTGGGGCCAGTCCCAAGCCCCGTAGACCCTGTGTGCAGCATTGCGCGCGCAAACCGCACGGACCTCCATTGTGGGCATATTGTGCCTCGCGGAAACAGCGTGCGTACGCACACGCAGGATCCGCTGGGCCTGATGTGTTTATCACTACCTGCTGTTTCTTTGTCTCCTACACCAAAATACATTTTACAGCTCGGTTTTTAAATGTATGCCATCTCTCTCTTTTCTCCCTGTTAGCCCCCACCCTCCAGTTACCTCGTCTTATCCACTCTCACCTGTGTCATTCTGTGCTTCCTCCTACAGAACTGTCCTGCATTCTCTGATTGGCTGTGCTACATGCCTGAGAAAGGGCTCTGTGTGGCCCAAAACCTTGCAACAGAAAATGGTCCAATAAAAGATAATGTCAGAACTACTTTATCTCCATCTCTTACATTTGGGACTAACCCAGCAACCACACTCTCTCTAACAGAAAAGACATTGGGTGTAGCCACACGATGCACTTACCGCGGGCGGGCAGGCATACCATTCACCAGATGTTCCCCCGGGGTGAGCAGCTGGTTGCTACGTGCTGTGTCCTTGGGAAAAGTCTGAAGATGCAGCATGTAGCAGCCTTACCCAAAATGGGGTAAGGCTGCCCCAAGGCATGGCAGACCATGTGCCCGGGCCCTGTCTGCCCCAACCACATGGCAAGGTCAACTGTGGGGCTTTGGGCAGCGGGCACTGTCGCACGCCGCCGTCATGGCCAGGTGCGGGATTTTGGTTGGGCTGGGAGACAGGCAGGACAGGGCCGGGTGCCCACTCATGTGGCCGGTGCTTTGACCCGCCCTGGCAGAAGATCAGACCAACCGTCTGCCAAGCTTCGCAATGTGGTGGCTGTGCTTGCCCACCACGGAGCTGCATGGGGAACAGACCCTCCACAGCTTGTGCGGCTGCGATGGCCCGATTCCTGATCAGGATTTACTCCACAGCATTTACGCCAGAGCAGTCCCATGGAAACCTGTAGAGACTACTCTCAAGTAAGTCATTTGTGAATCACGCCCTTTAAAAAGGGAGGAGAAGGAAATTTGTGAGACTTCTTGAGACCTTGCAGTGCAATTATATTGTATATGTACAACAAGATCCTATGGCGATGGGTGTTGTGCAAAACCTTTAAGTAAAGACATATCACTACATACTCTGATGATGACTTCTGTGACATAAACAAACGAATATGGTTCTGCTTATAGTATAATATGGTTCTGCTTATGAAACTCGATCTCGATATTCTTGTGATTCTCACTGAGACTCAGAGTTCTTGGCTCTTTGTGAGAATTGATAATAGAGACAATCCCGGTTCTCGACACTTTCTCAATTGAGAATTTTTCTTGATATACCATTTACCATTACCGGTTCATGCGTACCGTCTTTGTCCTGGTTAAGCGCATGCGCCAAAATGGCTGACCTTTTCCAAAATGGTGGCAACACTGCTGGCACCATCTTGGAACAGCTGTGGCAGCCATTTTGCGCATGCACCTTACTGGAAAGAACGCAATACACGGTAAACAGTAATGGTAAATGGTATTTAGAGAAACATTCTCAACTGAGTTCTCGACCATTATCGGGATCATCAAGAGAACTCAGTAACGGTTCTTGATTCTCGCAAGATTTTCACAAGAAAGAAATTCATTCTTGTTTCAGTCCTCGTTTGCTAGCTGGTACCTAGAACTTTCACTCAAATCCTGGCACTGATGAGATCTAAAAAGTTACTTGTCCCTACATTTCCCTCCTTTCCTCTTGGAGCACACATGCATGTACTGTACTTGAGATGAAGAGGAATCATACAGATTACGGCACCGATGTCAAGATCCCTAAATTGGACTGAGAGGAAGTGTTTCTTTTGGGGAAGATGCCATTTTTGTAAAGCTACGGTTATCATCGTATTCTTTACATGCAAAAGGGGCAAAGCACAGAGAAGGGGTTAGCTACAACCAGCAAGAGTTGCATAGTTAGGTTTAACAGGGCCCTGGGGCAAGTCAAAGGAAAATTGATGTCTATTGCAAGGGTGAGCATATTTCCTTGCCTGGCTGCTATTTTTCCTTGACTGTTCGGCACACCTGGGTTAAGTCAAATTCCCTCTTCCTACACCTGCGCAATCCAACGGAGAGGGGTTGGTCTGCAAAGATGTCAGAGCGAGCACAGCTACTGACATCACCCGTCTGTCTAGGCTTCACTCTGGGATCATCAAAGACATGCCTCGCACATGTCACAGAGCTGTCCCAGTTGGGAACAAATTAGATATTAAACGGGTACTAACGGGTGAGCGTACAACTAACGTACAGTTAGCGTGAGCACACTTCAAAGGTTATTCCTCATGTATTGCAAGCATCAACCGCGGAATTTATTGCTTGCCATCAAAGACTGGCTGGCTAAAAATAAATGCTGGCAAAAAGAGAAAGCCTTTGATAAAGATAACATTGAATTTGAAGCCAATCACTGAAAAACAACAATCCAGTCTCCTGATACACACAGGTGAACACCACCCAAGCTATCGGCAATCAAACCCCTTTCAAATCTACCAGAAAACTGGATCAGAGATCACAAGGCAAATTCTCTCTGCCAAGCGTTTCATGTCTCCCATGGAGGGCTTGGGGAGTTTCAACCAGGCTTCACTTAAAAACAGCATTTTAGAATGAACTCATTCCCAAAGCCAAAATCTTCAAAAGGGCAGCACAAACTATAGGTAAAACAGAAAACCGAGGTGAAGGATGAGTGTGGGAACTCAGCTTGGTTTTAAAATGATACAAGCTTCTCATCCTGTGCTGTGTGGAACACTTAGGAGATGGGGATGCTATCCAAACCAAGGACATAAATAAAGTACTTTGAACACTACTATGAAATTGCAATGTGAATATCATAGCTTTGAAATCCGCCCCTGCCCACCGCCCCAAACTGTTAGATGATGATGCTCCTGCCAAATGCATTTTTCACAACTGTCCAATCAATTCTCCTGCTTCTGGGTCCTGATTCCTGGCCTTTGAGAACAAACAGACCAAAATAAAAATCAAACAGGACATCACACGGACTGACTACTGAGTTAGAGCTTCAAAGGGGAAGCAGGTTGGACTTAACAGGAAAGAGTAGGGCTGAAACAAGAAACAATTTTTTTCTCACGAAAATATCATGATAATTGAGAATTATCTCTGAGATCTTGGTGCAATCTCAATAACAGACCAAGATCGCGGTCGAGATTTTTTTCCTCAAAATACCGTTTATTATCTTTACCGCAATTTACTGTTTAACGTATACTGATTTACTGTGTACCGGTTACCGTGTACTGCTTTCATCCTGGTAATGCACATGCGCAACATTCAAAATGCCACTCGGTGCATGCGCAATGAATGCGGTACATGGTAAATCGGTAAATTAGGGGAAACAGTCACGGCAAACGGTATTTTGAGGGAAAAAAATCTACCGAGTAATGTCAAGAATTGGCATTATTCTCAATTATAGTTTCTCGCTTAAAATGAGTCGAGAACAGTGGTTCTCAACGATAACCGAGAAACACTTGAGATCGAGTTACAGCCATGCGACAAATTGAGTAGGGCAGAGGATGAGGATGATGAGAAATCCATTCTCTGCTAGCATGAGTTACAGCTAGGCAGAGTACGAGGACAAAGAAGCAGCATCAGCCTCTGCCCCAAAGAGTTTACAATATAATTTCAGAGCAGATGCAAACAGTGATTTAACAAAGCTGGGGAAGAAGGGGATAGGGGGAATGAGCATGCCTTCAGGAGTGGGTCGTCTGCACAACCTCAAGTTTCCAAATCACTGAAAGGCTTTGAACAGGTGACCATCTCCTGGGTCATTCCTGATTCTGGTGCTCAGACTCCTGTTAGCCAATAGAATGCTCATGATCTGCCCCCTCCATCCTGCTCTTCCTCCTCCCATCTGGGAAGGACCTCCAGAATTTTTTTTGGGGGGGGGGGGGGGGGGGG
>QEPC01004381.1:2680397-2693299 GCA_003113815.1 Sphenodon punctatus | reverse complement strand
GGGGGTGGAGCCCTGCTCACCTGGAGGGGATGAGGGCTGCAAAGGCTGCTGGGGCTTCTGGGGGTGGAGCCCTGCTCACCTGGAGGGGATGAGGGCTGCAAAGGCTGCTGGGGGCTTCAGGGGGCGGGCGTGCACCTTTGGCTTGTGGCTGTAATGTCAAGACACTAGGGTTGTCAACCCAATTTTCGAGTATGGGTTGATAGGGGTACGGTTTATTTTTTCCCCTGGAAAAATAAATGCTAATTTATTTATTTAAATGCATAATTATTTATTTATTTTTAAAAACCACCCACCTTGTAGGCGAGTTCAAAGCCCAGGAAAAGGAAGATCTCACGTCATATTTCTTTTTAGAATTACGGGTATGGTTACAGTACGGACCCATAATTAAATCCAAAAACCAAACCTGTTACTCCCATGGCTTGTCTTTCCCACCCCCACCTCCATAGTATGGTACTTATCAGCCTCAGGGTGGGCTTGATTGAAGATCCAGTGGGATGCTGCTTTATTGAAGGTCCGGGGGAGGTGGGGGCCCTCCTGTGTGGAGGAGTGCCCCCAGCAGCGTCACCACCATTTTGCAAAAGGGCTGCGCATGCGCAGAATGGCCCCAGTGGCCATTGAAAAATCAGGGGTCGCTGCGACGAGGGAACCTGCCAGAGGGACTCCTCCACACAGGAGTCCTCCCCCCCCCCCCCCCCACCTTCAGTCAAGCAGCAGCCCACCGGACCTGCAATCAAGCTCACACTGAGGCTGGTAAGTACCATACTAGGGCCTGGGGGTGGGAGGGGGGCACCTGGGTCCATAATTTTGTGGACCGCTGTACTAGACTGGTACGTATTACTCTGCAATAGCCCGTTACCAGCAGTTACAGATTAATCCATACCATACCATCTCTACAAGGCACAGAAAGGCTCTCGGTCAATCTCCAGCCAGGATAGCAGGGCACACCACACCCACTTCAGCGTTGTGAGTTTGCCTACCTCCCGTGGCAACAGACCGTACTGGGGAAGTTTGAAGCCTTATAAGGGCAGCTGATGTGCACAGAGAGGTACCTGTTTGGTAGGGGTGGGACATGGTGGGGGGCGGGGTTCATTTTTTATTTTTCAGATCTCTTCACTTTTGGTTCTATTATTATTATTATTATTATTATTTTATTATAAGCATTTATATAGCACAAGCAATGTACCTGGTGCTTTACAAAGAATAAGATAGACATGGTCCCTGCCTTAGAGCTTACAATCTAAAGACAGGGGAAGGGGAGACAGGGAAGGGGGAACAGAGGGAGAGACAAGGGATGCGACATTCATGAGGATGCGAGAGCTCAGGTACATGTTCTTGGCTTGGTTGCAGTATGTTGGGAGTTTACAGATAGCAGGTGGGGGATAATCCTGGATGGGAATAGTCAGCAGGAGTTAGGAAGAGTGGAGTGGAAGAGGTGGATTTTGAGGAGGGACATGAAGGCACTAAATACAGGGTATCTTTAACATAACATCAATGGGTGTCTGAATGTGTGTTTTGATGTTGATATGAACATATCAACCTGGCCTGTGTTCACCATGTGGCGCTGCTTAGACACACAGCCCATCTTGGGGCAAATCGGTGTTTTGCTCACCACCCGATCTCAGCATGCAAGCGCTGCTGCCTCGTTCCCCGTGTTGTACCTGCTAACATGCCACACAATATTAGACACAACGCTGGCCATGTGTTCAGTCGAAATATGCAAACTGTTTTTGTGATGCAGGGGTGTTCACATTGCATGTTCATCAGGTGGCCAAACTGGTGTTGGGATTGTTATGGTGCTTAATTTTGACACCCGATCTTTGTTATGTCTAAAGATGCCCACAGTAAACAATAAAGAACATAATTAGATAACAATAAATGGAAGGCTTTATCATGCAGATGCAGCTGTGTAAACACTCAGTCACAGCATTCCCCCCACCGGTGCATTCACTTACTGTTCTCTTCCACCACCTCCTCTACAAAGGTGGCATCTGTGTCCTCTATGCCCTTTACCAGAATCTCGGGTGGCTCCTCGAACAAGGGCTGGCTCTCAAACTGGAGGAAATTCAGAGTGAGAGTCAGAGTGTCCATGTCCACATCAATCCATGCTAGCTCAGGGACAGGAATGGGCATGCAGGGTTGTCTGCCAGTGGTCACGGCTTCTGTGGTGGGAGCGGGAGCGATTGCAGGGGGAGCTGGCAGTGGGGGAGCCATAGCCACCCACTCCTGGACCCTCAAAAATGGCTCAGTGGGCTTTTAATGCAAGCATTATGTGAGCACAAGTGAGAGCGAGCATAGAGAATGGAGCCAGAAGTGGACACGTCTCTGAATGCTCTAGACTTCTTGTCTGCAACTCTAAGGTGCTGGTGGACCTGTACACATAGAGGCTGCACGCAACCCAATTGATGAGACATGGATACACGGCCTCACATTAGGCTGCATTCACCCACACAGCAGGCTCCGCATGCTCCAGGGCCCCGCTGTGAGTGGGGGCTGTGTGTCTGGTAGGTTATGACCAGGTGGCCGGTGGGGGCTACCATCTTGTTTGTTAACAAGGAGCCATTTCTCCCTTTGCTGTTACACCACTGCTTCTTCTAAAGGCATTTAGAGTGTGGGGACCCATTTAATGAGCTTCCCCCCCAATCTCCCATTTAAACAATGAAAGAATTTTACCTGTGGGGATGCCACAAGCAGTAAAACTTCAGTTGGCAACAGGAGCTAATTAGGGTGGTTTGATTGGCCTTTTATTTCAGTTTCTCCACTCTGATTTGTCTCCGGGTTATGATCTGCATCTAGCACATTCTATGCTTTGAGGGAGCAGGGATATCCAGAACCACAAGACAAGTCAATCAGGATATAAAGATTCATTTCTGAACATTGTAAAAGCACTTTGAGATCCACAGATGAAAGCTGCATCAAGGGCAAAGTATTATTGCTACTGCCAAGAAAGGGATAAGATGGAGAGTTGGCATCTGGGCATTCCTTAGGAGGCATGTGAGAAAAATCACCTGGTATTCTCTATTCAAGCTGCTCCTCTCCTTTCTCTAATATACTGACCAAAAGGTGAGAAGGCAATATTTAAAGCAGGCCATATTCTAACCTTATAATTGCAGATAGGTTGTCCCCTACAATATGTTACTGACTTTTCTGCTCTGTGACTGTACCCTTTTATTTTGGATCTCTCTCTTTGGTTGAATAATACTCATGAAATCACCAATGCCTGTCTGTGAAAGTACTGCAACCAATTTGTAGTCATCTGGAAATTTCAGTTACCACACATCTCCATGCTTCACAGGCACACTGGGGATAGAACCCAGTTCTTCCACTCCAGAAACACAGTACCAATTGGGCAGAAGGAGAATCTCCTCTCAGAGTCAGCAGCTGAAGAGGGCCTATGGCATGCAGCTGAGCAGTTCTAATTCCCATTAGCAGAGGGCACATATGGTGACAAAGTCTTGCGTCATGGTCAAGGCACAAGATGGAATTTATACAAGAGCCACAAACATACTGCGCACAGGCCATATGAGATTGTCCATGGCTGTCATAAGCTGTTGTCTTCTCGCATTGCACTGCTCTTACTTCTCACCTAAGATGTTACTCTGTCTTGTTCCAAAGAGTTTGGTGGCAGCAATGTAAAAAAAATGTGCTGCCACCTCATTCCATCACGAACTGTTGCTTTCCAAGTCAGAACTGAGTCAATGGCTTTTAAGATGGAATTCAAGGTATCTTTGTACTGTTTATATTGGCTACCCTGAGCGCTGCTTTCTTGCTCTAGTGATTGTAAAATACTGGCTACGTCTAGATTGATACAAGTCAAGTTGCAGTAGGTTTCCCTGAGCAATCTCACATGGTGCAAATAGGCAAAGCTGCCATTTACATTGGTTCTATTGCAATAAACTGCACCAATACAGAGTGTGGCACGTAGGCATTTATCAGCTATATTGTTCAGGCCTTGCTCCAAGGAAGAGCCCCTGATTTGCTTTGGAGCCACTACATGACTGGTTGATGCGGGCTCTGTTAGCCTCTGCCTTGGAGGAATGCCTGAATGATATAGCTGCCTGGCTGCGTCTGAGCTACCTCGTGCTCAATTCAGGAAAGACTGAAGTGACGCTGGTGGAGAGGGGCACCAGATCTGATCCCAGCCAGGGGTGATAGTAGCACCTGGCTGAGAGGGCTGGTGGGACCCTTGATGATTGAAGCAGAGCCCTGAACTACTCTAGCAGAAACCACCCTCCCTACTGCTTCAGATGCTACTCCAGCCCTGGCCCTGCCAGAACATTAACAGCAGCGTGGTGACCCCTGGACACCAGCGGTGGAGGAAATGGGAACTTTAGAGTGATGGAAAGGGACATGGCTATGTTGGAAAGAGGTGTGGCCACACTGGGAGAGTGGGGGCAGGGCAAAGGGACTCTGCCCCTTTATGACATAGTTCTGCCCCTTTGGATGTAATGACACCACAGTGCTCTGCAGGGGGTGGGGCTGCATCAGAAAGGAGGTGGGGCAGCCCCACCATTGGGCCCAAGCCCCGCTCTAGGAAAGAACCTAGTGGTGTCCATGCTTCCAGCCCCCTCATAAGAAACTAACTGGGGGACAATCAGCAAACGCTGCAGGAGCAGGGACCTGGGAAACCAAATGTAAATTTGAGCAGCTCCAAGTCTGGTTTAAAAGGATCGCAGGCTCTCTCCGAATACGAGAAATACTAATATAAGAAATTCATAAGCCGAGTGCAGGAATAGAAAAACTGAAGTGCAGACTCCGGGTCTTTATAGTTATCACAGCCACATGTTCAGACAGGCCTGAGACGCGCATGACTAAGATGTGCAGCAATAGTTTTAAAAGGCACCTGGTCCAAGTGAATTATATCCTGGGTGGAGGGAATTAGATCTGAAGAAAGTTGTGAGTGAAACAGACGGGTCTTTGGCAGTTATTTCTGACAGCTCATGCTGCTTTCAGGGTAGGCCGATGCCCAAACATTAAAGGCTGCATTGTTCCCAGAGGGAAGGAGAAGGATCCAAGAAGCTAGGCACCTGCCTGGTTTCGTTGGCAAGTATGATGCTAGGAACAATGGCACAGACAAAACAGAGCAGCGTTACAGTTACACATAGTCAGCCTGGTTAGGAGGGGGGGTAGGGTTAGAAAAAGCTGCTGTTCCTTGGATTTCAGAGGTCATCAAATTGTCTGGGTCTATAGGTTCTTACTACACCATATGGCTTCCTCCTGGTCCCAGCGTCTTCTTATCCTGTGTTCGTGTGCGACATATTAACATAATATCCCTCAGACATGCCGGTAAGCCAAGTCCCATACTGCAGGATGTAATTTTATGGCCAGATCCTGCTCTCTGAAGCAATGATGACTAAACTAGCTAATCAAATCAGCCCAAATTCGCAAACACCGCTTTAGCAGCTGTGACTGTAAATATCAGCGGCAGGACGTGAATAATCCTGTCCGCCAGATGACTTGAGTAATGGACTCCCAATGGGTGTTAAAGTCATCAGCCTGCTGCCTGGTAACCCAAGGGGGGCTTCTGATTATGATGAGCCTGGAACAGCAGATGCAGCTATCACCACGTAGCAGCTAAAGAAAAATCAACTTATGGAGACAAATGGATTGCAAAGGATGTGGGGGAGGGGAGAGAAGCATCACTTGCCTGCTCTCCAGCACCTTTTAAATGTGTGTGCTGGTCACTGTCCCACATTGGGGAGGGAGGATGTGGCTGTGACTGCAGAGTTCCCCAAGTGATGCCTTTAGCATCCTTAATGCAGAAGCAATAGAGGTCTCTTTGGCCTTGTCGTTTTTGATAACAAGACATCTGCCCCTCTGAAAACAGCCAGCCCGTGTAACATTAACAAGGAACATCTAGCTGCAAGGGATGTGGTACACACACACCCAGTATATTCCAGTTTATGCAGGTGTAAATTGGGCATAGGGCCTTCCTCAGCAGAAAGCCTGAGAAAATGGGAAAGGGCTTAGGTGACCATCACAGTCTTCACTGTTGTAAGTCATGTAGGTGATTCCTGAGGGGGTGGAGCCAGCTGGAACTGGGCATGGCCAGTGTTACCACAGTACAGCCTACTACAGAAGTTTTTAAACAGTGGGTCTGACCCCAAGTAGCATCATGCCATCCGCGGATGGGGTTACGATCCCAATTGGTATCCCTTTATAGTTTGCTCGTCTTTGTTACTGTTTGAGGTCGCAGGATTATATTTCAGTCTCAAAATGCTCTTAGGCAGGCAGCTATTTTGGGAACCACTGTCCTGCTACGTCCCTGAAAGAAGCCTCAAGGTGTGTAGGGTTGGGAGAAGAATTAGGGCAAACACATTTGCCCCATCTCCCGGAGATTGAGTTTTTCTTGTCTTCAAAGGCTGGTCCTTGCTTAGGGAAATGGAATGCACTTGTGCTGGGAAGAATTACGACCTTGCTATATGCAGAAATAGATCAACCACGGGCACCCCTGTAGACTCTTGGCAAGGAGGCCACTAAAAAGCAGAGTCATCAACTAGAAACATTTTAAATAGCTGATTTTTTTTTACTGGCTGCAGTACATTTTGCTGAACTTTTTTTTGTAATATACAAAACAATTCAATTACAAAAAACTGCATCAGATCAGTCTGAAAGCAACCGTAAATCACATCAAAAGGCAATGCAAGACCTATTTATTTGGCCTGACTTTTAGCAGGTGGGGATAGGTGTTCGGATGGCTTTACTGGGAATTTTATATGGTTTTATATTGTTGTATATTGTGAGCCGCCCTGAGTATGCAGGAAAGGGTGGGATATAAATCAAAATGAATAAATAAAATAATAATATAAGAACATAAGTAGTGCCATACTGAGTCAGACCAATGATCCATCAAGCCCAGCATCCTGTCCTCTGACAGTGACCAATCTTGATCATATGGGAGAAGAACCAACAGTGTCAGTCATAATGGGCAATACATTCCCCATTGTTCACTCCCAGCTCCCGACAGTAAGAAGTTCATCCCATAAGCTACTTGGTTAATAGCCATAAATGGACCTACTCTCTAAGAACTTATCCAGTCCTTTTTTAAATCCAGCTATACTACTGGCCTTGACAACGTCCTCTAGCAACACATTCCATAAGTTAATAATGCTTTGAGTGAAAAAGTATTTCCTTTTATTTGTTTTAAATCTGTCGGCAGCTAGTTTCATGGAGTGTCCCCTAGTTCTAGTACTATTTGAGAGGGTAAATAATAGGGGTGGGAATATCGGTATCGGGTATATCGGATTAATCCGATAATTACCGGTATTAGCATACTGGTTTTTTAACATTGGACGGTTTACCGGTTTGACTTCAATGGCCACAATGTAAAAGAAACGGTAACCCGTCCAATGTTAAATAACTGGTATGCCGATACCAATAAGTCTGATACTGGGGAGATCCAGTATTCTCCCCGTTGTCCCATCCCTAGTAAGTAACCATTCCCTATCTACTCATTCCACACCATTCAAGATTTTACAAACCTCTGCCATGTCTCCTCTCAGTCTTCTCATCTCTAAGGTGAAGAGACCCAGCTTGTCAAGCCTCTCTTTGTACGGAAGCCGTTCCATACCCTTTGTCATTCTCATTGCCCTTCTCTGTACCTTTTCTAGTTCAGCTATGTCTTTTTTGAGATGAGGAGACCAAAACTGCACACAATATTCCAGGTGCGATTGCACCATTGATTTGTATAGAGGCATTATGACATTCTCAGTTTTATTCTCTATCCCTTTGCAAATAACTCCTAACATTCTGTTTGCTTTTTTGACTGCTGCTGCACACTGGGCTGAGGATTACAGTGTATTGTCCACAATCGCTCCCAGATCCTTTTTCTGAGTGGTAACTCCTAGCTTAGTACCCAGCATTGTGTAAGCATAGTTTGGATTATTTTTCCCTATGTGCATCACTTTGCACTTGTCCACATTAAATCTCATCTGCCGTTTAGATGCCCAGGCACCCAGTCTCGTAAGATCCTGTTGCAGTTCCTCACAGTCTGCTCATGTTTTAACTACCTTGAATAACTTGGTGTCATCTGAAATTTGATCACCTCACTCTTAATGCCCTTTTCCGGATCATTAATGAATACATTAAACAGCACCGGTCTCAATACAGATCCCTGGGGCACACCACTTTACACGTCTCTCCATTAAACTGAAAACTAACCATTCAGTCCTACTCTTTGCTTCCTGCCCTTTAATTTTCTCAAGAGTCTTACGTGGGACCTTATAAAAAAAATCCAGGTACGCTAGATCTACCGGGTCCCCCTTGTCCACATGCTGATTTACACCCTCAAAGAATTCCAACGGATTAGTGATGCATGACTTACCTTTTCAAAATCCATGTTGGCTCTTCCCCATTAAGCCATGTTTATCAACATGTCCAGCAATTCTGTTCTTAATGATAGTTTCCACCATTATTTTGCCTGACACAGACGTCAAGCTTACTGGTCTGTAGCTGCCATTCAAGCAGGAGGGTGCGGGATATAAGTGTATGGAAATAAATAAATAAATAGTTTCCAGGATCACCTCTGGATCCCTTTTTAAATATCCGGGTTACATTTGCCACCCTCCAGTCCTCAGGTACAGTGGCAGATTTTAGTGATAGGTTACAAATTACTAACAGTAGATATGCAATTTCATATTTGAGTTCCTTCAGAGCTCTGGGGTGAATGCATCTGGTCTGGTGATTTGTTAGTATTTAGTTTGTCAATTTGCTCTAGAACCTCCTCCAGAGTCACATTGATTTGTGACAGCTCTTCCAATTCATCACCTACAAAATAAGGTTCTGGCATGGGTATCTCCCCAACATCCTCTGCAGTAAAGACCGAAGCAAATAACTCATTCAGCTTCTCTGCAATGTCTTTTTCCTGCCTAAGCACCCCTTTCAGCCCCTGGTTATCTAACGGTCCAACTGACTCTCTAGCAGGCTTCTGCCTGCTTTCGCCATATCGGATGTACTTCCTGCTTCTGATGTACTTGATAATCATTTATCAGTGACCTCTGGGGTTCTTTGGCAGCCACTGCAATTGCCCAAGTATATGGACCCCCAAGCCATGTGTTCTGTGGATGCACAGCGTAAGTGGAAAGGGAAGGTGTGGACACAGGTCTGGGTTTAGTATGTAGGCGAAGTAGATGGGAAGGGAAGCCTTGGTTGACAAGCATAAAAAGGCATCAAAAAGAAGCCAGAGTGTTTGCTCCCCCACCGACAATACAAATCCTGGGAGTCTCCTCCAGCTGCAGTGCAAGACAGGTCCAAGGGGTTTACACTGCAAGCAGCAGAGGAAGCATGCCCTTCTTCTCTGCTGACAAATTGTTAATTAAAAAAGAAGCAGCCACCCCCAGCCCCCAACCTCAGTGCAAGTCCCAAGCTTCAGGAGTGAGAGAGGTGTGGAGGGCAGGGCGGACACAATTGGTAAAACCAGTCCTGGCTGGGCAGACATAGAGCACATTCACACATATATTAAATCAGCGCTTTTTTCTTTCCCCTGCATATTAGAACGATGTGGGAAAGACTCCAGGCGCTTATTTAGCAGTTCTCCTGCATAAATCCTCTTGTCGGAATCATGTCAGTTACACAGCACCTTGCTTCCCCGGCTCTCGGCTCCACTCCTCTCCGGGAGCCTAGGAAGCAGGGCGCTGTGTAGTGACATGATTAAAATGCTGCTTCCTAAATGCAGTCAATTTCAAAATGCGCTTAAATAAACCCATATGTGAATAGTGCATGGGTTTATTTAAGCACATTTTGAAATTGACTGCATTTAGGAAAAGCAGCCTTTTAATGTATGTGTGAATGCACTCTTAGATGTTCCCTGGAGCATTTCTCCAGGTTCTACGCCTTTGACTTGGGTTTCAGGTATTGGTGGTGCTGGAGAGTCACTTATTGAAGCTCCCCTGCACCAGCAATGCTGCCTGCCTGCAGGAAATTGATGGGTGTGAGGGGTGATATTTTAAAAATGGATTTAACAGACAATTTTGACTGACTATGAATTGCTGATAGCTGGCAATGCTATTAAAAAGGCTTCCTGCAACAGAAATAGTATGATGGTTTTGCAGTCATTACACATTGAGTCTTAGACCGTTTTTAGACAAGGCGCTGCAGAAGCGCCTCCCAAGCCGCGCGTTAAGACAGAAGCCGGCTGCGCTGCCGGAAGTGACGTTCTCCCCATTGCTGGCAACGGCGGCAGCCAGAGATGTGGCGCTTTGCAAAGGCGTGTTCTAGAGACCTGAAAATTGAGGTCTCTAGAACGTGCCTCTGCAAAGTGCCGCGTCTCCAGCCGCCGCCGTTGCTGGCAACAGGGAGAACGTCACTTCCGGCAGCGCGACCAACTTCCGTCTTAGCGCGCGGCTTGGGAGGCGCTTCTGCAGCGCCTTGTCTAAAAATGGTGTTACTTTCGTTTGTTTATTACAGCTTTCGCCATTTCAGTAAATTCCATGTACACCAAATTTAAATAGCTAAAATTAAAAACAAAAGCAAAAAAGCATTACAATTAATCAGCATTCAACGAATTCCTCTTCCTAGCAGCCAGCAAGAAAAAGAAAGCAACTGCCTTCATGGCTTCTAAATCTCTAGTTGTAAATTTTATTTAATTTATTTATTTCAGTTTTCTTTTATCCCACAACCCTCCTGCTCAGAGATTTGAGCAGATTATCAAAATAATTTTATAATCTTTTCTCACTCAGTAAGAGGAGCCCCAGTTTGCAACAGAGGGATGATCTAAGTTAGGTGCAACCCCTCATAATAAGGGCATATAAATAAAACATGAGAGAGAGATTCCAACTCAGTTAGATAACAAGTACACAATCTGTCATTATAATTAATTCTCTTGGTTCTACCCAAAGTAACTGCAGATTTAAAATTTTCAAAATGAGCCAGAGTCATTGACCTACAAAGGTGGTATCACTAAAATTAACTAGATAAGGTTCAAGAAGAATCTGAGTGTTGAACACTAAATATCATGGAGCAACTTTGGCAGCATAAGCTTTAGCCAATATGGGTAGAAATATCGAACAATCTTTGTTTAACTTCCGACAGAAGGGATCTGACTCTCAGACAAAGCTATGAACAGGGGGAAAGTCACATCTAGACAATAATTGAGTCAATATTTTAAGCCATGCAAGGGGAGTTCAATCACCAACACCATGCACAAGGCTGTATCCACCGAGAGGCTGGTCCTGGTGAAGGAGAAAAGCACAGACTGGTGGGAGAATGTAACATCCTTGTGAGCAGATGCTGAGTGGGTGCAAACTTCAAGATACCCCATCACCTCATCCTGCAGATAGCCAAGATCCTCAGGCCATGACTGGAGAAATGGAGCACAGTGATGCAGTCACCTATCTCCACGGAGAAGCGTCTTGCAATCGCCATCTGGAAGCTCACCCCTCCAGACTCCTGCCTTTCAGTTTCCCAGCAATTTGGAGTTAGAACCTCCATGGTGGGCACCATACTAGGGGATGTTTGCACAGAGAATGTGAAAGTACTGCTTGACTTTACTGGGTGGTGCAGTTGACTGACCCCACAGAGGTAATGGAGGGCTTTCAGTGGGAGGGTTTCCCAGACTGTAGAGAGGCAATTGATGGGAGCCATATCACCATCATGAGCCCAACCCACAGCAAGAATGACTACCTGAACTGGAAGGGGGTTTTCTCCATGGCTCTCCAGGCCATAGTGGACTACCATGCCTGGTTTGTGGATCTGCTGTCCAGGAAGAATCAAGATGCCCGTATCTTCTGCCAGACCCCCTTCTTTGGCCACATGTACACCGGAGACATTGGGCCCTCCATTGAAACATGCATTAAGAGGGTGCTCATGAGGCCTGTTGTTCTTGGGGACCCCAACCTACCTCTTGAAGCCCTGACTCATGACGGTGTACAGTGCTGCCCATACCCCAGAGCAAAGGTACTTTAACCAGCAGCTCAACACTACCTGGTCTATTGTGGAATGAGTGTTTGGGCTATTCAATCAGTGCTGGAGATCAAGCGCAGTCAGAACTGATTTCCACATAGAGACCACTCCATTTCTAACTACCATCATCCGTGTTCTCCATAACATCTGCAAGAGCCACTATAACATCTGCAAGAGCATGTTGGAGAACCTCCCCGTCAGTTAACTCCAGTGAGCCAGTGCCCCTGTTCTGGGATCAGCTGACCAAGTGTCAGGGTTCAAGAAGAGGGGAAGGAGGAGTTCATAGGGGACAATAGCCAGGAAATCTCTTAAGGTATAACGGGACCCCTCAGGTTGTTCAACAGCTAGCCCAATATAGGCAACTCCAAACGGTCATCACATGGGAAGGGTGTAGTTTTCCGGCTAACTAGAGAGAGTGAATAGCAGGATACAATAGCACGCACTGACTAACACAGTGGGAGAGAATAACCTAATTCCCAGAAAAGGGAATTACCCACTGTATTGTGGGAAAGCACCAGGCATGGAAGGGTCCCCTGGGTAACTCAGGAATAACCTCAGGGTGCAAAAGGAGTTCTACAGGGAATGCTAATGAGACACAAAAGGGAAGCTTGGAGGGAGGGGGGAGGCTAGGTAACAAGGAATTCAAGGGGAAAGGGAGAGGACTTAAACACAGGGAGGAATGTAACAGACTCTTAAGGAAACACTTACAAGAACAACAAACACAGAACAAGGGTAAACACTTAACTTAGGGCTCATTCAGACGTGTGTTTAAATTGCACAGCTGCTTCGGCGGCATCGTGCGATTTAAAGAACCCCGCACTTCCGGGCTGGTGTGAATGCGGTGAGCGCGCACATTTCCACCTAGCCCGAATGTTTGGAGTGCGGTTTGAAAAGTTGCTCGGAGCAGCTTTTCAAACCGCACTCCAAACATTCGGGCTAGGTGGAAATGTGCGCGCTCACCGCATTCACACTAACCCGGAAGTGCGGGGTTCTTTAAATCTCACTAT
>QEPC01004381.1:2652351-2668489 GCA_003113815.1 Sphenodon punctatus | reverse complement strand
GACCCTTCTCCCTTGCCACCCCCCATGCCTGGAATGCCCTCCCTGCCCACATCCACCTTGCCCCCTCCCTCTGCTCCTTCAAATCCCTCCTCAAGACCCACCTGTTCCTCACTGCCTTTCCCAGTCCCTGCTAGACGTTCCCCATATACGTACTGTCTGCCCGTCTCTGCAGACTGCTGCAACCAACCTGATTGTAACCAAGTCAAGCACACGCACCTGAGACTTCGCACCTGCTTGATTGTTTGTCTTCTCCCCTGTCTCTCCCACTGTCCCCTCTCCCTGTCTCCCCCTCCTTGTCTTTTAGATTGTAAGCCACAGGCAGGAACCGCGTCTATTTCTGTGTTCTGTACAGCACCAGGTCACACGACTGGCGCTATATAAATGATTATAATTATAATAATAATAATGTTGGTATAAACCACAAGGTTTAATTCAAAGTTGCTCCAGAGTTTAGGGATTGTCTGGTACCCAGGGGTGGGGGGTGTTGAGATCAGCCTGTTATAAAGAGAAGGGGTCAGTTCTCATAATTCAAACTGAAAACTTGTTCCAAACCTTATGAGATGATTAAATCCAACATTTTGGTTCAGCTCAATCAGTTTAACTGATTACATACCCAAGTTGAGCAGAGTGGCACAATGGCCACCTCCAGTTGAAGAGAGCTAGAGGATAGCCGTGGTGTGCATATGCAGTGCAGCTCAGGACGTCCTCCCCGACTTCTCTTCCTGCCAGAGATGGCTGCAATGTTGGCAGGGACTGAAGGCCACTTTGGTGTGGCCATGGACAATTTCATAGACCCAACTCTGGGCCATTTATCATGGCCTGCAGATTGCAGTTTGGTTGGGAACCACTGCACGGAGACACCCCCACATGCACACACACAGGCCAACCAAGATCAAGGCTGCTTTAGGCCTGGCACCGTGTAGATACAAAATAAGCGAGTTCCCTGTCCGAGAGTGCTTGGAATCAATATAGACTAGCTGGACAAAAGCATTATTACTACCTTGGAAAAGGAGGCCCAGGGAGATTAAGTGGTATGCCCATGGGCACCCAAGCAGTCTGTAGCAAAGTCAGGAAATTAAGTCCTGGCTTGATACCAGCCTGAGGAAGGGCCCTGTATGGCACAAAGCCTTGCATACCCTCACCAGCAGAAGTTGGACTAATAAAAGATAGCATCTGAGCTACTTTGTCTCCATGTATTAATTTTGAGACCAGCGTGGCAACCACCCCTCTTATTCATGCCCTGTAATTTAATCACTAATCCACCTGTTGTTAGAAGATTTAAATCATCTCTTTAGGTGGCTACTGGCTAGGTTTGCCGGCATGGGGTTGCTAGAGTACTCTTCCAAGGACTATCACACAGCTGGGCCACAAAGAACCAGTGATGACCGTCCTTCTCCTCTCAGAAACCTGGCTCAGAGCCAGAAGTGAGGCTGGGAAGCAATAGAAGAAATTCCTCTTTCTGCATCCTGAACAGCAGCCCAACGTGAAGCCTGGAAAGTGTTCTTAACAGGAGTTTTCCTGTCTCTCTTTTCAACACTAATGTATTGTATTTAATATGCCTGTGTAGACCCTGGGCAGGACCTACAGTCCAAGCTGCAGTCTCTGCTGAGAAGTTGGCCCTACACGCTCCTCTGGCAATGTGCGCGAGATCCATTCCTGATACAGAAGCAGTCACAAAGGCGAGGATTAATTTTGTATGAAACTCCATTACTGGGGGGAGGAAGGATGCGCTGGCTCTATGTAGAATGGACATGACTGACACACACACAATATGTATATACACATCTACACATACACATACAGCTAAAAGACTTCCTCTCCCTCCCTTCCAATAACAGGAAGTGGTGTTCCCAATAACCCACCACATACAAGTACTCTTCTGTCTCTTGTCTGGCTCTTTCAAGCACAGCTTTATTCTCCCCTGCACAAACTGCCAGGGAAACTTTTAGACACTGCTACTTTTTCATGAGAAGGTCTTAAGAGTTTGTGGGGGGGGGTTTTACAATTTGTCAGCCGCCTTTTTTTATTTGTTTCTTTCTTTTTCCACCCCTGGGATAGAGGAGGCAGTGACATTTCAAAGGAAGCCATTTGCTGCCTGCTCACTTGGAGGAAATTAAGGTCTCATCATCTCTAAGCGTTCCCCTAGAAAGCCATGCCCAAGCTCCAGGCCCTGCAAAATCAACAGACGCAGATGCACACAGGCATGTGCACAGAATATGCACACAGTGAGAGAGCTGTGCCAAATAAAAAGAGAAGTGGCCAAATCCTCAGGTTCTTACTCTGCTTGGTTTCAGCTTTCAAAGGGAGTTTTGCAGGTAGGACAATGAGATTGGGATCTTGAAACCAAAAGCCTTAAGCTGAACAAATTCAATAATGTGTTTGGGGGGGGGGGGAGAAGGGGGAGATTTGTAAACTGCAAAAACAGGATGATGCACATTTGCAAATGGTCACGTTTCAAAATGTCCTCCTATTCTAATAGATAAACGTCCCAGTGCATGCAAACATGGCAAATCATAGCATCATAGGAGCTAGAGAATGAGAGAACTGTTGCTATAAAGAAAATTACCCTGCTGTTGTTGGGATAATAAATAATAATAATAATTTTATTTTTATAGTGAACTGACCATCCCCCACCAAATGGAATTCGGAGTACTTCACAAGCATAGAATACAATAATATAAAACAATCTAAAATTCATTTAAAAACAATTTTAAATGGGAAGGTAAAGAGGGGAGACAAAATACATTAAGGGGAACCAGCAGTGAATCCTAAAAGCATCTGGAGAATAAATAACTTCTTATGTGCTTTTTAAAGGCGTGAAGGGGGGAACTAAGATGAACATCTGGAGGGAGCAAGTTCCACACTGAGGCCGCTTTTCGTGCACGGAGAACACGCTGCATAAAATCACGCTGAGTGTAAATATCCCACGTGTGGGATTTGATGTGACATTTCACGTGTTAAAGCCAGTCACACATTAAATACCTTGTCATCGAGGTATTTAATTTGCAGCTTTAAAAGAATGTGCGACCGGCTTTAACGCGCGAAATGCCAAGTCTAAATCCCACTCATGGGATATTTACACACAGCATAATTTTATGCAGCGTGTTCGCGGTGCATGTCTAAAAGCAGGCTGAAGAGCCCGCCACAGCAATGACCCGATGGCCTGCCAATTGAATTAAGACATGATGACGGGATCCCCAAACAGCAGGTGATTTTCTGAGTGCAGATAATGATCAGGGCAAGACTCAAGGAGCAGATCTCAAGTGTAGTCAGGGCCTACAACATGTGTATTCTAGGATTTGAGATAGCTTGGTCACCAACATCTCAAGTGTGCGATGGCACTTTCAACACTTTGCTTGGTAGGTTATTCCATAGACTAGCTCAACGGGCACTTTGTCATGCGTGGCAGCCTTTGGGGTTGGCAGCAAGGGGTTTATGCCTGGCTAGGAGGAGCCATCCCCTGGGTTCTTGCTTTCTGCCAATCAAATAGGTGGTGGCCTGCTCCTCCCAGTCCCAGCCCCCACTCTGTCCAATATTGCAAGCCCATCTGGGATTTTCACTATGGGTCAGGCACAGCACTCCTGCTCATGTGGCGCAGAAGAATCCCCCCCTTTCCTGCAGCACAGGTCCAGGCTTGGGCTTGCGTGGAGGGCGAGGCTCTCCCACTTCTTGATGGCTAGTGGGGAGTAGGCCCTGCAAGCCCCCTGCCATAGCAGCACCACAAACTCCAGTTGGGACTTACATGGTGGGAGGGACCAAATTGTATTTTAGTTGGGACACCAAAAGGGCTAGAAGTCCAGGTTGAGACTGTGAGTGGCCCAGTTAAAGAAGATGGAATTGGAAAATAACTCAGCCAGTGTTTCACAGCATGAGAAGTGAACAAACGCTGCATGCTTCTCAACCCTAGTGCCTGGCTCAGACTTCTGGCTGGACTGTGAACTTACGGCATGCATCCCCTGCCTGCCCAGCACCCACAAATCTCATAGCAGAGGAAGTGAGGCTATTTCCAGCAGGATTCATTGTTGCACCAATACATTGGTCCAACTGTAGCCTAATGACGGAGGACTGGAACCAAAGACTGAACCAGCTCCTTCCACTTGAGCCACAACAATCCAAAGCCAGATTAGGGAACTATGTCTTATGGAGTGCAACGCAGTTTTAGCCTGCTCCAGCCTGAGAGAGTCAGGTGAACTGGAGGATGCTGCCCATTGGTCCTCCTCCTGTATTTAATTCCCATTCCTGCTGCCACACCTCCTTTGTCTGAACAATTGGTTGCCAAGGCCTTTGCAAACGACCACTCCTGTGACCTGTTGTCTATCTGAGCCTATCTTCAAATACAGCTAGCCCCCACCCCACCCTGCGCTATACCTTTGCCTGGACCCTGCCCTGCACACCCACACCCTGACTCCTTGGCTTTGACCTCTTGGCATGGACGCCAACTTGGAGTCTTGATCACCTCCCTTGGATTTGCTGCCTGACCAGTCCTGATCCTGCATGAACTTAGGGTCCCAATTCTGCAAAATGTGACACTAAGGCAGGGATGGGGAACTTTCAACTGACTGCAGGCTGGATCGGCTTCCTCATGGAGCTCTGTGGGTTGGAGCAAGCTGCATGGGGGCTAGGCCAGGGGTGTGGCTGGCTATCCTGCAGGAGAGAGCAGCTGTACCAGAACACTCTGGGCTGGGATCTTGCTCCCTAAAAAACTCTGTGCAGGAGAATGTAGCTACCAGGGGATCCCCCACCCAGAGCATCTAGTGATGGCACAAGGCTGTGCTGGGAGTGCTTGACAGAAGCACTTCCTGGCCATTAGACAGCTTGTGGATCACTTGCAGGCTGTAGTTGAAAGCTTAAGGGCCAAAAACAATGTACATTGGGGGGGGGGTGAGAGAGAGCCTCCATGGGCTGAAATGAAGCCAGCTGGAGACTGGAAATGGAATGTGGGCCTGAGGTTCCCCACCTCTGGGCTAAGGTGTTGGACTTAGACCTGGGAGACCATGGTTTGCTTCAAATCCTATATTAGTCATGAACTCACTGGGTAGTCTTGAGCAAGTCCCTAGGTGCTGTCTCACAAGACAAAACGTGCACCATTTGCCTCCAGGAAAAACTAGGGGAGGCAAATGCCGCGCAGGTTTTGGTAGGTGGGAAAGACAAAGCCATGCGGCCTTGTCCCCGCTTATGCGTTGGATGCAGAGCTTGCTTTTCCAGCTCTGCATCCGCCACATGATCAGAGCCAAAACAGCACAGCTTTGTTTTCCCACGTGACCAAACCCATGAGGCATTTGCCTCCCCGAATTTTTCTAGAGGCAAATGGCGTGGGTTTTGTCTTGTGAGAAAGAGGTCTCATTCTCAGCCTTAATTGCCCATATGTAAAATGGGTGTATGTCACAGAGACCTACTGGATGTGGGTTAAGCGTATGCAGGATCAAGGCCCAAGGAGGTTGGCACTCAAGGGCTCAGTTCAAAAGCAGTTTATTCACATTCAGGGGTCCCAGGTCAGGGACTGAGCCTCTGGCCATTCAATACAATTCCAGGCCTGGCCAGGTAACAGTCCACTGGCTTGGCTTTTTCAACTCACACACAGGTTCTCAGGTCTCCTTCCTTCAGGACCTCTTTGTCAGCCTCTCAGGAGATGCGTTCGCCACAGCAGTCAGGAACAGACTCTGGCAGTCTCTCCAGGAGACGTACTCGCCTCCGTAGTCCAGAGCAGACTGACCTGTGTGTCTTCTTTTATCCAGCTAGCCACACCCACCAGCTTCCTCTCTGGTGGCAGCTGTCTTAGATTGCTCGCATTGTAGGTGCCATCTTGTGGCCTAGCCCTGCCACAATGTAATAATGACCTATTATTGTGGATGTCATGAGGGCAAACTAACTAAGAATTGTAAGGCACTTGGAACACGGAAAGGCCTATAGAAATAAAGGGTGACTTTAGACAGACTTCTGTTCTGCTCCTGCTCTGCCCCACCCCCGCGTGGCCCATCTGTGTGAAGGCAGGCCACCCTGAGGTGGGGCAGAGCAGGAGCACAGCTCCGCTTGCGGTGCTCTAGAACATCCCCGGAGCACTGCAAAGCAGAGCTGGCCACCCAAACCTGAAGCAGCAGCTGGGGCAGAGCAGCAATCCCTCTACTCGCAGACGAGCCACTGCAGCTCCACTTTCGGACAGAGGTTGCCCCGGCAACAGCCATAACGCTCTGGGCGGCAGCCTATAGTGGCCACCACGGCAACCTCCTCCATCTAAACCCACTGCAGTCCTGAGGATGCCTCCCCTTCCCCGTAGCAGACGCTGGAGTGGCCACCCCTGGGTCCGTGTAAAAACACCTGAAGTGTGCCAGATCTGTGCTAAAGGTTTAGGTGGGGTTTATGCATTCCTCTCTCATAAATCATTATTACCACCTTCTCTATATCCTCCAGTAAATCCTTGGCTTTACCTCAGTCGTGCTCCTCTACAAACTCACATACAGCCTCACTAATATGCACTCACAGGCAAGCCCACACCCTTACCCATACTGACAATAAATTTTGCTGTATTCTACAGTGATGGCTCCCAACGGCTACAGGAACATGAGCTGTAGTGTTTTGAGCATTACTGCACTGCTGCATACATTAGTGTTTTATGACTGTATCTGCACCTGCACTTTCTGCGTGTCTCATGCACAGAGCAATATAGATCCATTTACACTCTGTGTGTGTCTGTGTGTGTATCTCACTTAAGTTGCAGATGTGCACACACCCACTCAAGCCCCTTATCAGACTGATAGAACAGACCCTTTCTTTTTTCTGGAGACCTAAGGCAAGAAGAGAGGAAAGACTATTGCCTGTAGAATGGAGTTGATTTCAAATGTCAGCATAGCTCCTCTCTTGAGTCCTGCACCCCTATTTATAGCAAGGCTGAGTCTGGTAGAATTTACTGGGAATCTTGGTTCTTGTTTACAGTGGCATAATACCAAAGGGGGGGGGGGATTGCAAACAGCACCTCCAGTTGGCCCCCTCCTGGCAGGAGGTGAGGAAAGCAGCTTTGTGTCAGAGTGAAAATAAAGAGGAAAGGAGCCGTGTGTGTCAAGAAGTCAGTGTCACCTCAGCTTTAAGGTGACTTTGTTTACCAATGTGCAATGGAGAGATCAGTCAGATGTCAGGGAAAGGCTAATGGCTGGGAACAGCTCATGTCAGGCTGAATAAATCTGCCTGCTTCCAAATCTAAAACACAATGGCACATGAAAGACTAAGCAACTCTGATAACAATTCAATGGGCACATGTCAGCTCGCTTAGATTAAACATTTACCTTTGGATCTGGTTCAAAGCTCTTAAAGGCACATAATTGTCTCTTGCTTTCCCCAGACCCACTCTCATATCCAGGAAACCCAGGCAGACACATTAACCCTCTTATTTAACACCAAGGAGACCCCATTTTCAAAATGACAGTATGCCAGCAAAAAGCTTCATTGGCAGAAGACAGCAAATCCCTAGAGCTCCTGCTACTGGGAGATGATGATAGTTGTCTGGCTTCCCATCGAGCGTAACTGGGAAAAGACACAGGGAAACCTTTTCTTATGTCCCATTGACACTAATTTCTACCTTGTTATATCCCATTTCCCTGCTGTCACCGATCAGCAGACTCAGCATGCAACATTGGTGGAAGTAACCCACATTATTGCTATATTTCTGCATCTATCCCACAGGTCCATAGGACACTCATCTACTATGTTCTATGGGGCTGGTAAGTAGGGGGAGAGAGTGTTTTTTACATGTTATAACGACTCAAAAACAAGCTCTGCCTGCTATCACCACATGCTGTTGGGGTCTGGGGAGCAACAGAGGCACCTGGGACAGTGAGGAAACTCTGAACAGGTTTTCAGCAGTGGGGATGGAACAGAGCGTCTCTTACTCCATTTGCAGAAGGTGCTAACCTCTCAGCTAAATGACCAGGCTCTGTAAAGTATCTAGCGCATGAATCTGTGAGTGGTCCCTCACGACCCCACCACTAGAGGGAGCCAGTAGACCACTCCCTCTGTGCTACACTGAGGGCATGGGGAGCTGGGCCAGCAGCATGGAAGAGGGAAGCCACATTGTGAGCTGAATCTATGAGCTGGTTCCAGCTAAATAGAGGTTGAATCAAGACTAGGGCTGAAACTGAATATTTTTTCTCAATTCTCATTGAGAATTAAGGTTCTTGGCTTGTTTTTAGCAACAATCAAGAAACACCCCTAGTTCTCACACTTTCTCGGTCAAGTTCCTCCCCCGCCCCCAATTTACTTACCAGAGCCATCTGTGTACCAGCTATCATGCCAAGTCTCACGTTCCACGTCTGTCTGTCTCTCGTTTTCTTTTTCTTGTTTTCACTCACCAACTACAAGAAAAAACAAAACAAAAAACTGTGCATGCGCAAAATGGCTGCCAGGGCCGTTCGGTGTATGCACAGCCCTTTTCCAAAATGGCACTGGCAGCTTCTCCGCCATTTTGGGAAAGGGCATTCTGCACATGGGCGACGGACATTTTTCACATGCACAGACAAGCTGCCCTTTTCCAAAATGGTGACAACGCTGCCAGTGCCATTTTGGGAGAGGGTTGCACATGCACAGAATGGCCCGGCTCATACACAGAATGGCTGCCCTTTTCCAAAATGGCAGCGATGCTGCCAATGCCATTTTGGAAAAGGGTTGTGCATGCGCAGGATGGCCAAGCAGCCATTTTTTACATGTGCAGTTGCTTTTTTTTCTTTTCAAACAAGATTCTCAGCAAGATCTCACACCGTTAACAAGATCTTCCCAAAATCTCACTAAGGGCTTGAGATTGTCACGAGATTCTTGTTTCAGGCCTAATCGACCCTAAGTCAAATAAAAAGTTTCTTGTTATAAATCGTGGACCAGAAGTGTAACACGCCGTGGGGGTACAGTGAAGCTGATATACATACACACAGACACACACCATGATGATGGGGGGTGTCTGAGTAGAAAGATAGATGCTAGTGCAATTTAGGATCATGTCAGTCTTCTCTATGCTGCAGTACTAACTCTGATTTTATCAGGATCAGAATCTGTGCTGGGTTTGCCAAACTGTTTGCCAATTTTGCTTTCCTTCAGAGAATATGTATGTGATCTCATTCCCCTTCTTTGCATCACCAAACTGCCCCCACCACCTGCAAATCATATCCAAATAATGTAATTGTGTCCAAAGAAGGAGCCTTGCACACATAAGCGTGTGCACATACCTTTGCCTTCATTCCATTGTGAAAAAAGCTTCTCAGTGCTGCGTTCATAATGGAGACTGCAGTGCAGATGGCAAACACGTAGTTACAAGCAGCCCTGAGTCTCTACTGATAAATGCGTGCAAAGTTGGTGAAGGAGGGGCTCACAGAAGCATAACACAGCATGTGGCAAGGGAGGGAGAGACTTGCACTCCTGCTCCCAGCTATATCAAAGGGCATTTAGGACAATTTAGTCCCTGTGAGATACTGTAACAGTCTGGGCTGCATTTACGGAATACTGGCTGCGTTGCAGCTCTGAGAAGCTAGAGGAAGAAGAGGATAAAAGCATCAAGCATTTTCCATCTGGTTTAGGCATACCTAGTCCCCAAAATCCCTAGGTGTAGTCCCTCTTTGGGTGCTGAATCCCACTGTCCCTCCTGTAGGGTCAAAGTTTCTCAGATGAGAGACAAAAAGACTGATATTCAAACCTCAGGAAGGAACCTCTTTCCTGGTTGCCTCCCAGGAAAAGTACTTGAGAGAACAATAGGAAGATGATGGAATGACAAGAAATTAAGGGGACTAATAAGCAGAAGAGTTTCTACCCCGCTGCCTGCACTTGGAATGTTGTAAGACGTGTGCACGTGCGCGCACACACACACCACACACACACAGGTGTTTATTTACTGGAGGGCAAAGCTTACTGTCAGTGGGGGTGAGGCTTGTCCCTGGTTAGCTGTTGGAAATGCTGAGAGGTAGGAGTTAGTTACTGTAACAGGCTGATGTTAAGTGCCTCCAGAAGTAGGCCCAAGGCAGCCAGGTTAATTCATCCCTGCAAGGATGCAGCGGAGAACAGGCTGAAGATGACCCTGTGCCTATCCCTTTAAGGGACAGACTTAGGCAGCCAGAGGTAACCTGCTGATAATAGGAATGGGAAGAATAAGATTGGTATTTTGCCTGATTTTGCATCGCAGCGGGAAAACATCAGATCCCCCAGGAAGGATAAACTTCCTTCCAAAGTACCCATCCTGCCACCAGCTCTGCCTCCCCCGAACCCTTGCCTGGCACCCTCCTTCTCCAGATCCCTGACCATGCCTGCCCACCCCAGCGCCTGCCACAGCAACGCTCCTGGGGCAGGCGAGCAGGACTCCAGGGGAGGCAGGTGCCAGGCAAAGGTCCGGGGGTGGGGTAGTTTGTTTACTTACCTTTTTTCCCTAAGCTGTGGAGACATGCGGCATTTGCCGTAGCCTTCTCAGGGCCACACTGGGAAGAAATGATCCCCAAAAAGCACTGCACATGTGCAAAATGCCCAACATGACTCTTCTGTGCATGTGCAGCCATTTCTCAAAAATAGCACTGGGCAGCATCGGCACCACTTTGGAAAATGGCATCCAGTCTGCTCAGGTAAGTAAGCAAGCTACCTTCCTCCACACCCCTGCATGGCTCCTCTACCCCCCGATATGAGGGTCACATGCAGCCGATCCTAGCTAAATAGCACCCAGCACTATACACTTTTCAAAACATTTGGCACGTGGTCTGCAGACTTCATGGATGCCTGTAATGCAACCATGGATTCCAAGAACTTCCGGGTGCTCGTTACCACACTCCAGGCCTTCGTGGCTGCTAATGAGCAGAACCTGCGAGTGACATGATCCAACAGATGCAAGCAGCCTGCTGCTGTTGGATCAAGCAGGTATCTAGGCACAGATGGGTACTTGCTCAATCCGTGGCCGTGATAGCATGGTGCATCACAATGCGCAGGCAGCTTCTGCTTTGGCGCCACATCGATTTGCCTTCCATCCTCCTTAGTGCAGGCCGTTGGAGGAGGAGGAAGCCTTGCAATGGGAGATAATGCACGCAGGGAATTACCTGTCGGGATGCAGCTTCACTCACCAATGCCTTCCGCATGGCTGTACCACGGCGGGGAGGAGTAGAGAAGCTGCACCGGGGTAGGGAGGTGAGTAGCTTGCTTATTTACCTGAGCAGAGTGGATGCCATTTTCCAAAATGGTGCCGATGCTGCCCAGTGCTATTTTGGGAAACGGCTGCACATGCACAGAACAGTCATGTTGGGAATTTTGCACACGTGCAGTGCTTTTTTGGGTCATTTCTTCCCAGTGTGGCCCTGAGGAGGCCCCGGCAAGTGCTGCAGGTTGAGCCTAGGGGGGGAAGAAGTAAACAAACTACCCTCCTCCCCACCCCTGCATGCATCTTCCACCAGTCCCCATCTTTGGCTGCATGTAGATGGGGGAACTTTGGACCCGATGCTGAAACATGCATTGAGGGGGTGCTCATGAGGTCTGTTCTTCTGGGGGGACCTTGCCTACCCACTGAAGCCCTGGCTCATGAAGGCCTATAGCTTTGCTCGTGCCCAGAGCGAAGGCTTTTCAATGAGTAGCTCAGTGCCACCCACTCTGTTCTGGAGTAGGCTTTGGGGCTGGAGATCAACAGCTGCTAGGACTGATTTCCAGTTGGACACTGCTCCCCTGCTAACCACCACCACCTGTTCTCTCCACATCATCTGCAAGACCAGCAAGAACCCCTGCCCTCCAGTTAGCTTCAGCAAACCAGCCCCCCTGTTTTGGGACCAGCACCTCCGAGCCCATCAGCACAAAGTCATGGCGATCAGGGATGCCTTGTGCTGGCCCATCTGCTGGAATGCCAGCACCTACTAGCAGTGACAGTTAGTCAGTTTTAACACTGACCGTTTTGAAACATTTGACACTTTAATCAAGTCTTCTAAAAATGTTTAATAGAAAAAATGTTCAGTAAACCCTTCAGAAATGTTTCAAGCATGTCATTGTGTTTCCATACAGCCCACCTCTCTCTCTCTCTCTCTCACACACACACACACACACGTTCCTTTTCCCTCTGTTCCCTATTGACATTTGCAGGGGAAGCGGGTCCGGGAATGGCAATAGGAAGTACAAAGACGCACATGTGCCACCTGCAACTGTGGCCCCCCTGCCCTCAGGAGTAAGTGCTTCCAGTCCCCAGCCCCCCAAACAGCTTATCACCATGCCATTCTCCACAGCCCCTCTATTTCCTTCCAACCCTCCAGAGCAGCTTATTGCTATGCCATACCACCATTCTCCACAGCCCCCCTCCCCAACCCTATTGATTGATTTTTTTGTATCCCGGGCCCTGGTCTTAATATTTGATATTGTATTTTTATATGTTTTAAATTGTTTTATACTGTTTTTATTGTTGGAAGCCACCCCGAGCTGTGTTCAGGAGGGGCGGGGGTATAAATTAAATAAATAAATAAATATACCCTCTGCCCTCATGTGCAAGTGCATCACCAGAGGACTCTTTTTTCCCCTCCCCTCCCCCGACTCCACACACATTTTGGTGCACCCCCCCTTCCCTTCCCTTCCAGCCCCCATAATGCCATGTCACCATACTGCCCCCACTTACTCTAACTTCCTGTGTTTCCTAGAATAAGCATAGAAGCCATGGATTGAGAAAAACATAACAGCTTTAAACAAACAATGAAAACATTAATTTACCTTTTATTTAACTTTAACAGAACCAGAGTGTCACTTTTTTAAAAACAACAATTATTTTATTTTTTAATTCCTTCCTGCGCCTTCCCCTTCAGCCGGTTGCGAACTTGCAAGTCCTGGTTCCACTGTGCCCTTTTGGCTGGTGGTTCCATCTACTCCCAAAGCCCAGGTTGTTGCTGGGGTGGCTGATGTGGCGGCATTGGAGCAGCACATGGTTTGCCTCCCGCGATCACTGTAGCGGAGTGAAGACCATACAGAAATCGAGCACTGCCATTCACACCCTTGCCCCTTCCTTCATGCCAGCCTTTTGCCTTTCCACGCCCCCACCAGCCCACGGTCCCACCATGGAACCTTCCCATCCACACCATTCGCCTCTGCTGCCACTGTGTTCTGGGGAGTATCCTGCTGCTCCTCAGTGCAGACCCTCAGCTCTTCCTCGGCCCAGGGAAAACAGCATTGGCAGGACTGGACTGAGGAGGTACCGGGGCTTCATGTTGCTCATGGGCTGAGTCTGAGGGCGTTTATAGACGATCCCGCTTACAAGCGGGATCGCTAAACGCCGGGTTTTCCCGCCGCGGCGTCTCTGCGTGCCGTGTCTGATGTTCAGACACGGCGCAGAGTGCGAGTGCGCATGCGCGCCCTTCTGCGCATGCGCACTCGCGCACGGGACCAGGAAGTGCGGCGTAAAGCCGGNGCATGTAGACGAGCAGCAAGAAAGGCGGCTGATCAAAGGATCAGCCGCCTTTTTTGTCTCGTCTATAAACGCCCATAGCGATGGAAGCCTCTCAAAAAGTAAGTGTTGTCAAGCCCATACAGCCAACCATGGTCAATGGATGCCTGATTGAAAATTAGCTCGCTGGGCGTATAAAGGGGATGCAACGTGTGTGCGTGCACGCAACAAGGAGCAGAGAGGGAGGAGAAGTGGTTTCTCCTCAGAGGACCCCCAGACACACACCAGTTAGCTCCAGCAAGCCAGTGCCCCTGTGCCAGGACCAGCTGAACTGCCATCACTGATCATTTAATGAACATCAGTGAAGTGTTTTAAAAGATCTTTTTGAGAGATCAATAAAGCCTTTAATAAGGTTTCCTATGGGTCACTCTGGGCCATCTGGATCCCCACAGCACTGGGACAGCATATTTTCCTTCCTTGGCTGGTGTCTCCCCTCATGCTGCCCCCCTGCCCAGCAGCCTTAGCCAGTGATTTCCCCGATTTGCATTTGTAGATTCACCACCGTAGGCCTGAACCTCTGTGCACTCAACTACTAGTTCAAAGCCTCCCACCCCCAAAGCGGCTTATCACTATCCCATACAGCCAGCCGTTCTCCAGACATGCACCCCCTCCCCCATTGTATGAAAATCTGTACAGTAGAGGATTTTATTTACAGGAAAGGATTTATAATTAAAGGATTTTGTTTACAATAACTTTACAGTTCTACAACTTTAGTGTTGCCCAGGCAACACTTGTGGGTGCCCAGTGTTGGTGCCCAGCAGAGGCCAAATGTTCTCCCTACACCCCATACATGGGCCAATACTAAAGACCTGGGGGACTTGGAATTAAGTTGCTGCAATAAGACTGGACATAAGTAAAATAAATAATAATAAAAACAACCCAGTCATCTTGTAAATTCATTTCCCCCTGCCCCAAGCCTGTGAGCTCGCCATGGTGCCTCCCCATGATTAAAAGATTTAAAAGGTTAAAAAGTCATAACCTCTGCACAACAGCTCCCTCTGCTGTTTTGAGTGGCTCTGCAGTTTGAGTGACATATACCCCAGCCAGTCATGGACCCTCCTGCCCCCACAGCAGTTAAAGTGGAAAAGAAAAGAGGGAAGGATTGCCATAAAGCCAAATTTTTAGGGAACATGAGAAATACAGGTTGCAGGGCTGCAATGGAGTCAATGCAACCCTGCAACCTGTATTTCACATAAATGCTCTAAAAAGTTGGCTATATGGCAACCCTAGGTGGTTAGTAATCAGGCGGTGGCGATCTTGCTCTGCACTACAGAGGGAAAGGTCGAGCACCCCTGTTCTCCCAAATCTGGTGTACTTCAGTCCAAGCCTTACTTACCCCCCATTCGGACTGGATGAGGCTTCAGGGCAGCTAAGGGCCCTGTTCCCTATGGGGCCAACAGGCAGCCCACCTGGCTGTCCTGCTCCTTCAGCCCTTTCTCCTCTGCACCAGAAGGGAGGGGGAACTGATGGTGTAAGGCATCAAGAAGGCTGGGCAGCTTACAGCCCTATAAAGCACAATGGCCTATGTAGCTGCTTTGCCCACCTTGCCTTCAAGTGGGCCCCACTGGGCTTCTTCACAGGTGAGAGCTTTGCCTACTGAATGAACCATGGGAAGTCAGGCTATCCTGTTCAGCTTAAGAATGTGGTGATTGGCAGCCAATATCGTGGGTTCAAATCCCACTATTATTCCTTAATATTAGGAGACACTGACCATGTACGCAAAGAACGAATAGCTCTGTGTGTGCATGGATGCATATGTATGTAATCACACAATACAACAAGATCCCTTCAGTCCTGCTTTCCATTGCCGGTGAAGCTGAAGCCCAGCTCTCTGTGGCTCCCACCACTTGACAACACAAAGCCCTCTTGCAAAGTCGCTAGGCCATTCCGTGTGGCTTTTTTGTTTTCCTTGATATTCTTTGAGAGTCAGCTGTGATGCCTAATTTGCTTTGTTACAGAAAGCTACTCAAAGGGATTTGTGTGCATGCTCGGCTTCATTTGCGAACTCCAACACGAGGGGCAGCCAGAAAAATTAATGAGGGTCTAGTCACGTGCAAACTGGCAGACACAAAGCACCGAAACGACTGTCTAATTAACCAAAGCCACGTGCACCATGAAGATTGCAAATGCTGCTTCCTTCTCATAGACACCCATGCGCATACCAACAACATACACACGCAGATGCGTTAGCATTGAAGCTAGGACAAATTTACAAGTACAGTTTGCAAATTTGCCTACGTGAGGAAGGATGAAATGTATTCCATAATGATTTTGGAGCACGCAGAAATAAAAAGAAATCCTCCTCAATGTTTGTGTTATGCACAGAAAAGCTCTGCCAGGAGCAAGAACCTGCTGGGCAATTTAGAAAGCCTGCCGATGCATATTTTAAAATCCTCCCCTACTTTTTAAAATCCATCCTCCAGAGCAGGGCACGGATAGGTCAAACGGGCTTTGCAAGTAAATATTTAACAAGGGTTCCATCTTCTCACTACTTTGAATTAACTGATTATCTGACATTAACAGGGGATAATGTTGGCCAGTGGTACAGCAGAAGCTAAAGAGTCAGGAGACCTTTGCTCTGCTGCCAGTTCGGTTATCAACTTATTTTAGGATTGGGGCATGCCACTTAGTCCTTTCTGAAACTGTTTCCCTCACTAAGGTCGGACATGAAAATGGAGGTCTACAGGAAGCACCCCTCTAAGTCCCCTTCGCTGCTGAAATGGCGGC
>QEPC01004381.1:2637561-2652251 GCA_003113815.1 Sphenodon punctatus | reverse complement strand
GGCCGACACCCTTTGGGTATCGCCCAAGGGCTGGCACCCCTAGGGCCCAGCCCTAGAAGATATACCTGCAGGGGAGAGGGAGGGAGTTTTACATTTGTATGTTGTGAGCTGCCTTGAGCCTTCAGGGATAGGGCGGGATATAAATAAAAATAAATAAATCTGCTACACTCCAATCTTCCTGTACAGTGGCAGATTTTAGCAATAGGTTACAAATTACCAGTAGCAGGTATTCAACTTCATACAGGAGATCCTTCAGAACTCTGGAATGAATACGATATTGTTCTGGTGATGCGTTATTATTTAGTCTGTCAGTTTGCTCTAGAACAGGGGTGAGGAACCTCAGGCCCGGGGACCAAATGCGGCCCACAGCTAGTTTTTTTATGTGGCCCCTTTCCAGTTCCTGGATCTGGACCCAATTCCTACCCCCAAGCACTGAAAAACTGAACTCTGAATAAGGGAGGAGAGACAACGGCATGCATACAAGGTTAAGGGACAGATCCATGATCAGGACCCTCCTCTTCCGGAATGCATCCTAAATGCACCCCCATCCCAACCTTCTATGCAGCCCTCGGAGTTTGTCTTAATTTTCACTGTGACCCTGAGAAGGAAAAGGTTCCCCAACCCTGCTCTAGAGCCTCTTCTGGAGTCACATTGATTTGTGACAATTCTTCTGATGCATCACCTACCAAAAAAAATTAGTTCTGGTTCCAGTGTGGGTATCTCCTCAACCCCAGCAGGAAGGAATTCTTAAGAGTGGGTGGGGTGGAGCCAGGACTCCCCTACCACCCACTCAGAAAGCTTCCTTCTTGGCAGGGCAGCCTAAGCACCACTAGGAAATTTTCAGACTGGGCAGGAATGGTGTGGTGGCCCTGCTTCCTCCCTGCCCCGTCTGAAAGTTTCTTAGTGCTGCTCAGGCTACTTGCAAAGGGCCCCTCAGAGTTCAGACTCAATTGAGCCCCTTCACTCCATGGCAACTACACCCCTAGTCATTCACCATCTTGGTAGGCAAAGCAGGGATTTCAGGGAACAATAAACCATGGAGGATAGATACTGTGTAATGTAATATGCCTGAATGACAGAATCATTTATGTTGATGCCTTGGTAAGACCATGCTGCCATCTGCCCCAGCAATCCTGTGCAACACAGAGCAAATTGTTGCCCAGAGTCTAGAGAAGCCTCTGCCCCAAGGAGCTTACAGTATAAGCTGAACAGAAGTGGTTAGCAGTGATATGAAGTAAAGAAGCTAAAACAGGGATGGAGACCCCCAACCTATAACGAAATCCAGCAGCCTGCAGTGATTTTTGATTTGACCTCTTTCCAGTTCCTGGCTCAAGGATCGAGTCCCTAGTCCCTCAAGCACTGAAGGAGCATGCTTACCGAGAGCGAGCAAAAATGAGGACATGCACTCAGACTGAGGTCGGATCCCTGGTACTGACTGATTATCTGGACTCTTTGTTCCCTTCCCCCATCCAGAGCACTCCTGCCTCAACTCCTATCCAGCCTGGTGGGCTAATGCTAATTTTCACAGGGCCCATTGGAGGGGAAAAGTTCCCCACCTGCAAGTTAAAGGGACCAACAAGGGTTACATGAGGTCAGTCTGTATTAAACAGAACAAGGGAATTTGGGCTTCTCGCTTATTCCTGCATGACTCCCACTTTAAATATTTAATGGCCTTATTCTACCATAAGTTTACACCATGCAGCCTCACAGACTTTAGAGGGTCCCAACTGGGCCTTTTGTGTTTTTTCTGCTTGTGAATGAAGGTGTGAGTCTGGATCTCAGAGGATTTTGTGCCCTTGCCCTCATGCTATTTTCCTGGCTAAATAGGACTACCCAGGAAAAACGGTCTCTAAGCAACCACCACTCCTGCATGAGGCAGGCGGATGGGTTTCTGGAAAGGCTGACGATGTCTGTTTTGTTTTTCTGCAGCTGGAAGGTCTCCAAAGACATCTCAGGTGCTGGCGAAGCCTTCCAGAATATCCATTTAGAGTTTGCAGTGTTCTCTTTTCCCTTCCTGCATTATTTACCACATGCTACGGACAGCGCCTCTTAAAGAGACCTGGGCAAGGTATTTTGCAAAATCATCCTTCTCCCTTGGTACTGTTTGTATAATAACCCCCTGGCACTCCAGCCAGTTTCCTCACCAGCAAGGCTGGTTTCTTTCTTTGCTCCATTACACACACTGGTTTTGTTATTGTAGGGTTGCTCAGGCGAGCTCGCCTCGAGATACTGGTTGTGGATGTCAAGGCTACCCTTGGTTCTACACATTGTAGGATTGATCATTTGTGCGGAGCTATAGATACTGGTTCTGCACACTAGTTTATAACTTGCATTAGTCAAAAAAGAAATATTGTTTTCTAACAAATGTAATGCTTCTTGAAGATAAGTTGGATTTCATGTCCTGATAAATGGAATGTTTAAGGCAAAGTATAGAATATACCCACCCAGCAAAAAAAGCCAGTACCTTTGAGAGTAGTGAGGATTTCTTGGCAGCATGTGGTTAATACCCTCCAAGCTTGCAATGCAATGCAGAAGCACTCCTGTTCCTGTTCTCACCTGAGCAGGAGAACTTGCCTGGAGGCAGAGACCGGGGGCAGTGCTGCATTGCACTGCAAGCTTGCAGCATACTGGGGCGGGGGAACTCAGGCCTTGGAGCCAAATGTGCCTTGCAGCTAGTTTTTATTTGGCCCCTTTCTAGTTCCTGGTTCTGCCCCCTGGATTCAGTTCCCACCCCGAGCACTGAAAAACTGAGGGTAAGCGGAGTGTGAGCTCAGGGTAAGGGAGCAGAGATAAGGTTATGCACACAAGGATACGAAACAGATCTACGGCCCTCATCTTTGATCTGGATCCTCATCTTTGAACACACCCCTTAAGCCCTAATACCTGCAACTTTTATGTGGCCCTTGTACTAATTTTCAAAGCAGCTCCTGGGAGGGAAAAGGTCCTGTACCCCTGATATACATACTATAGTGTTTAAATAAAAAAGGTACTAATATTTTTGGCTAGGAGACCCGAATAGAAACCTTACACTGACCCATTATTTAACTCTGAATAATCAGAAATTCAGTTAAGTCAAACCTTTAAATTCAACTTAAAATTCCCTCAAAATTCAACTTATTAATTATTATTATTATTATTATTATAAGCATTTATATAGCGCCAGTCGTGTGACATGGTGCTGTACAGAACATAGAATTAGATGCGGTNGGGACAGTGGGAGAGACAGGGGAGAAGACAAACAAACAAACATTCAAGCGGATGCATAGTCTCAGGTGCGTATACTTGGCTTGGTTACAAAGAGGTTAGTAGCAGCAGTCAGCAGAGGAGGGCAGACAGCAAGAGTAAGGGGAAAGACTAGCAGGCATTGGGAAAGGCAGCAAGGAAAAGGTGTGTCTTGAGGAGGGATTTGAAGGAACGGAAGGAGGAGGCAAGGTGGATGTGGGCAGGGAGGGAGTTGGGATCATACTATGGAACATGATTCCATAGTATGACCCCATAGTTGCTATTGTAGGGTGACTTCTGATTCAGGGTACTGTCCCATGTTTGTTTGTTTCTTAAATTTTTACCCTGCCCATCTCTGGAGACTCAGGGCGGCTTACAACATCAAAAATATAAAACCAAAAATATAAAATACAACAAAATACATACAAATCAATTAAAACCCCATCATCCCCTGTCTTTTAGATTGTAAGCTCTCGGGCAGGGACCGTGTCTATCCTATTCTCTGTAAAGCGCCAGGTACATCACTGGCGCTATATAAATGCTTATAATAATAATAATAATAAATAATCCCACCCACCCTTTACCCCCACCTGCCAGCCACCAATCCTCCTACCCAACCCCCTCTACCCAATCCCACTGAACCCTATCCCTGCCTGCCAAATGCCTGGCCAAACAAAAAGGTCTTACAGCTCTCCCAGAAGACGAACCGGTTCGAGCTTAGGTGGCCCTCAGAAGAGGAGGGAGTTCCATAATTGTGGGGCAGCAACTGAGAACACCCCCTGCGTGCACTCGTAGCAACTTCACAGGTAGTTGACACTCGCAAGAGGGTGCCCCCGTCCAACCTCAAAGGCCGTGACGAGACAGAGGAAGGAGGAGGCAGTCTTTCAGATACTTGGGGCCCAAACATTTAGGGTTTTGTAGGTTAAAGCCAGCACTTTGAATTGTGCCCGGAAAGCTATTGGCAGCCAGTGCAGACTCTGGAGCACCGGTGTAATGTGCTCCCCGCGACCCATCCCAGAAAGAAGGCGGGCCGCCAAGTTCTGCTCAAACTGCAGCTTCCGAACAGTCTTCAAGGGCAGTTCCACGTAGAGCACAATGCAGTAGTCTAGCCTCAAGGTTACAAAGGCATGCATGACTGTGGCCAGATCCAAATCCGACGTTGCAGTTTAAAGCAGTAAATGTCACTGAAAACGTGGAAAAGCACCATCTGCTAGTTCACCACAGATTTAGTTTGCAAAATAGGGGTTCTAGTCTGTCTTCCCTCTTGTTCAATGTGTATCTGAGGCCACTGGGCGAGGTCATTTGGTGGTTTGGGTCATCAATATGCTGATGACACTCCGCTCTACCTCTCTTTTTCATCTGACCCAGGTCCTGCAGTCTTGGTGCTTACTCAGTGTCTGGCTGCTGGCGGGGACTGGTTGAGGGTGAGCCGACTGAAGCTGAATTCTGACAAGACTGATGACATGGAGGGAATTGGGATGCCTGTAACTGATGGAGTCCGGCCCCCTTTGGTTGATCAGGTGCACAGCCTTGGAGTGCTTTTGGGTCCCTCGCTGCGCCTGGAATACCCACTTGCGGCAGTGGCCAGGAGCGCTTTTCACCATCTCCATCTGGTGAGAAGGCTGCGGCCTTTTCTTTCTGATTCGAACTGGTCGCTGTCATTCATGCCTTCATCACCTCAAAGCCAGATTACTACAACATGCTGTACATGGGGCTGCCCTTGATGACTGTTTGGAAGCTGCAGCTCATGCAGAATGCAGCAGCTCAGCTCCTTTCAGGGACGAGTTGGCGGGAACACATTTCACTGGTGCTCCAAAGTCTGCACTGGCTCCCTATAGCTTTCCGGGCACAACTCAAGATGCTGGTTTTGACCTTTAAAGGCCTAAATGGTCTGAGTCCCATATATCCGAACGACTGGCTGTCCTACCATGTTCCATTGTGGCCCCCGTGTCGACTGGGAGTTCCATCTGTTACCCTTGTCCGTGAGACAGGGGTGCGCAGGAGGGTGTTCTTGGTTGCTGCCCTGGTTTTGTAGAACTCCCTTTGTAGCAGGGAGCTTCTCCCTAGGGCCACACGGGGCCGTTGGGGGTCACACTCAAGGGAATTAGCTCACCCGTTGCTACGCCATTTCAGCCTCGAGCCTAAGCTAAATCCCCCTCTTCAAGGAAGGGGGTACCATCTCAGGACACACCACACAGTCCAGAGGGTATTAGTCCACAGTCCTTTATTGGACACAACTAGTGTACACAGTCCCTGGGGCTGCCAGCTCAGTCACCTCCACCTTGCAGGCCCAGGTCTGTCTCTCTCAGGCACAGGAGCACCACAGTATCAATGCCCAAAGTCCATTCAGCAAGGCCTCAAAGCCCCAGGCTCTGGTCAAGCCTTCTCAGGCAAGAGGCTCCCTCCTGGGCACAGCATCTCCCACTTGCCTGGGTCCCTCTGCTTCTCCAGCCTTCAGCACCCTGGATAGCATAGAGCAGGAAGCTTGATCAGAGAGATATTGCTCCTTCAGCTTCCTAGCAAAGACTCCTTCCTTGCTGCCTTGTCTCTCCTTTTATACAGGCAGAGTGGGCATGGCCAGGCTTCCTCTACTCAACCTTAAAGGACCAGTAACCTGCCACTCTGTCCTAGGGTTTTTCAGCCTGTTTACCCCACAGGCTGTTCCCCAGCTATGGGGTTGGCTCTTCCACTCCCTTGGGTGTGCTCAGTCCTCTGGCAGACCCCCTCAGCCCCTTTCTTAAAGGAGCAGCAGCCCCACAGGACTGCTCCCTGCTACACCCTTCCTCAGGAGTTTCATTTGAGTCCGACCCTAAGCATCTTCTGGAGGTGGTGTAAAATATTTTTATTTGAAAAAGCATTTGGTGGGTGGGAATAGGGGTTGGGTTGCGATTTGGGGTAGAGTTGGGGGAGGTGGGAGTTTTGAGGGGAGGGTGGNAGCCCCTTTCTTAAAGGAGCAGCAGCCCCACAGGACTGCTCCCTGCTACACCCTTCCTCAGGAGTTTCATTTGAGTCCGACCCTAAGCATCTTCTGAAAAAGCATTTGGTGGGTGGGAATAGGGGTTGGGTTGCGATTTGGGGTAGAGTTGGGGGAGGTGGGAGTTTTGAGGGGAGGGTGGGAGGTTTTTTTACTGTTTTAATTTTATTATTGTTGTTGATTTATGAGTTGTGAGCCTCTACAGGAAGGGCGGTGTTTACATTTAAATAAATACATAAAATAAAATGTGAACATTTCTCCCACATGGGAAATCCATGATGATCCACTGGAGAACCTCTTCCACAAATCCTTGCTGTGGATTTGTCCCATGGTAGAGACGATTATACATGAGAAATACGGTAAGCAACATGCAGTAATTCACACTGGGTTTTCAGTGGCTTGTTGGTGGGCTTTACGACTTGAATGAGTGACACCTTTAAGTGATTTAGGAGAGCTCTGCATAGTGGCACATCATTCACTGTGGAGCTGGGCATACAGCTTGTTCAGTGCTTAATTTGTAATAATAATAATAATAATAATAATAATAATGACTTACCAAGGCCAAAGCCTGCCACGGAACAAAGACATGCCCCTTACCTCAGAAGCCACACCTCCCAGCCCAGAACTTGTCAGAACAGGGAAATAAACCCTAGTCTGCATCTAGCAACCCAACTATTGGACTAACCTGTGTCTCTACAGCTGAATAGAAAACATGAATTCTTGTGATTTAATCTATATGATGGCTATTGCAGAGGATGGGGCAGGAAAGTGATTAATAAAAGCCAAATGAACCATCCAGGTTTTTTCTGGTTTTCATTTCCAATCTCAAAATGGCCAATATTAGCCTTTTCTGGTTTTTCACATTTTAGGGTGCACACACCTATTAGGAAGATTTCCTGGGGCTCAGCTCCTCCTTGAATTGAATTGCTGGGGCTGAGCCCTAGCAAGTCCCACCCCTCCACACAGATTAAGCCCTTTGCTTGTTAATGCACAGATCCTTCTACGTCTGTATGAGGGGAAGACTGCTGGAATTCATTATTAATGGTATAAAAAGCACTGTGGCCTTGGTTTTGACAACTTGGCTATTTTTAAAAAGCATGATCTTTGTAAGTAGATCCAAGAAAAGAACAAAGTTGGCCCAATCTGTGGTCATCTGCACTTGAAAGCACTCTGCCTATTTAAGTGTGACCCAGACAGGGCCGGCCTTACCGCAGGACTGCTCGGGACAGCCACCCCGGGCTCCGCTCCTGGGGGGGCCCCACACTCGGGCCCCCCAGCTACCAGCCGGACAGTGGTTGGGAGCTGGGGACTCCAAACTCAGGGGCCCTCTGGCCAAGTCCAACTCCAACAGGCAGCATCAGTTGAGGGGGTCAGCAGGAGTGAGGGAGTGGTAGAGGCCCCACCTCTCCCTCACTCTGTGGGTGCCCCCCCTCCGCTGTCTGTCAGTCTTGGCTGGGGGGGATGTGGGAGAGGCGGGGCCTCTGCCTCTCCTTCATTCCCCGTGGCTGACTCTGAGACAAACAGGCAGTGGACGGGGCAACAGAGATTTAATCTGCTGCTGCTGCGCCTGCCGCCACAGGGAGCCTGCGAGCAAGCCCAGAGTGGGGCCCAGGACGCTGACGCCACAGCGGTATGTGCCCGCAAAATGGCTGGGCTTGGCCATGGCCAGGAGGGGAGTGCCCCTCCGGCCATACCTGAGCCCAGGCCCGGGTAATGCCCCACACCAAGCCGCAGAGTGCCCCCTGAACCGGGGAGCATCCTTAAACCCGCCGGCTGAGAATGGCATCCCACGTTTCTCCCCCGCCCTGGGCCCCGCATCTCCTAAGGCCAGCCCTGGACCCAGAAGCCTCCACCCTGGACCTTCTACATGAGCTGACAAGATGTTTGTGCACAGGGAGGCTCCCCTAAATTCCCAACATTAATTTAGAGCTTTCCAACAACCCTGCCTGAAATTTGCTTCCCATCTCAACTCTTAACTGCCCAGAGAACACTTGATCACGAGGCAGTCTCACGTCCATGCCATGCATGCAAAGTAAGGGCACTTTCCTGCTTGCTTTAGCAGGTTTTGGCAAAGTTCAATGGAATTCTTGGGCTTTGAAACCTATAATTGCCTGACTGCAGTTGCAACTCCAGGCTCTGAAGGCAGTGGGGGAAACTGAGATGGGTGGAGGGAAGAACTGAGATGAGCACACTGAAGACATTTTAGGGAATAATGTAGGGATCAGGGGGTGGGGTCGCCTATTTTTTTGACACTGCTGGAGAATTAGAATGTTAAAACAAGAAAACCAGGAATAAAAGAAAACAATGTTTAGAAAACAATAAAACATGCACAGCCAGAGACCTGACAAGCCAAGAGCTTCAGGGAGCCCTGAGATCTAAGTCTTAATGATTCCATAAGTAATTATGCCTGGACTTCAAACTGGGATTCATACTATGACAACAAGAGGTTTACAAATTAAGGTCAACCAGATTCATAGGTTTTTTCCCCCCATTTGTTCTCATTTCTGCCTCTCTATTTTCTCCTTGTTTTAAGTCCCTCTTGCTTTCTCTGTGATTCACACCCTTCCTCAAGGTAACTGCATAAGTCGGTAGAATTACTCCAGGGATGTATTTGATTCTACATGCTTTCCTGGAACAAAGGCATCAGATCAGCCACAGATCCAAATAAATACTGCCGCTATGATCGACCTGTCATGAGTGTCTGTGTGCCTGACTGTCTGCGTGTTTGAGTTTGCCAGCCGTAATAACCCGATTCCCTTTAAAATCAAACTGTGTGCTGCTCCCTGTTTTGTGTGTTGCTGCTGTCAACAGCAGCTACTCCAGATAGAGGAAAAACACCCTTCCTACTTCCAGACGGATTAGTGTCTGCAGTTTCCAATAGACAGCAGGATGTATGGGGGTGATGTAGCATATAGCTGAATTTTCACAAACTAGTTTGGCTCTGCGTGACTAAATAACCAGGATGGAAACTATTTACTTCAGCAATGCAGTAAAACACCTCTGGTAGGCAAGTTTGCATGTGTCTGCTCATTGGCCCATTATCGCGAAACTCTTGGTATATTTATACATGCAGCATAAACAGGATTATCCTAACCTCTTATCTGAAACAAAGTTATGGTATCCACAATCTAGTAATCACAATTACATTCCTCAAACCATGCTTATCCTACCTTGTTCCATAGCTTGTGTAGTATTTCAATAACTGAATTAGGTATTCAATAATTGAATAGATATTGCCCACTTATAAAGGTGTGTACACGTTTTCACACAACATATGATTATCCTGTGGAACTCACTGCCACTGGATGTTGTGAAATCAGTAGCATGACTGGTTTCTAAGAAAGATTAGATAAATTCATAGTAATTAGGTCCATCAATGGCTAATAGTCAAGATGATCAAGAGATGCTGGGGCTGATCCCAATCCCCGTGGACGAGCGCGCACTGCACATGTGACATGGGCATGCATCTGCATGCATAACCTGTGCACAGCCCCATTACCGGGACTGTCACAGGACAGAGCAAAACTCATGGAACTCACACGGCGCTTGTGCGCGCGTGCCTATCCCATGCATGCGAGTTCTGGATCACAACCGCTATCTTTTGAACAGGGTGTTTCTAAACCTCTGACTGCCAGGACTAGGAGAGAACAGCCGTCTAATTTCCCTCTTTCTTGTTCACTCTCCTGTGAAGCACCAAGAACTGTCCACTGTCAGATTCAAGAAATTGGACTAGATGGCAGATAATGCTGGAGGGATTGTGTCCCCCCCACCCACACACCAGAACCTTCATGAAAATATGTTAAATTATTCAATTAAATTAAATAGGTAATAGTGTATGATAGAAGTCTTCATAGCTAGGATGGTCAAAACTGCCACCCAGAGTTCTAGCATCAAGAACTTCAATAAATCACATATATATCTAACCACATGTCCCTTGGCTGAAACTGTTTATGAATGTGACAATGAGAATTAATGCTATTGAGAATGTGTGTATATACTGTAAAGGAATAGATATGGATAGATGGATTTGTTATCCCCCAGCTGTGCACACACAACTCCCATTTCATATTGGTGCACAGATCTCAAGACAGATATCGAGCTTGCTAAGTATATATATATGCCAGATACAAATATACATATCATTTTGTTGTATTGTACTGTCTTTGTCTTTTGCTCTCTCCCTGAGGATAACTGGAGTCAGGAGAGTTGAATTTTTATGGCAGATGCTCAGATATTTCCTCATATCCTGAGTCCTTTCAAATAACTGATCGGTGCCTTTGGGTCTGCAATAATTCCTAAAGATTTTCTGGTTAAGCATAAATTCTGAGTCATACAGTGAGAAGGGACAGGATAAGAGAACATATTTCTGCAAGATAGAAAGCTTTGATATATGCAACTGAAAATTATTTTACAGTTATATAGTATATTCCTAGAACTCCAGAATCCTTCAGAATGCCTCTGAAATGCAGCCACTCCTGGGGTGGAGGATTCAGCTAATGCAAACAGCAGTGAAAAAAGGAGGTGAAATTTTGGGGAAAGACATTACAGCACAATAATAATTAACCTTCTAACTGGCATTGCAGGATCTTTAATGCCCACACAGAGCATGATTATATCAGTCCCTCACTTCTCTGGCTAAAACAATGGATGTCTGCACTGTTCTTACCTTTCCGTCAACCTGACGGTCAACACCAGCATTGGTGTTTTGAACCCGATGCGTACACTAACTCTAAAACAAGCTTTCCCAAATACTTTGACTTGTGAGCCCATTTTAAGTCTTAAATATAATCCTGTGATCCCCGACCGCAGCAAAGACATGCAAAGTCTATTGAACTCAAACAGGATTGTGACCACATTGACAGATGGCTGGACCCACAGAGAGGAAATCTGTGCTTTCAAACTTCTAGGCCCCTAAGGAACAAATGCAGTGCGTGGAGGATCTAAACACAGAACTGGGGGGGAAATTCAAGGTGTTGGCTTTGTTCTTTAAAGCCCTAAACGGCCTGGGCCCCATTTATCTGCAGGATCACCTCACCCTCCAGGTGCTGGATCTGCCTCTGCGGTCGGCCGGGGGCGCCCTCCTTGAGGTCCCCCGGGTTTCCCAGGTGTCGACCATGAGGAGGGCATTCTTGGTGGCCGCACCGCGGCTGTGGAACTCCCTCCTGCTGGAGGTCTGCCTGTCCTCAGACCTCCTCGCTTTCCGTAGACAGTGTAAGACCTGGCCGTTCCGCCGGGCCTTTGGTGAGGGAGATTGGGTGATGGGTGGGGGGGTTGGGTGAGGGATGGGATATTTTTGTTTGCTCTGCTAGGGTTTTAATGTTTTATGGTTAACTTTTTATTGTATCGGATTGTTTTTATGATGTTGCAAGACGCACCGAGATGCACGAGCAGGAGGGGGCGGCATAGAAATACAATACAATTCATTAATTAATTTAATTAATTCTCTACCCAATCCTGTTTTTAAGTGAGTAGTTACTTGGTTACTTCAGTGCTTCTAATAGACTCTATCTGCAACCCTGGTGTGTTCCCATACCATGGGTAATTTAGACTTATGGATATATCTGCATGGCAACAGATCTACTATGCTGTCCCTGCCATGCCCCCAAACTAGGCAGTGTAGAACCGCCCCCCTCCCAGGCCAACCTTCTCCACTGTTTAGTTGAACCAGAACAGTTTTGTTTTTGCTTCTGGAGGAATAGTTGCTCTCACACTTCTCAAGAAATCTGAGTCCTGTCCCAGGGAATCCACTGAATAGGAACTTTGTTAGCTTTCAGGGTTAGAAATGTTCTTCTTGTTGTTGCTCTTTATTATTATTTATCATTTATATAGCACCTTCAGTGTTTAAAGTGCCTTCCAATTCTTATCTACTTCACCCTCACAACAGACCTGTGAGGTAGGTCATTATTATATCCATTTTACAGATGGGGAACTAGGCTGAAAGATAGTGACTTGTCCAAGGTCACCCAGTGAGTTCATGGCTAAGATGGGATTTGCACCCTGGTCTACCAGGTCCAAGTCCAACTCCTTATCAGCTAGGCTACACTGGCTAACTCCTGTTATAAATTAATTAATTGATTGATTAATTAATTAAATACATAAAATAAAAGTCTATAGAAAGTGATGAAACCACTACAGAAGTTCTGGCCCAACTAGGAACCCTGGCCCCAGAAAGAGCCAATGAGCTGGTTGGTATCTGGTCCAGCTTCTGAAGACCTCCCAGCAGGTAAAGAGCTGGATTCCATGTCAACACTCAGTCTGATTATGTGAGTCTCTCCATGCCAATGGGAGCGACTGTTTGATGAAGAGCACCACGCCAGGAGTCCTGAGCCAGAATTGCCAGTCCATTTTGCAAGCTAGCTGGGGGCTTGGCTGCCTGTTTCATTAGCTCTTAATGAAACAGAGGAGCCATCCTCTGACATCCTGTTTTAGAGGGCAATGAGATAAACTCCATTAAAATGGAATCTAGGTTGCCAGGGGAGAAGTTAGAAAAACATTACATAGCTTGGCAGCAAAGGATACATAATCCACCCCCTCCCCCCAAATAAATTACTCTAAAGCATATGCAGTCAGTACTAGGACACAGCAGCAAAGGATACAGAATCCATTCCCCCCCCCCCCAAAAAAAAATAAAAAAATAAATCACTCTAAAGCATATGCAGTCAGTACTAGGACACCTGAAGTTTGCACATATGGCTGCTCCACTGGGAAAGGGCTATCTGCTGTAAGCATGCAAATCAAAGAGCTTGCATCTCATTATCAAGGCTGGGGAGGCATCCGTCAGGACTGGAATGAAGTGGCTGAGCTTCCCAGGATGCTTTAATGGGGTGACAGCCTGGCAGCATCAGCAGCTAGCTAGGCAAGTCTGATTGGCTGTTATCCCTCACAGATGTCGCCGTGCTAAAAGCTCAGGCATTTATTTTATGGGACCTGGGGGGCTCAGCCTGTGGCATGGATCCAACACTCATAGAATCATGTAGGGTTGCAAGGAATCTCCAGAGATCATCTAACCTATCCTCCTGCCCTGAGGCAAGCTTAATTAAACTGAGACTATCCCAAACTGATTTTTGTCCAGCCTATTTTTAAAGCTTCTAGATTCCACAACCTCCCTTGGAGACCGACCATAAGGGATATCATTTAAAAAGGGGATGGGGGGGACAAAAGGGGAATGGGTATTGGTCACAATGTGTCATCACACTCATTCCTTGTTACTCATTTTTAATGATGCTTCTATGTGTGAAAACTAAAAAGATATTCCTTGCATAGTGGCCCTTTTTACATGGGCTGAGGCGCAGGGGGGTAGGTGTGCGTCCTGGTCCGTGTGCGCTGGGTGGGCGGGAGGTTTTGACGGGTGCACACCAACCTCCCACCACCCATCACCCATGCATGGAAGCACCTCCATTTTGTCCGGTGTCTCCATGCGTGGGCGATGATGGATGTAGATGGGTGTGCATGCATGTGTGCAGGAGCATGCACCCCCCCCCCCCAGTCACGGCGCAGTTCTGACAAGACTCACCCACGCATGATCACCCAGTTTTCTGGGTGTTCATGCATGGGTGCCATCCATGTAAAAAGAGCCATAATAAATGGGGTTCTACATTACTGGTATTAAAATGTGTGTGAGGGGGAGGGAAACATATTATTAATTAATTATTATTATTATTATTATTATTATTTATTTATTAGTATAGTGCCAGCTATATACCTGGAGCTTTACAGAACAATAAGATAGACGTGGTCCCTGCCTACGGCTTACAATCTAATAGACATGGAGGGGGAGACAAGGAGAGGGGACATAGGGAGAGACACGGGATAAGCAACATTCAGCGGATGTGAAGTCTCAGGTGCACGTGCTTGGCTTGGTTGCAGTTGGGCAGGAGTCTGTGGGGAGGGCAGACAGTAAATATTGAGAGGAAAGTTCTAACAGGCGTCAGGAAAGGCGGCGAGGAAGAGGTGGGTTTTGAGGAGGGATTTGAAGGTGCAGAGGGAGGGGGCAAGGCGGATGTGGTGACGGAGGGAGTTCCAGGCATGGGGGGGCAGCAAGGGTGAAGTGACGAAGGCAGTTAAGGGAGCAGGGGAGACAAGGGAGAGTGAGTGAGGGGGAAGAGGAGGAGCGAAGAGTGCATGCAGGAGTGTGTAAGGAGACTAGAGCTGAGAGGTAAGAGGGAGCCAGGTTGTGAAGGGATTTGTACGTGAACACCAGGAGTTTGTGAAGGATGCATTGTGGAAGGGGGAGCCAGTGAAGCGAGAAGAGGAGAGGTTGCATTTGTGTGACATACTTTTTGGAGGGGGGGTCTGTAATAGTGTGGTAAACTATGACAAGAGGAGGAGGGGTTAAAATAGCAAAAATAAAAAAGTGTGACATACTTTATGGACAGCCCCTTGGTAACAGACAGGATCAGGGAACATGACGGGAGCTGTGGGAAAACAACAGGGAATGGATCCCCCATTGTGACCTGCTGGGTGCTTCTCCCAAGCCACTGTGATTGGCCACTGT
>QEPC01004381.1:2619111-2635622 GCA_003113815.1 Sphenodon punctatus | reverse complement strand
TAAGATCACCAACGATCTTCTTGTGGCTAAATCCAACCGCCTTTACTCTATTCTTGTCCTCCTTGATCTCTCTGCTGCCTTCGACACTGTTGACCACTCACTCCTGCTTGAATCGCTTCACTCCCTGGGATTCTGGGACTCTGTCCTCGACTGGTTCTCCTCCTACCTTTCCGACCGCTCCTTCAAGTCCTCCCCCTCCTCCTCCCTACCCCTCTTGATTGGGGTTCCCCAAGACTCTGTCCTTGGCCCTCTCCTCTCCTCTGTCTAGGCAAACTCATTGCCTCCCACAGTTTCCAATAGCACATATACGCTGACAACACTCAACTCTGGGTAATTTCAGACATTATGATACCACGGTCACCCACAGTGAATCCCCTGTGGTGACTGTTTGTACCGTAACGTCTAAAGGGATTTCCGCCAGATGTTCACCTCAGTGAATACCTGGCGGAAATCACACTGACCACGCTTCCGGACCTCTGGCCACCCAGAGGTCCAGAATCATGGTGGGATCGGGCCCCAACCGTGGTTGGATTGGCCACGATCCGGAAAGGGGTGAAGGTAATGTCTGTTACCTTCAGCCCTGCTGGATCGTGGTCCTGACCACAGGACGGGATCAGGCACAGTGGCCGAATTGGCCACTGTGCCTGCCTGTCTCCCGGAAGGCAGGCAGCCAGGGGAGCGCGGGGGGCAGGGCTGTGTGGCTGCATGTTGCGCCGTGCAGCCCCTCCCCCTCCCCAATCCCCCTCCAGAATCAGGCCGGCACGTCTAAAGGATGGTCTGTTTGATTCCTGACGGATCCCGGTCCGTGGTTCAGCATGGCAGGCCTCCGGGCCCGTCACATCTGAAATTACCCTCTATCTCTCCACTCCTTCCTGTTCCCCTTCTGTAGCCTTAACCCATTGCTTCTTTCCCACCCATCAGTGGCTAAGGTGAGCAACTGATCTCTTCTCTCTAGTTAAAAGTCTTTTATATATTTGAAAACAGTTATAGTGATGTGGTGGAGGCCAATAGTATAGCTGGGTTTAAGAAAGGGTTGGACAAGTTTCTGGAGGACAGGTCCATTAGCAGCTATTACCCAAGCAGGTTTGGGGAATGTAATGTAACCTCTTACTGTCGGGAACTGGGATTAAACAAACAATGGATAGTCCCATTGTGACCTGTTGGGTACTTTTTCCAAGCGACTTGATGGACCATTGGTCTGACCCAGTATGGCACTTCTGATGTTCTTATGTTCTCCTGCTCCCCTCCTGCTGCCTTCTCTTCTCTAGACCAGGGTGGGGAACTTCCTTCCAGCCCATGGGCTAAATCCAGCTTATGACTGTTTTTAGTTGTCCCCTTTCCAGTTTCTGGATCTGGCACATCTTCAAGCACTGAAAGGTGCTTCAAGCACATCTTCAAGCTCAGGGGAAGGGAGCAGAGATGAGGTCATGTACTCAAGGACAGGGGATGGATCTCTGGGGCAGACACATGATCTGAGCCCTCCCCTTCCTTCCTCCATTCTGAGCACACCCCTTAAGCCCCTGTAGCCCCCAATTTCTATCTAGCCCATAGAGCCGGTACTAATTTTCAAAGTAGCTCTTGTAAGGGAAAAGGGTTCCTCACCCCTGCTCTAGACTATACTTGTCCAGTTCTTTCTATCTTCCATAGTATTCTGCAGAATCCTATGTATTCAGCATACCCCAAATTCTGCAAGCAAAAATTCCAGGTCCTACAAGCAGAATAAATTATGAAATTAAACTATTTCCTGCAAAATATGCAGATTTTAATGCAAATTAGTTTTCCAGCATGCTATTTAATCAATTTTGGACATCCCATATCTTTAAAAATGCAAAATACCACATAGACCTCTCAGATGGGGCTCTTTTCTTCACCAGGGGGTCGCGGGCTGCTCCTCTTTAAGCAGCTGTGGCATGGAGCTACATGGCCTCAATATATGCCAGCATATAGATGCAAGTGCTGGCATTCCATTGGCTAGCTCACAATGGTCCCCACTCAGACTGTGATTTTGTGCTGCCAGAGGCAATTTCTGTAACAATTTGGCCAAGTGTCAAATTCTGTGAAAACAGCTATAATTACAGCACTACAGAATTCACTGCCCTCCTCTGGACCTGCTCCAACTTGTCTACATTGTTCTTGAAGTATAGGGGCCCATAACTAACCACAATGCTCCATAGAGGGCTAGAAGGGTGGAAATACTTCACTGTGCACTGCTCAGGCTTCTTTGGAAATGCTCCTGATGTAGCCACGATACAGTGTGGTTGCAGCATTAGCAGTGGGGAAGGGGTCAGAAAATCTCCCAAGGGAAGAGTATTCTCTAGGCCAAACAACAAGATCTAATGGCCTCACAAGTCACATTATTTACATTTTAGCTCCTAGGGGAGTTTTTGTTCCCAGATGGTTGCTGTTGACCATAGCCTTAAAAGGCAATAAAATAGAGTATCTGATTTGTATGATTCTCTCCTGATGTTTCTTTCACGTCTCCACTTTCATCCCCAGTGTCTCCACTTCAGGTTCAACAACAGATAAACTCATGATCAAGCTGGAAGTAGAAAGTGGCTGATCTGCTAGAGGCAGAGGGCAGTTTTGTCTATCACAGAATCATACAGTATTATTAAGCAAAGCCTTTCCAGTAGGAATAGGGAAATAGTATTGCCCTGTATAAGGCACTGGTGAGATTTCATCTGGAAGACTGTGTGCCTTTTTTTGTCACTGATGTTAAAGAAGGATGAACTTGAGCTACTAGGATGATCAGAGGAATGAAGAACCTATCTCATGCGACGAGGTTAGAAGAACTTGGCCTATTTAGCCTAGCTAAAAGAAAGTGGAGAGAAGATGACTGGACTTTAAAATAGGGGTAATCCAATAGAAGGGGAAGATTTATCTAAACTAAAGGTAAATGTGGGTACAAGATCAAATGGATATAAATTGGCCATAAATAAATTACCTAGACAAAAAACCTTCGGTTTAAGAAGCTAGTTAAGGTGGGATTCCAAATGATATTCAAACGTTAACATGACAGTAAATTGTATGTTAAGGCAACTTTATTAAATATCAGACCAATCTATACATTTTTCTTTTTTCATTCATTAATAAAATTTTTTACGACTTGACAGAAATTAGACTGTACACATTCCTCATCATGTATAAGTATTGTTCAGTCACCATACCACACAGATGCAGCTTAATTTCTGCTAAGTCATAATTTTTTGTATTAATGAATGAGAAAACTAAAATGTATAGATTGGTCTGATATTTAATAAAGTTTAATAAAGATATTTAATAAAGTAGAGGTGCATGTTACACAGAAGCGCACAAGCGACTGATTTCATACAAGACGCACCCACCCATGCCACTGCGTGGGTGCGTCTCATGTAAAGATATATTATACAGTAATATGGTAACACCTAGGTCTCCCACCCACCATGCCCTGCTAGGCCTCCCCAATCAGTTAGGCTAGGCACCACTTTCCTGCCCAACCCCAAAGCCCTGCCCCAGCACCCCTTCCCCCACACCAAAGCTCTGCCCCAGCAGCCCTCCCCCCACCCCAAAACCCTGCCCCAGCACCCCTCTCCCCACCCCAAATCCCTACCCAGACTGCCCCCACCCCAGAACCCTGCCCCAGCACCCCTCCCCCACCCAAAGCTCTGTGCAGATCTCCTCCACCCCAAAGCTCTGCCCACCCCAAATCCCTACCCAGGCTGCTCCCCAACCCAGAACCCTGCCCCAGCACCCCAAAGTCCTGCTTCCCACCACCACTTGCCTCAGGGAAGGCCGTGTCTGCCTGGATCCTGCTCCTCAGTGCCGCATGGTCCCCTGCCGAGTCGCCACCGCCCGCTGCTCCTGCCGCCTTCGGTCCCTCCCTAAGCCGCCTGCTTCTCTACTGCTCTGCCACCTTGCGTCTCCATGGGTCCTGCACCATCGCCGAGCTGCCGGTTGATGGCTGCTGCTGCCTGCTGCTCGGTGTCCAGCCACCACCTGCCAACTCTGCCACCTGCTGCCACCACTGCTCTTCTGCCAGCCCAGTGACCTCCTCTGGTTCTGTCGGGTCCACTGTCCGCTGCCTGGTCCCGCGCTGCAGCTGCTCCTCTCTGCGTCGCTGCCCTGTCCACCAGTAACTGAATTTCCCGGCGCAGGGAGGCAAGGGGAGGGGGACCAGATGAAGGGTCAGGAGGCGGAGGGTCAGGGGTAGGGGAAGGGGGCCTCCTCCTTCCTCTCCCCTTCCCCCCCAGCAGGCAGCACTGGGGACCTGGTGTGACATGGTGGGGACCCCCCCCCGCAAAGAAAGTTAAAAAACCACCAAACTGGCGGCTGGTGAGGCATGTAAGACCCTGCACCACCAGGATGGCGGCATTAAAAAAAAAAAACATCTGGGAAAAAAAGAACAAAAGCAGATGATTGGGGGCCCAAAGGGCGGGGTCCAGGGCAGCCATCCCTGATTAACAAGCCAGTCAATCACAATCAAACAACAGTTTCAGGAAAGTTAGAAAGTCTGGTCGCCAATCAGAAGGTTTTGCTCTACTTACTCCCATTGAACAGTGTAGGCGCTGTTCAATGAGAGTTTGCAACCGCCTTAACTATAGAACCACTACTGTGGCTCTCTAATTTTGAGTGGAAATTAGAAGAAACCTTTAACCATCAGATGAGAGAATTTCTGGAATAAGCTCCCAAGGACAGGTTTGGGGGCAAAGAAACTGATTAGTTTTAAATGAGAGTTAGATAAAATTCCGAGGGAGAACTTGTGATGAGTTTTCCATTCTGTGCTATGAGAATTTTGTTTTTCATACTCTAACGTATTTTGGGTTGGGTCTTTCTTTCTTTCTTCCCATGGTACACCCATCTCCACCCATCACCCAACCACAGAGCAAATGGCCAGAACGGCGATTGCTGTACGCATGGAGGTGGGTGGAGATATGTGTGTGCCCGTGTACTGCCGCCCTCCATTGCCCCCGAACCAGCGTGCACGCCCATCCCCCACACTGCAGCCCATTGAAAAAGGGCCTTATTACACGTGCCTGACTTCTGGGTCCTGCATGTGTGCTTAGAGTCTAGGGGTGGGAAGGAATTTTCCAAGTCATATCAGTATTTGAATATACAGGTGTTTTTGTTTTGTTTTGCTTTTTGCCTTCTTACTTAGCATATGGCATGGCTCAATTTGTGTGACTTTTCTGTATATATGTTAAAAAAATTTGCTCCTTGTCATTTCATGCATTGGTGTGGCCTGGTCACTGCTCAAACATTGGGCATGAATCATTGGGTGTCACCTCCAACAGTTAATACATGGGCTGGGAGCCTGTCGTGGCTCCATGCTGCTCCCACACAGCCACCTGTATGGGGAGCATAATAAATGGGCAGGAGTTCCGTCCTGCTATGGTCCACCCACGTGCCGCGGTCTCCCTCCGCCAAGGTGCGGTTGCTCTAGTGACACTCTAGGGCAGCTGCACCCACACCTCCATGGTGCGGAAGGCACGTGGCCCTAACAGACAAGCAGCAGCCTCATGGGCACCCGTTGCCTGGTTTTGCCCGAATTTGCCCACATGGCAGGCTCCACATATCCTGGGTTGACGCCGTGTGGAGCGGCCCCAGGGCAGCCCCAGGGTAAACACTTGACAGTCACAGGAAAGATGGGCAGCTGTATCTAGGGCTAATGGGGGCAATGACTCTGTCAGGCTTGCTCTGCGGGGCCTGAGGATCTGGGGAAGGGTCTGCCTGGGGGCCCATTGATGGTCCCATACCTGGCCAGTCCCCAGAAGGAGCAGCAGCAGCAGCGCCTCCCCAGCTGATCCGACAGCGGCTCCCACTGTAGCTGCTCCAACAGAGCCCGCACAGGAACCAACGCCGCCGCCAGCACCACAAGTGTGGGCGGGACCTGGTGGCGCAGCAGAAAGTGCTTTGCTCCACCCCGACACTCCTGACCTGGCTGCCGTAGCCACGGCCCCTTCAGCACAGCCTCGGCACTCAGAGCGCCTGCGACAGCGGCCTCTGCAGCCCTAAAAGGGATAAAGGGAGGACTCTACCTCCTCATGGTTGCCGGTGATCAGTGCTTATGCCTGTAAGACTGACCCCTTGATTTCCCTGCGTCTGGAGCCCTGATCTAGAGCTGAGAGAGAGAGAGAGAGAGAGAGAGAGAGAGAGAGAGAACGAGCATGTGGATTTTGGACGGTGTGAATTGTGAGTACCTGAGCCTAACCTGTGATATCCCTACACCTGATACCGCCTCTGTGTGCCCTGGGTCCCCCCCTTCTCCCGCATGTGTGTCCTATCCCCCCTTCCCACTCTCCTTGGGTATCACGCCCTCGACACACACACACACCCCCCACACACACACACACCTTCTCCGTCCCCAAACCCTTAGCCCTGGTTCTGGTGTGGGAGGTGGTCTTGTGCTATGTGGTACATAGTGTGTGGGCGTATACCCCTACGGGGTCTGGTGCTGCACTTCACCTCCCTATGATGATCTAGGGTGGGGGTGTATATCCCAGAAGTCAATTACGATCCTGAGGGATATATTCCAGGCGAGTGTCTACTGTCACAGGAGACCACACCCTTCCCTTCCCTTGAACCCCCCTATTCCTCACAGACTCATTTGTTGCTTAATACCCTTAATCTTTACAGATTTTAGTATAGGCTCTATTCTTCTTTTCATGAGTGCCAGTGTTGAGGTGGCTTACTCGGAGAAACCTGCCTCAGTGCAGGGGCTAGGACTAGATGACCCTTTAAGGTGCCTTCCAGTGTTATGATTCTATGAACTGAGGTAAGTGGTGGCAGGGTTTGATGCTTTTAGACGCTCCATCCTAGGAAAAATGCCAGGAACCCTTCCTGCCAGTAGTTCTTGATTGGGGTGGGGATGAAGTGCTAAGGTTAAGTGCATTCCCCTTCCCCTTCAAGCACTGCAAGCAGAGAGTGCTCTGGATTCCCTACACAACAGCTGATGAGCAGGAAGCCCTACTCTTCAGCTGCGGAGCAGGGGAGACCAAGCATCCCCACCTCCCGCCCCCGCAGCCTCTGAACCTGACTAGAATTACTTTAGCTTCTAGTCAAATGTCACTATTCAGTTTCTGTTCCGTCTGCACAGAATTGAGGGGGGAGCACACTAATGTGAAATCCCTTGGTTAGGAAATATATTTTACCACCCCTCTGCAGAACAAAATCATTCCCACCCCCACCCCACTTACTCTGGTACAGAGCAATCTGTGGGATGTATGGGAGTATGACAGGGATGTGGTAGAGGGAGGATGGGGATTGTCAAAGGGGATGAGGGGACTATGATGATCTTATTTATTTTTATTTTATTTATTTAAAACTTATATCCCGCCCCTCCTGCCCAAAGGCAGCTCAGGGCGGTGAACAACATAAAATCAATCTACACATTTTAAAACAAATCATAAAAACTCACCCTCCCTCCCAAATCCCCCCTGTCCCCCCCCCTCGTCCAAGATGTCACTTATATGTAGGTCTTCTTTAATGTGTTGTGAGCTTCCCTGAGCCTTTGGGGATAGGGCAAGACATAAATCAATAAAATAATAAAATAAAATAATAATATTATTATTATTCACTGCCCTAGGGTGCTGCCTAGTGCCTACATCTGCCTAGTGGTAAAAGCAAGGCCTGAAGCAGCATCTGCAATGATGTTGTGAGACACATTCAAACCCAGCAGGGATCTTCTGAAGACTGGACTCTAATTTTATGGTGGAGTCAATGGGCTGTAATAATGAGGGGTATCAGTATCATAGACAACAGTGTGTGGTCGTCAGTCATATACACGCCGCTTCCAACCTTCAAATCTCTCCTAAAAACTCTGCCTCCTCTGTCAGGCTTTCCCCATCTCCTCACCCCGGGCTGCAGATTGCATATCTACGCTTTATACTGTCTTTTCCTTCAGGATTTCCCTCTTCCCTTGTAATTAAGCTAAGGACCTGCAACTTCTCAGTTTAATGAAAGTACCCGTGTCTCTCTCAATGGGCGTTTTTGAATGAGCACCGGGAGGGGGGGCGGGACTGTGGCCGCTGAGTGAGTGGGGAGCGATTCTAACGGGCGGCTCCCAGGGTGGCCATCATGCCCATGCACATAGCCGCCACACAACCCCGCCACCAGGGACTGGCCCTGCAAACAACTCATATGGGTAGTTGTTCCCCCTCCCACCCCTGCCCGGTAACACACCCCCAACCCAAGCCCCACTCAGCGTCTCGCCCTCTGCCATGACACACAGTCGTGGACACCATGGAAACATGCAGCCACAGCAGCCAGTAACCCCTTCCTGTCCAGGAACCGGTGCAGCCGCTGCGGTTGCTGGTAGTCCTGGGCAACAACAGAGGCACTTGCTGGGAGGATATGCTGGAAGCTGCTGTCGGAGCTACTGTCCTCCATGGCATTGGCTCTTCTCTCGTGCGTCGCAAGGGAGGGGGTGGAGTGTTGTGCTTTGAGCCACCATGGTGTTGTATTTTGGGTGCCTGTCCTTTAAGAGCTCCCCAGAGAGCTCCAGGCAGGGCTGGACCAGGGAGGCAGCCAACTGAAGACCTATCTGCTGGCATGGGTAGGCACCCCGGTTCATATGGGCAGTGGATGTATGGGCACCTGTCCCCATGTACTTTTTTGGCTTGCCCCGCATGGCACACTCAAAATTTTTCAACGGTGCTCCATGGGTGTTCATGAGTGGGTGCTGCATGGCTCATGAGAGTGCACACCCCCATGCACCACCTTCAAACGAGCAGTTGGATGTGTGGTTAATGGGTGGCAATGTGTGGTAGCGTCTCATTTACCTGTCTTTTTCAACTGACCCAGTTCCAGCAGTCTCTGTGCTTACCCGGTGTCTGGCAACTGTAAGGGACTGGATGAGGGCCAATTGTCTGAAGCTAAATCCTGATAAGACGGAGGTGATGCTGGTGGGTAGGGCCGAGGGAGTAGCATCCGTCATTGATGGGGTCTGCCCTTCGTTGACTCCTCAGGTCCATAGTCTGGGGGTGCTCCTGGGCAAGTCCAGGTGGAGACTGTGGCAAGAGGAGCATTTCACCAGTTACATCTGGTGCGAAAGCTTTGGCCATATGTCTCCGACACTGACCTGGCCGCCATCATCCATGCCTTTATCACCTCAAGACTGGACTATTGCAACGTGCTCTACATGGGGCTACCTTTGGTGATGATCCGGAGACTGCAGCTGGTGCAGAATGTGACGGCCCGTCTCCTGACAGGAACAGGTCGCCCTACACCAGGGCTTCGTTCTCTGCACTGGCTGCAGTGTACAGGGCTTGATTCAAAGTGTTGGTTTTGACTTATAAATCCCTAAATGTCCTGGGCCATGCATACCTGCGAGATTGCATCACCCCCTGGGTCCTGGACCGGCCCCTGCGGTCGGCCGGGGATGCCTCTCTCGGTCCCCTGGGTATCCCAGGTGGCGACGATGAGGGGGGCATTCTCGGTGGCCGCACCACGGTTGTGGAACTCCCTCCCGACAGAGGTCTGCCTGGCTCCGCCTATGGTTTGTAGTTTTAAATTATATTTTTATATTGTATTTTTTATTATGTGTGTTTTTATTGTATTTTATTATGTTGTAAGCCACCCCTAGCTGCTGTGGCAGGTGGCGGCGGCTAAGAATTCCAAGTAAATAAAATAAAATAATAATAATAAATAAATATTTTTAAACACACTATGTACCCGTTCCTGTGTCGTCCCTCCATTATCTATCCTAGGTTGTAAGCCCCTTGGGTAGGAACCTGTCTTTATCACAACTGTTCATCTCCAGGTACATTGATGGTGCTTACTTATTTATTATTATTAGTAGTAGTAGTAATAATAATAATAATAATAATAATCACTTTGTTACTGTAAGAGGATAAAGCCAGAAACAGTCCTTGCAGGTCCTAGAGAGTATTAAGGGCTCATTCACACAAGCACTTTGAAGTTATTGCCCCTTAACTCACTTTAACTCTTTTTCAATTGAACACACCATTTAAAGCAAAATAGGGCATGGTTTGCTATCCAGGGGTACATATGATGGAGTAGCTTAGCCCCAGTCGTAGGTGATCATGTGAACAAGGAAAGGACCTTAATTAAGGTACTTAATTTAACACTGAACTGTCCACATGGTGTTCATTAATCATTAACCCCCAGGATAGCCTCTCCATGGGTAATTATTCTGCAAAGTGTGAGCATTTGCAAAGTGGATTATTACCACTGAAGTGAGTGCCCCTGGGGGGAATTAGCCTATTCATGTCAACATAGCCATAACATAACAAGTGCAGCTTGAATTAAAGACTGAGCAGCCAGCTCTATAGTACAACATAATGAAACTTTAGAACAGATTCCATAAAGTTCACAGTGCCTTCCACTCACTCTGTCTTTAGTGGGAGGTGAGGATGCTCAGTGTCTTACAGGATTGAACCCTGTGTTTGTATAGCATCTTTCAAACAATTTTTGTCCCAAGATACGTTGTCGGTCAAGGCCAATGCGTGGTCTTGGAATGAGAAAACAGAGCAATGCATAATCATGACACAGGGAATAAACAAAAGCTTCCAAACATAGGGCTGATAAACAAGAGATGAAGAGAGGGAGAGGTGGAGGCGAGGGAGAAAGGAGATGCTTTAAGATGAGATTGGAAAAGAGAGTTGTCAAGCCAGAGAGATACAGGGAGGAAAGTTTTCATAAAATGATTTAAACTAGAGGAGCAGAAAGCATTTCAAATAAAACCTTGGGGCAGAGGGAGGGCACCCAAGGACACTGCAGCAGAACTTTCAGGCACTGTGAGTCTGAAGCAAACTTTCTGTATGGGATTGTACCTGCTTATGCAAGGAAAGCTTACCTGCTGGGACATCACATTTCTATGGTAATGGGTGATAATGGGTGTCCTTAGACGCAATGAGCATCTGGGTGCTTAAGACATTTGCCACATGACTGTTCATTGTGTCAAAGCATCATCACTATTTTTGGCCACTGGTCTACCCCCCCCCCCCCAGCCCCTTTAGCCTTCCATTGACTCCTTGTTGTTTGCATTGATGTCTTGGGTGCGGCAGTTGAGTGTTTTCCCCCTCCCCGTGGCTAACGTTCTGTCTAAAGACATCAGGTGGTGTGTTCACAGCCATTTCCGGTCTGTCTGCCCCGATTCCTCCCTGTCTGCCCCGAATCCTCCACTCTGCGCTGCTGCCAAACAGCTCGTTCCTTGCTGCACACTCTCTTTTTGCTCTCCCAAAACACCCGGGGTGGTGGGGGTGGTGAGCAGTGAAGAATTAAGCAGTGGATTTGGGCAGACTCTACTGTTCTCCCGCATGGACTACAACTCCCATAATTCCATGGGAGTGCTTCTGCAAGGACAGCTTCCGGCATGAGCGGCAGGCAGGAGCATGGTTAGCCCCTGGATGTGGAAAGGCAGCCATTGCATCTAAGTACTGCAACATATTAAACATGGTGAAACATGCATGTCTATACAATGGTGTCAACTCACACTCAGCCACCCCTTTCCATGTCTAAAGGCAGCCAGTGTCAGACTGACACATCGCGTTGGGGCTTCATATACTGAGAAATCACCCTGTGATGGTGAGACACTGCAACAGGAGCACTGCCTGACTCCAGAATTGCTCTGTGGTTTCTAGAGCACTTCCTCCAGGTCATTTGGTGCTGGCCACTGTTGGAGACGGGGTTAGATGGGTCATTGGTCCAATCCAGGACTGCAGCTCTTATGATCCCATGTACTTAGTAGAAAGGGTGGGCGTTGGTTCTCTTCTGATGTCAGACTGGCCCCATTTGGTACAGGAAGAGGGGAGCAGGTCTGAGCCATTATCAAAGAGGGAAGAATGAAGCCATGGCAATTTGGAGGAGTAGCAGGCACAGTGAGGAATGGCAGCTGATGGCTGGGTTAAGTTTTACGTTGGGCAGCAGCTGAGACTGGGTACAGTGAGCTTGGGCAGATCTTATTTTAGGAGCTAATTTGTTAGGCTCTGGCTATTCATAAGGCCTCCATAGGCAATGAAGTTTGCTACCTAAAAATATATTAACATAAGGCGTGCCATACTGAGTCAGACCAATGGTCCATCAAGCCCAGCATCCTGCCTCTGACAGTGGCCAATTTTGGTCGCATGGGAGAAGTATCAGCGGTCACAATGGGCAATCCATTCCCCGTTGATCTCCCTGCTCCCGACAGTAAAAAGCTGGCTAATTGCCATGAATGGATCTATTCTCCAAGAACTTATCCAATCCCTTTTTAAAACGCAGCCATACTACTGGCTCTCCACAATCTCCTCTGGACAAATCCCACAATTTAACTGTGCGTTGAGTGAAAAAATTCTTCCTGTTATTTGTTTTAAATCTGCCACCAGATAGTTTCATGGAGTGTCCCTTAGTTCTAGTGCTACTTGAGAGGGTAAATAAACGTTCCCTATCTACTCGTTCCACTCCACTCAGGATTTTATAAACCTCTATCATGTCCAATCTCAGTCTAGCTATGAGACCTGCTAGAGTATGCCATCAAAGCACGAGGGCTAGCATGTTACATCCAAGGGGCATCAGAGGCAGCGGTGTAGCAAGGCTTTGGCAGGCCCAGGCTCATGTGCCAATTAAGGGCCTCCTGAAGAGCAAGGAGTGGGGTTTTCCTAACTGATGTTCCTCAAGGCTCCCAGCCAGCTTCTGCCTCCCCACAAAGGTGGTGGTGCTATCCTGGCTCCCAGTGGCAGCAACCTCACCAGGAAGGAAGTTTTAAAAGTCAGTGGCACCAGCATTCCACTCCTGCCCACTCTGAAAACTTCCTTCTTGGTGGGGCCTTTTGCAAGTGACCTGAATACTGCTATAAAATTTTCAGAGTGGGTGGGAACACAGTATTGGTCCTGCTCCCCGCCACCTCTGAAAATGTCCTAGTGATGCTCAGGCTACTTCCACACACCCACCCACCCACCGGTAGCTATGGCCATGGCCACAGGGAACAACGAGGGACTCCGGGGCTTGAGCACCCACCAAGGAATTCGGGGGGGGGGGGGGGGGGGGGGGGGGGGGGGGTGGGGGGGGGGGGGGGGGGGGGGGGGGGGGGGGGGGGGGGGGGGGGGGGGGGGGGGCGAGTGCAGGGTCTCTGTATCTGCTCCCTGCCTCTTAGCAGTGCCACTTGCCTTGGGAGCCTGCAATAAGCCTTCCCAACCTGCAGGAGCCACCAGTGTTTTCACAGCCTCCAGCACTGCAGCTAAGTCCATCCCAGAGCAGCCCATGGAGGAGCAAATGTGAGTGCCTGTCAGCCCATGTAGTGCTCTGAGAACTCTGCCAAAGGCAGGTGTCATCCACCCAGTCTTCTGTTCATGAACAACCCTACAATAACAGACTGGTGTGTGTGTAATGGAGGAAAGCACGTTGCAGATTTCAGTTTTAAGCTTCCAAGGAAGTACTAAAGAAGTTGTCACACATGATGTTTGGGATTTGATTCCCAATCCCCCTGTTCACGCCAGATCATTCCTGAACTGGTGGTAGCAGGTGTGGCAAACTGGCAACCTAGTGTGCTGCTGTCTCTGCCATATTCCTTTTACCTGGGGCCAGGCAGTCTCTTCTTGTTGCTTGTTGATGTGAAGTGCTGTACAATCCGGGAAAAATTGAGACATTCTCTTTCTCCTATTTAGGACATTTGGGACATCGAAGCCGGAAGTGCCAATGACTTCTCTCTTGGTTTGGAGTCTGACTTTGTTGTATACTCGGTGTGACTGTCTGTCTTTGATTTGCACATCGTGATACGGTGAGGTAGTCTAAGAGCAATCGTTCTATATGCAGGGAACTGTAGCAGTCTCCCTTGGGGTTTCTATTCGAGTCCCAAATTCAAGTCCCATTCACTTCGGTGGTACTTGTGCCCTAGCACTGGTGTTATCCACCCACTCCGGTGAGGAAATGCCTGCCTCAAGTTAGTGAATGGCTTCACAGATCCACACTAGTGGATGAAGCAGCAGGTTGTGCTTTCTCTCTACTGCAGCAAGGTATTGGTCTGGTTGGGGAAGGTGAGGACACACTACCACCTCTGAGAAGTTACCTAAGCACCCCCCACCCCCAGTGCCCAAGGCATTCTCTAAGTTCCAAGCGCATTGAGGAATGGCTTCAGGACAAGATGGCAACACTTAGGAGCAAGAGAAGGCACTATGCAACCAATGGACATACAGTGCTCACATTTCACATTTTTTATCTCTTTCCCAGCAACACATACCATCTTCTTGACGAAGCAACCAAATCCTGAAAAAGTACTGGAAAGGATGCGAGGGGCAGGGAAAGAGTGGTCTCAGGGACTGGAGGATATGGCGGGGGGAGGCGGACATCAGGCACCCACAGTCCCCAGCACCACCTGAGAATTCTGTATACAAGGATTGACTGACTGGACTTTCTGACTCCGAGTCTAAGCCAGCTTCTTTACTGCTTCCTTGGATGCTTAAAATTGAAATGTGCTTCCTTACCAAAATGTGCTTTCTCCATTACATACACATACCAGTCTGATATTATAGGGTTGTTCGTGAACACAAGACTGGACACACTTGTTCACCATTGTAGGGTAGTTGTACAGGAGTGCTGGCCTTCACGCACTGGTGTTTGTTTTTGTAGGGTTGCCTGTGAGCATATCTGAGTGCTGTTAATTTTTTAATTTGCTTGGTGGCACCATGCAGCAAGTGCACAGTGTTTTTTAAGAGCATTGAAACATTTACTGAAAGCTCACCCAGAGTGAGTGACATAGGCTGTGCAAAAAGATGAAAGGGAAACTAGTCAAATGAAGACATTGGGTGTTTTTAGACACACATTTCTCCTGGATGTTAGCTGTAGCATCCAGAACTTTCTGTGTGTCTAAATCACTCACGCAGATCTTAAAACATCCGGATCTTTGAACTTCTGCATTTAACTTCTCTCAGAACTTTTGTGTATAAAAGGTTCTCCTGGTAAACTGCTTTGCTCCAGGCAGCTGTGGTCACTTGGTTTCCATGGCAGCCTTTCACGTTTACAGCTGTTGCTACTTTAGGCTGCCTCTGGGCAGTGTTTGTGTGAAGAATGCATCCAGGAACTGCCTCAGGTCAGTGTGTGTGTGAAAAATGAATCCGGAACTTACTTGTGGACTTGTAAACCCAGAAGATTGAAACATCCGGAACTTTAACGTGTGTCTAAAATTGCCCAGTGACAATTTAGATACTGTCTCTTTAAATGCTGCTGACCGCAGGAACACAGACGACTTAATTAGCACATCAGGAAACTGTGACTGTCAAATAATTGATTAGAACAGTCACATCAGGGCATCCAGCTTTAGATGACCATTAGTCCTCCAGGTTCTATAGATCAGAAGACAAAGAGAAAGTGGCCAAGAAACCCAATTTCCTTAGGTGGCCATTTGTTAGTAGCAACCTTACACTGCTTCTAAATTTCGGCTACAGGGAAAGCAGCCCAAGAGTGACTTTCCTGCTACCTCCTTCTTTCTCACATGTTACATTCTTGAAAACATTTCCCACTGTTGCTAGCAAAAGGGCAGGTCCCCACAGTGCGCTACTCCTACAAAGCCCCCAAACACAGGTCTGGATATGTGCTTAACCCAAGGCAATTGCTCCAGAAAAAAATGAAGCAACCCACCCCAATTTTGGCCCACATGTAGCGAGTGTAACTTGTGAATAAAGTCCCCTATAGCAGTCCCAATCAGCTAGGCCTGCTGTGGGGGGCAGGAAAGGGGAGCAGAACAGGGCTGCCCAGGATCAGGACTGATCCCCACGTGGCAGAAGTCTCTTCTAGTCCACCTTTAGGAGCTGCAGACACAAAGAACCTAAGACTGCTGTAGACCAAGCCATGGGTGCTGCCACACGTCTGCAATGCATGTAATCTCCCTCTATGGGAATTCATGCATGTCGCTGTCCACAGCTTGCTATGGGTGTGGTGCATGTAGTCTGCTGAACCAGCTTCAGCACAGTGTAAGTGGGTGTGAATGGCCCTGTGTGGGAATGTACAGGTCATTGCAACTACGCGCTTTGTACGGGACAGTGAGAGCTAGAGGCTAGTGACCCAACCTGGTCCCATCAGGTGGTCATGTGTACTCTAGTCTTTTCCCAAGCTCCCCTCAAGCTGGGCTTCCTACCTGCAGGAAGATCTGCCCCTTAGCAAGCACTGTGACATCCTGGCACTTCATGGCTATATTGAAAAGGGGCGGGAAACACTTTGGCCCCCATCCTTTTCCTGACATAGCCCTGCCCTGTCATGTCACAGCACTCTTGGGGATGTGGGGGTACCCAGACCCATCAGTTCCTAGCTCGGATCAGGGCAGGCTGTCACGGAGAAACATGGGGTCACACACGTGTAACACGGGACTACATGTTTGGTAAATGTGTAGTGCCAAGGGTTTCACATGTATGTAATATTACTATACATGTACACTATGTAATGTCAAAGGTTCCACATGTTTGTAATGTTAACTCTGAGAACTGTAGAACTCAAATTAGTCCTCTCACACATCACCAGTCTACAGAAAGTGTATTCAAAACATCTGGCTTGCTAGACAGCCTGTGGAGATGTTAATGAACTTCCATGTTGACCTGGGTTGCGTA
>QEPC01004381.1:2584651-2614079 GCA_003113815.1 Sphenodon punctatus | reverse complement strand
ACTTCTTATTTCATAAAGAAGTGGTCTAGTGTCTAATATTGGAACACAAGTGAATTACAAGAGCCCTCAAGCTCTTGCGAACCCAGAGAGTAAAGAGTCTGTAAACGGGAAGGATCGGGCCCTTGTATGACAAAGGAGTTTCATTGTGGCGCACTTGAATTAGCCAGAGAGAGAACTGATTCAAGAGAACTGTGCGCAAGGGAAACTGAGTCACTTAAACCCGGTAAAGTGGGGGTGCGGACTCCCAAACCCGTGACACAGGCCTCATGCAGTTGGGCCTGGGTTGCGATTTCTAGCCCAAGCAGGCCTCTGATGAGAGCCCTCATGTAAGAGTACATGAGTACTTGTATGTGCTGGTGAGTGTGGTGAGAACACATGCAGATATGTGCATCTCTGTGCAAGAGCTCCAGAGCATGTGGGCAGGAGTATCCCCTGTGCATGTGAATGTATGCAGATGTACAAAGCATGGGGAGCCACATGGATGTAATGGTGCCCGAGGCTGGGAGTGACAGCGGATAAGGGTGTGTTTGTTTGTGTTCCAGATCTTGAAGCTGGATAGTCTTTCTCCTCATAGCTCTGCATCCTCCTCCTGCTGGGTAGTTCTACCGTTGACCGCTAGGAGGCAGATGATACAATTTTCTTCACTGCGCCTGTGTCAACGAAGTTACCTGGCTCTCTCGCCAGTCCATCATCTGCCTCAGGACCATTAGGACGTAGCAGCGGGATCCTTGGACCCTGCATAAAATAATAATAATAACAATAAGCGTAAATAAAATAAATAAATAAATAAATAAAAGGGAAAGAAAATATATTGGAGGATGAGCTCTACCGAAAATCAACCAGCCCCCCCGTCCCACCCCCGCTGGCGGGTCGGAGTCGCTGCCTGCAGAAGAGGGAACCCAGGATCCTCAGGTACCCTCCCTCTCCTCCATAGCCCATACTATGGGGGAGATTATGGCTTCCCTAAAGGCCCTCTCCCCGGCTAAGAAAAGCGGGAAGAGGAGGAGGGCTCCCCCCGAGGCTGGTCCCTCCAAAAAGTTTCAGAGGGCGGGAAAATCTGGAGAGCCGATAAAAAAGGCAAAGTTTCCACCAGGGGGAGCAAGGCCCCAGTTCCTATCTTCCCCTCAGGACTCTGAGGTGGAGGAGCAGCGGGGGTGGGTGGGGGAGTAGCAGATAGTTTTTCCTACCAAGAGGGATTTTCATCCACGAGATCCAACAGATAGGGGTGTGGACTCTGCTCTAAGGAGGTTTGTCGAGTCCACCACAGCATCCCTAAAGATCAATATAATGGCATCATACGTTTCCAGGGCCCTCCTGGCGTGGATGTAAGAGGCCCAGGACCCTGAGTTGTCGGAAAGGAAGTCACAAAAATTATCCTCCCGCATTTGCATGGCTACCGCCTTTCTAGTAGATGCGACGACAGATGGGCTATCTTAGTCAGCCAGAGCAATGGCCAATGGGATAGCAGCCAGATGGAGAGTATGGCTCTGCTCCTGGCAGGGGGACACTACGGCCAAGAACCTCCTCAACTCAGCCCCTTACAAGGGATCGAAACTGTTCGGGGTGTGTCTTGAGAAGGTACTAGAGGAAGCAAATGTGAAAGATAAACCCAAAACCCTGCAACAGGTGTCTGCAAGGAGGGGATTTTTTCAAGGCCACTCATTCAGATTCAGGGGTTTTGGAACACCTGCCAGGAGAGGGCACTATCAGGGCCACAGGGACTCTGCCTACAACTTTCCCTTTCGGGGAAGAGGTTTCAGGGCAGGCAGGTTCGACAGACGTAGGCCCAGGGGGTCTAGCTCCTCCCAGACAAGACAGGAAACCTGACTATGCCGCATCAGGGGTAGGGCGCAGGCTCCAACAGTTCAGGCCAGATTGGGAGGAATCGGTTTCCGATGCCTGGGTTCTTTCCTGTGTAGCGGACGGTTACTGCATGGAGCTGGAGCGCCTACCAAAGCAAAAGTTCATTACCTCCCCAGTTTCCAAGAATATAGAAAAGCTTTAACATCCAAGCTTTAATACTATTAGTATCCTGCATAGGACAAGTGTCATGGGGTCGCTTCAACCTACGCCCCTTGCAGAGGCAGCTAAGGGGTTTCCAGAGAGACCGCACGTTCGGTCTCGATCTGTGGGTCCCCATCCCACAGGGATTAACGGTCTCAATGTCCTGGTGGTTAGGTCCAGAAATCTTCCAGGCAGGAGTGCCTCCCTCAGAACCAGCAAGGTCAGTACTGACAACAGATGCCAGTCTCCAAGGGTGGGGGTGCGGGTGCGGCACTCAGGGATTCACTCAACTCAGTGACTTTGGTCTCAAAGGGATTTGAACAGGTCGATCAACTTCCTCAAACTGAAGGCCATTCGCCTAGCATTGCAGCAGCTGCTTCCAACTTTCCCGTCTTGTCACCTTCTCATGTATACAGACAGTGTGACAGCAAAAGCCTATATAAATCACCAGGGGGGGGTCGAAGTCCAGAGAGCTACATCGGGAGACGAACAAGCTCTTTACGTGGATCCAGTCGCATCTAACGTCACTAAAGGCCCTGCATATCAGGGGCCAGGACAACGCGCGGGCCGACTGGCTGAGCCGCCAGACCCTGAATCCGCACGAGTGGAGCCTAGACAGATCCGTGTTCCAGCAGATCGTGACATGGTTCGGTCTACCTGTGATGGATCTATTCGCTACCAAAACAAACACACAAGTTCCTCGCTTCATGGCTCAAAGACGATGCTCAGAGGCAGAAGGGTTCGATGCTCTAAACCATCCTTGGCCCAGGGACCTCTTGTATGCATTTCCTCCGATTCCGCTAATCCAGAGAACTATAGCCAAGACTATCAGGGAGCAGGCACGCCTTCTCCTGATAACCCCATGGTGGCCCAGGAGACCCTGGTTCTCCAAACTGATAGAGCGCAGCCAGGGACAGTACCACAGGCTACCTCTGATCCCGACGTTACTCACCCAGGGCCCAGTATGCTGCGCAGAAATACAGACAGTATGGAACTTGAACACTCAGCAGTAAGGGCTAGAGGCTACTCAGAGGCAGTTCTGAATACGATCCAATGTTCTATAAAGGCTGCCACAAGAAGAAGTTACTGAGCCACTTGGAAGATGTTTGCTTGCTGGTCGCTTCAACAAGGCCGGGACCCCACCAGGGCGGGGGTGGCTCAGGTTCTAGAGTTTTTGCAGTTGGGTTTAGAAAAAGGGCTCAGAGCTAACACTCTGGCCAGGCAGGCAGCCGCCATAGATTCAGTTCTTAGATCAGTGACAAATATGATAGTCTCCTCCCATAAGAATGTGAGGAGATTCCTTCGGGCAGCTAGGATGATATCACCTCCTGTAGTGCATAGGGTTCCCTCTTGGGATCTTAATTTGGTGCTAGAAGCCTTGACTAGATCTCCCTTTGAACCCCTGAGACACGTATCATCATATTTTATGCCATTAAAGGTTACCTTTCTCGTTGCAGTGACATCAGCTAGACGGGTCTCCGAGTTGGGGGCTCTGTCCATGGAAGACAACTTTTGCATCTTCCGGTGTGATTCAGTTTCTTTAAGGCTGGATCAGGCTTTCCTACCAAAGATTAATACTTTTTTTTCATAGATTGCAGGAAGTAATTTTACCATCGTTCTGCCCCAATCCGGTTCATCCGAAGGAAAAGGCGTGGCACACTCTGGATGTCAGGCGGGCTCTAAAGATCTGTTTAGCTAGGACCAGGGGGTTCAGACAGTCCATGGCACTGTTTGTGAATATTAGACCAGGGTGTCAGGGACGCAAGGCTGCTAAAACCCTGATATCAAAGTGGTTAAAGCAAGGGATCATCGAAGCTTATATGGCAAAGGGTAGGGTCCCTCCCCTTCAGATTTGGGCCCACTCGGTGCGTAGCGCTGCCACCTCGTATGCTTTTAAAGCGAGAGCCTCATACGAAGAGATCTGCAGAGCAGCTACATGGGCCTCTATTCACACTTTTGTTAAACACTATAAGATCAATGTTTTCCAATCAGCAGAAGCTGCCTTTAACAGAAGGGTGTTGCAAACGGACGGTACTGGACTCCCCCAGTGCTGTTGGCTCCCACCCTTAACTTGTTATCAGGAGGCTTGGGTACATCCCAGCAGGAGGAGGATGCAGAGCTATGAGGAGAAAGGAGAATTGGTAACCTACCTTCGGTGAATTCCTTTCTCTCATATGCTCTGCATACTCCTCCAACCCTCCCTGCCAAACAGCATGAGTTGAGGGCAGGGGTGGGGGACCAGGACTACAATTTAGTTAAGGAGTTGTAGACGCCGGTTCTCAGAAGTCTTAACTTAGTTTTATCTTAGTAGTAGTAGAGGAGGGGAGATGGCGTTTGTGTTTTTGTGGCATAACCATTGTTTCTAGTCATTATATTCTGGAGGATGATTTTTCAGCTTGTGAACAAACTGGCGAGAGAGCCGGGTAGCTCCGTTGACGCAGGCGCAGTGAAGAAAATTGTATCATCTGCCTCCTAGCGGTCAACGGTAGAACTACCCAGCAGGAGGAGTATGCAGAGCATATGAGAGAAAGGAATTCACCGAAGGTAGGTTACTAATTCTCCTTTCTCCCTATCACCTGATTATTCAAATCTGAGTCTGGGGGGAGAGGAGGGAGTCTTTCCATGGAACTTAGTTTGCACATCATTGGAATAGAGGCCTTCATACCGCCATTGGCAAGGGCACTATCACTGTCAAGCACAGAGCACCCACAAGAGTGCTGGGATATCCCCAGTGAAGCCATGTGCGCTGGCGGATGGCCACCCGCATAACTCCATTGTGGAGTGGAGGGAAGCACTTCACATGCAGCTCCACAGGGGAGGGGAAAGGCACAGAATGGGCATGGGAGGGAGTGAAATTGGCACTAAGTGCAACAGCACCTGGCACTGGCGGATACAGGAGTTAAACATGTTAAGGGAGCACTTTTCCCTCTGCAACATCCCTGCAGAAGTCAGATACACGCAGAAGGATGTGCCAAGAGGACTTTATGCACAGATGACTCTAGATCCATTGCCATACCCCTAGATGCTGGATTGCACCACACTGGCTTCAAAGCAGTGGTAGGATCAAGGTCACTGTAACTGGTGGAAAATGTCAAAGTGCCAGGGCTGTGTCACAGTCATGAACCAAGGAATAGGGAGAGCGAGTATCAGCAGGGATCATAGAAGTTTAGGGTTGGAAGGGACCACAAAGCTCATCTAGTCCAATCCCTGCCCCAAGGCAGGATACCCTCTGTCTATAGCACCCTAGACAGATGTTTGTCCAGCTGGATTTTGAAAACATCCAAGCAGGGAGATTCGGCAACCTCCGTGGGCAGCTTATTCCATTTTGCTGCAATGTAAGCCCATTCCCCCTTATTCTGCCTTCTGCAGCAGTGGAGAACAAATGCTCACCATCATTTGGGGCATTCTTTTAAATATCTAAAAATGCCTACCATGTTCCCCCATCATCATCTGGTCTCTAGGCAGATGGCGAGTGATTCCCACACACCCACGCACACACCCGCCGCTCCATTACTGAGCCAGGCCCAGAGGTGATACAGCTGCCTAAACATCATTTATCTTCAGTGTCTACTGGAGTTTAGTCTGGTGTGAACACTTCCCTCCGCTGAGTCCCATCACAGCCAGCCAAGCTGATAGTTACAGAGAGAAGGCCCTTTTTATTGACTCTCCCCTCTCAAATAATTGATAAGCTCTTGCTGCCTTCTGACCTTGACAGCCCTTATGCCCAGCTGTGCCCAGTGTTTTGGTCCTTCTCTAGTCCAGCTGACTACCCGCTGCAGTATAAAACATGTGGTGTTTGCAAGGGACCCCGGGGAGGCTGGGGACTCGACTTCTGCGACAAAAATGCAGAGCTGCTGGCAGCTACAGGGAGGGAACCCCACTGAGAAACAAGCCTGCACGTAGCTTTATTATTCATCACACGGATACGCATTCTGTGCTCGAGACCTCCTTTGTGTGTCTACGCTCCTTTCTCTTCTCTTCATCTCATTCTTTTCCTCTCTTCCTCATCACTGCCTTTGCCTTTCTTAAGGACTGACTCAGCATGCAGCAGAGTGAATAGGAGTCTTGCCAAGCCATTAACGTCAACAGGTTTTGGATCAAGCCCTTATCCCTTACATCTCTCTCTCTCTCTCACACACACACACACACACACAATCTCTCCCCTTTCTCTCCCTCTTCCTCCTCTATCATGCCCAGTCTCCTAAGAATATGAAATACACAATATGTTCATTCAGTTTCAGCATGGGAGAAGAAAATAGAGGGGAAGGACAAAACAAGAATCTAAGGGAATGGTATATGCCATCCCCATGGGAAGAGCACTGATCAGCTGTTATCTCTGCCTTCCTCCTCCTCCTCTTCCTCCCCCAAGTTCACTTCCAAAGCGAGAAGGATGAATAGGACACTCTTCAAGGTCGTCCTGATGCATTTCTGCTAGAATAAAGTACTCAGCAGTTGGGGTCAGCGTTCGAGGCAGCACAGAAATAGATACGGCAGGATTGCCGATGGAAAGCAGGAAGAAGAGACAAACACAAGTTCTTTTGGATTAAACATGGGCCACAACTTTATTGAAGGTTTGTGACAGGCATGCATCAGTCAAACTTGACCATAGCAGGGCATCCCTGATAGTCTAGTCCCACTAGCAAATTCACTCTCAAAGCCCATATTGAGGCCAGTGTGCTTCCTCAGGGCCTGAGCTCTGGCACAGAGCCCACCTCCTGCCAGACTTGCCCAGGACAGCCTCAGTACCACACAGCCATCATGAATGGCAGAGCTGCCATTTGGCCCTTCTCTTGGCGTTCCAGCCCAAATCAAGCCATTGGGGCCCTGATGGGGGTAGCCCAAACAGGAGAGACTCAACCTGCTGGCTGGGATACCCAGCGAGCCCCGCTTCATCCTGCCCTAGTCATTAAGTCGTAGCACCCCTTCCGGACTAGCCTGGAGTGGCCCCGGCTCAACATCCCATCCCAGTAGATGCCTTCCCTTACCATGCTGCCCGTCCAGTCTGGGTACACTATTCTGGGTTACTGTATTGGTTTGGGACACCGCTGTGGCCAAAGATCTCCTCTCTAACCACCAGGCCAGCTCTCCATTTGGCTGCTGTGAGGGAGGTGAAAAAACCCTTCACTACAGCACTACAGCAAGTGGGAAAAATTCCTTCCCAGCCTCCAGAAAGGGTGACCAGCCACAGCCCGAAGCACCACCCTGGAAATTCCACCAGAAGACACCAGCTTGCTAGCTTCTAAGAGAAGGGGGGTGCTGAAATTGCCAGGAATGTCACCAAACAATGGTGGCCAGGGCTGGGCAGAGGGATTAAATATTCTCCCTTGCCCTGCCCCCATCATGTGGGCCCAAGCCTGCAAAACAGGTGTGCAGGCCCAAGCCAGGTAAGACAAACCTCCACCCCCTGCCCATCACCATGACCTGCTCCTTCAGCTGACTGAGGGGCCGCCCCCAACGTGCCACACGTGCGAGCGGGCAGCCACCCCCCATTTCTTCCCCTGCCCCCATGGCAAACCCCTCCCCACCTCGAGCGGCAGGAAAGGCCTTTCTGGAGGCTGCAGTGCAATGATCACTCCACAGCCCTCTAGGACTGGATTTTTTTTAAAAAAGCTCACTAACATTTTTAGTGGCCAAATCTCCAAAAATGCATTGAGGACTGATCATCTTTGAAAATCTGGCCATCCACTTCCCCTTGAATTTAGTGCAATGGTTCCAATTTTGAGACTTAAATAGAACCCGCAAAGTCTCAAGACACAAAGGCACAACAAAGGAAACATGGTTAAGTGGTGTGTGTAATACAGCTCATAAATTCCTAGGTAATCCTTCCCTCACAAACAGGATCCCCCCCTGCAGGCCTCCCTGAGCACTGTGGACTTGGCACCTAAAACACAGACCCAAAGATCTTGGGGTTCTTCTTATACCCACACAAGCTTCTTGTTCCCTACATATCTGCCTCTGCTTCCTAGACTTCTTGGCCTGGAGTTACCCTGTCCCCACTCCTTGCAGTTGATGCATTTGCCTCACTTTTTTTGCTGCACGTATAACTCTGAACTTCTTGGCCCTGAGTTACCCTGTCCCTACTCCTTGCAGCTGATGCATTTGCCTCACTTTTTTTGCTGCATGTATAACACTGAACTGGCCCAGTGTAGCAAGCTGGAGGAGGGCCAGCAAAAGTAGATTGCAAGGTTGTTGGGTTTCTTCCCCCGCTCCCATTAAATAATTAGATTTTGTATCCCCATTAACACTCCTCAGGTGTATCAGCTTCTGATGTCAGAGTCAGTAGAATAGACCATTGGGTTCAAATTCAGCCTGGCAGACCAACAGGGCAGAGGATTGGGTTACTCGTGTGTCAGACAGAAGGCATCAGCATCTTGACCTCTCTTACAACAAAGACTGACCTAGTGGTAGAAGGGAAGGAGAGGGATATGAACATTGTCAGTTTATCCAGCTGTCTGAGAGCTGTTAGGGGAATCCATAGGCCTACGGCAGAAGGCTGTAGAGTAGGATAAAATGGCCAGACAGGGAAAAATCACTTGTTTTTCTTGATCTTTCCATAACCAAACAATAATCTATACATACATTAGGCAGTTGGCCTTAAAGTGTTTCACTAGAGCACAGGGTGGCCAGACAGGCAAATTTTAGAGAATGCTTATGAGAAATACAGGTTGCAGGGCTGCATTGGCTCCAATGCACCGCTGCAACCTGTATTTCTCATAAGTGTCCTCTAATGTTTGCCTAGCTGGTCACCATACTAGAGCTCCATTAGCCTGCTGACCCAATGAGTTGTGTTGGCATTTGCCTTCTCCCCTAATGAGCATGTGAGGCTGGACTTTAGAGGTTCTTCAGTCAAACCAAGGAGAACCATTGGTACAGTGCAGCATGCCAAATGCAGCGGCTAGGCCATCACCGCAGCACCAAGACTTGCCGTCTGCGGCCCTTGTGTATGTTATGTTAGACCTGTAACAAACCTGTACTGCGAATACTAAATTCAATAAATTTGGTGGATTTGTATCTGTTGATGAAGCAGGTGCAAAGTGCTATTGGTTTCCCATTTCATTTAGAAATATGAACACCCATGTGGGGTTATTTCATTTTGGTGTTTCAGTTTTGGTTATTTTTGTTTTGGTATGTCAGTTCCTTTGGTAGCTTTGATTTAGTATTTTGGTTACTCTGGCTGTATGCAATTGCACTGTTGTTGAACAGTATGGTTTGCAGTGGTGCTAAATAGTAGTGCCAAAGTAACCAATTTAAAATGAGTCCTGGCACGTTTTTGGAGGACAAGTCCCCAAAGTGACGGCCAGTAAGTCTTTGCAGGGATGTCTCCCTTCTTAGCCAAGCAATACTGAAAACTTCTAAAAGGTTAACTGGGCCAGTTAGTGTGGCCTGAATGCTCCCAGCTGGGCGTGACAGGAAATCCCAAACTGAAATAACTGAACACCTAAACAAAATATACAAATATTACATTACCAGCAAAGATTTGTTCAGATAGTCATTCATTTGAAGATCTGTCCAAATAGGCTTCTTGAATATGAAATGGCCTATTCATTTCAGCTGTGCATTCTATTCACTCAGAGCTAGAAAGCTTTGAAACAGTCATCGCACGAAGCAATTTGGCGTGTGTTTGAGGGCCCTTTTTAGCTCTGGATAATTTTATACACCAGGGGAAATGGTCCATCTGGCTCAAGGTGGAGACTGGTGGCAAATAATGGTGGCTCAGCTAGCTCCTGATCTTTGTCTGAAGACCACAGCATATAATCACTGTCACAATAACTTCAAATTAAGTGTGCCAGCCTTATCATATATCTACTGACAATATCCGTGTAAAATGATGAAATGTGCATTTGGATCAACAGCAAATATGTGGTAATTCATTTCAGTTTGGAAAAGGGTAAGAAAAATCTGTTTTAGCAGCAAGTCCAGAGTTCAAAAGCAGCAACAAACCAGTGCAGGCATCTTGTGCTCATGACCAATCCTATATAGTTAAGGCAGAGAGTTCCTGATGAAACCACCTCCCTCTGGAAAATGTAGTTTTACTAACTCTGAAATTTCATTTGGAAGATGCACCTTGTGGTGAATCTTCCCACTGGGGAAATTTCATTTTGGGTTACCTCAAAATGGAAACGTTTCCATATGGGTCAACTTAATTTCCCCCCCTTTTTCAGTGGACTCTGAACATACCAGAATGCATTTTGGAATCTAAAATCCCAGTCCCTGGGGTGATTTAGTATGTGCCGCCTTACCAGCTGCACTAACATGCAGATGGGGGAAGCACGTCTGATAGCTTAGTGCTCAGGTCTGACCAGGTTAAGCCTGCGAGGATCAGGTGAACCAGGGGTTATTGTTCATTGGGCCGCCTTCAGGATTCCACTTCCTGCCAAACTCTATTATCTGAGCAACTTGCATGGTGGCCATTTGCAATCAAGCTTCTCAGGCCGTTTTCAGACGAGCACGGTGGCGCCGGTACTTATTTCTCAAAAAAGCCGGCAGCCCGTTCCACACTACGCTGCCGCCGAATACGCGCATGCGTGGGTGATGCGCATCCATTTCCGGGCGCGAACTGACCGAGTCAGCGATCGAGGCTGGTCATACGCGGCCGAAATGGAAGCGCATCGCCTGCACATGCGCGTATTCGGCGGCAGCGTCACGTGTGGAACGGGCTGCCGGCTTTTTTGAAAACAAGCGCGGACGCCGCTGCGCTCATCTAAAAACGGCCTTAGCCTGCCTCCTCCTTCAGTCCTGTATAGTCCTTGCCATGACTCCTCTGGACTGCTCTCTAGGCTTTGACCTTTAGCCTATAGTATGACCTTGAGTCCTGGTTTACCACCACTTCTCAGATTTGTGATCCTGCAAGTGTGAGATCACTTCACTGGCCCTTATCAGCCTTCCTCCTCGGTGGGCTCCATCTCTCATGATGTCGCCCACTCTAGCTTTTGGATGGACTTGTAACATTTTTTTCAAAGTTCCCTTTCATGGTAAGTTTTGATATTTCACCTTTTCTTCCCAACTAAGGGTGGAAGATAAAGTTGGAAACTTCCCATGGCTGGACATAATTTTTGTGGGAATTGAAAAAGTATCTTGAGTATGGAGGGGTTCAGCTGATTGGCATGAAACAGATGCATCCCTGCATAAATAGCAGAAACATGTATAATTTTTAAAAGTATTAAAGGCATGAAAACAGGCTGGCAACTATGGAAACAGTATCAGGAGTATGGTGTTTTCAGTGTTCAAAGTGCTTATGTAGTTGATCCTCACAAGAGCCCTGATGTAGACCTTTATTATTCCCATTTTACAGAGGAGAGATTGAGAGCTAGTGACTTGCCCAAGGCCACCTACTGAGTTACTGAGGCTAAGACACAATTTGAACCCTGACATCCCAGGTCTAAGCCCAACAGCTTATCCATTAGGCTACACTGGCTCTCAGAAATATATGTTGTGCTTTTTTTATACTTTAAAATAGGAGCACTCCCAGTTTCTTGCTGGTTCAGTAGGAAATTGGGAGTGCTCCCTTTCCCCCCTCCCTACCCACGGTGTAAACCCTCATGTTGAGGCTTGCAATGCAGGCAGGAGAGGAAGAACTGCTTATTCCCCACTGAACAGTTAATCAATGAGGAGGCAATACAGGTTCCTATGGAGCCTACACTGCCAGTGGGGAAGGGGGGAGGGAATTATCAGGAAAAGTGTGAAAACTTTTTAAATCAAAATAATGATGCAGATAGGACTGCAGGGCCGGCCCTACCACGGGGCAGCTCGGGGCAGCCACCCCAGGCCTGACTCCTGCCCCCCCCCCCCCCCCCTCGGGGGCCTCAGCTCCCGGTGGCGGGGAGCTGGGGACCTCGAGCACAGGGACCCCGGCCAATTCCGACTGACAGACAGCGGAGGGGCAGGGACCAGCAGGAGTGAGGGAGAGGCAGAAGCCCCACCTCTCCTACACTCCGTGCCCCCCCTCCGATGCCTGTCTGTCTCAGCCAGGGGAAATGAGGGAGAGGCGGGGCCTCTGCCTCTCCCTCATTTCCCCTGGCCGAAACAGCCAGGCAGCGGAGGGGGCCAGAGGTGTGAGGGAGAAGTAGAGGCCACGCATCTCCTTCACTCCATGGGTGCCCCTCCGCCTGTCAGTCTCTCGACCAAGGGAAATGTGGAAGAGGCGGGGCCTCTGCCTCTCTATCATTTCCCCTGGCCGAAACAGCCAGGCAGCGGGGGGTGGGGGAGGAGGGGGGCGGAACTTCCTGTGGTGGTGGGCAGCGTGTTGGTAGATTTAATCTGTTGTCACAGTGCCCGCCCCACCTGAGGCTCCAAGCCTGGCATGGGGTCCAGGCTGGTGGTGGCAGATCACGTAAGTGATCCAATGGCTCAGGCTTGGGGATGGGCAGAGGGGAGTGCCCTCTGCCCATCCTCAGGCCCGGGTAGCATGCTGCCCCCAAACTGAGCCGGGGAGTGCCCCCTGAGCCGGGGAGCACCCCTAAGCCCGCCAGCCACAAAGCCGCTGGCAGAAGAATAGGGCCCTGCCTTTGTTCCCCGCCTCAGCCCCACATATGGTAAGGCCGGCCCTGCAGGACTGTAATGCAACTTCCCTTGAGGCAAAAATTGTTGTTTTCCCATCAGCTCCCCATGCAATAACAAACCAGTGCAAGCACACTAGGGGTGGGACTTGGGGAGGGATACCAGATTTACCAGTATTGGATCTTCTCAAGACCAGATTTACCGGTATTGGCATACCGTTTTTTTAACACTGGCTGGTTTACCGGATTTTTTACATTGTGGCCGGTAAAATCCGGTAAACTCGTCAATGTTAAAAATCCAGTATGCCGCTACCGGCAGTTTACTGGCTTTTTTTTACATTGCGGCCGGTAAAATCCGGTAAACTGGCCAATGTTAAAAATCCGGTATGCTGATACCGATGTTACCAGTTTTATCGGATTCATCCGATACCGCCCATTATCGACAGTATCGGATCAATCCGATACCGGTAATTCCACCCCTAATGCACACCATGGTTATGACTAACCCTACAATAACAATTCTGCATACACAATCCAGTACTCCTGAGAACTCTCAGTCCAGAAAATCTTCCACAGGTGAAACTTGGGGTCAGTTCCTAATTGAGCCAAACCATGTTACCTCTCATCTTATGTTACCTTCTGACATGTGCTGTGACCTCTATCGAACAGGGGGCTTTGCATTGTTCTGTACCTGGGCTCCCCACTCCCCATCTGCCAGGCAGTCTTACAGCTTGCACCTACCTAGAATGCAAATGACTTCTTGAGCAACGGTGCACCGAGAAAGGGAAGCGCATTGATACTGTATCAGTGAATCCTAAACCGCCGCACACAGTTAGTTCCAGCCCAGCACAGCTGAATACTTAATAGCACTGAGACAATGCAAGCACATTAAACTTTAATCTCCGGTGGTACAGCTACAGTAAGCAATCAAAGAAATTGCCACTCTCCCAGGGCTTGCAGGATTTACCATGGCTAGATCATCCCAGACATATGCTCATCCAGCCTCTTTTAAAATGCCTCCCATGATGGAGAATCCCAAACTTCCCTGGGTAGCCCATTCCATTGCCTGACAATCTTTACAGTCAGGAGATTTTGCCTGATGTTCATTCTAAATCTTTTTTGCTGCAGTTTATATTAGGAATGGGCATTCCGGTTTTGGATTAATCCGCAACTGTCCATCCGTAATACGTGACGGATCCATACTTATGGATCTGGATTTCCCCCCCATCTCTGGGGCCCGGGAGTCTACTTACTAGACTTGCAGAGCTTGACTGAAGCCCTGCTGCTGCTGTGCGGCCTCCTAAAGACTCCCTTGCTGCGGCGTCCTCCCTGCTCCTTAGCGTGCATACGTAAAATGTCCAATGGGGCCATTTTGCGCATGCCCAAGATGTCCCTGGGGCCATTGCACACATGCAATCCAGAGGAGGGAGGATGACATGGTGAGGAAGCCTGCCCAAGCCCCACAGCAGCGACGGGACTTCAGTCAAGCCCCCTGACGCCAGTATGTAACACTCAGGGGCCCTGGGAAATATCAGTGTGGAGAGGTCGGTCCCACTGTCCTGGGGCTAGGGGATGGGACTTGCATGGGCTACAGATCAGTTTCCCATTGACTTCAATGGGGTGGGGTGGAATTTCCCATTGACTTCAATGGGAGATCTCAATCCGTAATTAATCCTCGAATTACAGATCCGAATACATAATGGATCCAAATCCGTAATTCAGTCCGAATGCCCATCCCTAGTTTATATCCAGTGCCTCTTGTCCTGCCCTTCATAGCAAGAGAGACCCAATTATTCTCCAACTTCTTTATGGCAGCCTTTCAAATATTTGTAGACTGTTATCATATCCCCCCATTCATTGTCTTTTCTCCAAGCTGAGCATAAGCAGGGACCCGTGTTGACTGTGTTGCTGCAATTTGCTGTGATTTTGCAGAATCAGCCAATCCTCGCAGTGCCATGCTGAAATTGCAGTGACACTGCAGTGGGGGCTGTCTGCAGGATCTTTAAATCCTGGCTCAGGCATAAACATGTCGCCTGACCCTAAACTAAAACTGCTGCTGCAGCTGCCGTCTGTCAGGGAGGTGTGACCATGACCCGAGGGTAAAATAGGCTCCTGGGAGATGAATTGTGGGTGGGTGGGGTCTGAAGGCCCTATGTCTGGGTGTGGGAGGTCTGGGGTTTTAATATGAGGTGGGAATTCTGGGCTGCTGAAATTCCAGAGGATTTGAGTCATGGTTGATTAGCAAAGTTGTGATTCTATGTCAAACCTGTTGCAAATTTGCTTCCCAGCATGCATAGTTATGCACAATAAGTTAATTTAATTATGCAAATATTAATGCTCACGGTGAATTTGCAGAATTTGGCTTCACTGGTAGCAGAATTTAAGATTTTTTGGTGCAGTGAACTCGGGTCCCTGAGCATAAGACAGCGGTTCCCAATTTTCTTACCTGCATAACCCCACCTTGAAACTTGAATACAATCTTGTAACCCCTGTTAGCAACTGGGGAAGAGATTGTAGCACTTCTGACAGCCCCTTTCACCTGACAGTCTTTCACAAAGAAGAGTTATCATTATTTCCATTATAGAGCATGAAGTTAGGACCAGGATTTCCACGGTGACTTCTGACTTTTGGGTGCGTATTTTAAGGTACGTTGAAATGCGAGCCACAGAACTCCTGTTGTCTTCGGCTATAGCTGTGGGTGCTCAACACTTATGAAAATTAAGCCCAATATCTCAAGTTGGGCATCCATCTCTCTAGGCACCCAGAATCAGAGACCACTTTGGAAAAGGCTGCAAATCAAAGATCACACAGTGGCCAAATCAGTGGCAAGGCTAGAAGCGGATTCCAGGTCTTCTAACTCCCAGATCAGTGAGTGTCTTGATCACCGATTCATCGTATGGGCAAGTCCACTGCTTTAGGAGCCAGTGTCCAGAGGGCAACATAATTGACAAATCTTTATGGCAGGCCATGTTTGCATGCAGAATGGTTGGCATTTGGCTGACGAGCAACTCCTAGACTGGCTAGAATTGTACGACCACTAACACAAACAAAGGACCTATCAGTAGCACAAAGTCAAAAGACAACAAACAAAGCTACTGCAAACAATATATATATATATCATTTACTAAAAAAGAAAATATTTAAAAAGATGCTATATAATGTCTATGTACAAATATACAATTTCAATAATTTTAAAAAGCCACAATAGCTATATTATGAATTACAAGCTTGAAATAAAAAACCAAATGTGTTTTGAGATGAGCTCTTCTTCAGGGGGGTCTCAGTGAAAATAGACTCAATCAATATCAAATATCAGACCCATACATGGGAACCTTATGAGAGCTGAAGTAGGAAATATTCTCTACAGTCTCAAGCTGAGTCACCTCTGATGAAGAGCTCATCTCGAAAGGCATTGGGGTTTTTTATTTCAAGCTTGGAATTCATAATACAGCTATTTTGGCTTTTTAAAATGATTGAAATTGCATCTTTTTGAATTATTTTAGTAAATTATATATATATCATTTGCAGTAGCTTTGTTTGTTGTCTGTAGAAGTGTATGATCCCCATTTGCTATAAATATGCTCCACTAAACTCCAATAACACAGCCTAGATCAGAGGTTTCCAGACTATGGGTTGTGACCCCAAATGAGGAGATGCATTCTGCAGATGGAGATCTTGTTTGAGCTTTGCTATACATTACTCTGCATGTCTTTGTTGCCATTTGGAGTCACAGATCTAGGGTCCTATTTTGTTGTATCAAAATAGGGTCACACTGTCAAAGTTGACAAAGCATTTCCCAGCTTACTGGGGCTGTGCTTTTGGGATCCAAGTGTATCTGAATACACCTCAGAAAGTAGTATTTTAGGGCCCCAATACCGTGCCATGATATTCAATTTAGGGTTTGGGAAGTGTGCTCCACTGCTCCCTACTTCCCACTTCCCCCAGGCTGCTACTTTAAGATTCTTCTACCCATTCCCCTGTCTCCTTGTGCCACTGCCAGGCAGCGCTCACTCACCACATCTGTCCAAACTCCACCCCACACCACTGCCAGTTGGTGGGAGAGGAGACACAGCCAGGCCCTGAAATACAAACAGAAATAAATACAAAACCCTGCATATAGCCCTATAGTTTATGGCTCTGTAAGAAACAACCTTGCCACTCACCTCCTCTTCCCCATTTTCAGTCCTTTGCAAAGTCAAAATGGAAACTAAGCCCCCTCATGCAAGCTTAGTACGTGGCAGAAAAATTGAAACTAGAATAACTTGCCCTTTTAAATTAAGCATCCATACACCAAAAAAATATGTCTGCCTTCTGTTGAGAAGAAGTGGGAAGATGGGACAGAAGCCTGAAAGTGAAGGCTATTATGACCATAAGAAGCCAAGCCATGCTGCATGTGGGCCTCATTCTATAAGAACAAATCATGCCTTCCAGAATCTCATCTTTTGGATTCAGAATCTCAGATGTAAATAATTGACTGTACTGAAAGGTCAAGTCCAGCAGGCCTGTACAGAAGGGAGGAAATCGGGGCTCTATAAATAAGAGACGATTGAGAGTTATGCAGGGTGATTTAAATCCATGTGTTACACATCAGTATTCATGAACAGGAGATTAAGGCCCTGATCCAAAACTAGAAAGATGCTAGCAGCCGCACTCAATGCTAGCTTGAACACATCCTCTCAAGTTGATTACCAGAGAGGGATGGAGAGAAGATTGCCTTTTTGGATAGGAATTATTATTTTAAGCTTTTACAATTAAATGTCTGGTTTTTCAGTTGATATAGGAGAATGACATGAACAGTGAGGAGCCAAAGTTTTCAGACAGTTGTACACAATTATTGAAGATATTTAAGCAGACTGTGAAAAGTTACAGGAGGATTTCACAAAACTGGCAGGCTAGGCAATAAAAGAGCAGATGAAATTCAGTGTGATAAATGCAAAGCAATGCACATTGGAACAAATAATCCTAATTATAAATCAATGGTAGGTTTTAAATTAGCTGTTACCAGTGAGGATGGAGATCTTGGATTCGCTGTGGACAGTTCACAGAAAACATCTGCTCAAGGTAAAGCAGTGGTCCGAAAGGCAACCGGAATCATAGGAATTATAGAGTCATAGAGCTGTACGATTGGGACAGACCTCAGGGTTGGTCTAGTCCAAGTCCAAGTAGCATATCCTCAGTTTACAGCATCATGGACAGATGCTTGTCCAGCCAGGTTTTGAAAACCTCCAAGGAAGGAGATTCCGCAACTGCCCTGGACAACTTATTCCATTGCCCAATAGCTCTTACACTTAAGGCGTTTCCCCTAATATTTAACCAAAATCTACATGTCTGCAATTCAAGCCTATTTCCTCTCCTTCGGTCTTCCGTGACAGCAGAGAACAAATGTTCAGCGTCCTTTTTGTGGCATTCTTTTAGATCATTTAAAACTGCTGTTGTGTTCCTCCTTAGTCTTTTTTTGTCTAGACTGAACATACCCAATTCTTCCTTTGGGAAAGGGACAGAAAATTAAACAAACAAACAAAAAATCAGAATGCCACTAGCTAATCCATGGTGTGCCCACACCTTGCATACCATATGCAGTTCTGGCTAGCCAGTCTTAAAACAACATAGTAGAACTGGAAGAAGTTCAGAAAAGGGTAAGTAAAAGGATCAGGGATATGGAACAGTTTTGTTTTGAGGAGAGATTAAAAAGATTACAACTCTTGCCTAGAAAAGACATGAAAGAGGATGGAGGTATATACTATCGTGAACGTTGTGGAGAAAATGACTAGGGAAATGTTATTTGTCCTGTCTCATAAAACAAGAGCTACAGGCACATGATAAAATGACCAGGAAGCATATTTAAAACCAACACAAGGATGTAATTTTTCACCTAACGTTCAGTTAACTGGTGGAACTCATTGCTGAGGGATGTTTCAGAAGACCAAAATGACAACCAGGTTGAAAGAAAGACTAGATACTTTGAGGGAGGTTAAGTCCCTCTATGGCAATTAGCTGAGATGGTCAGGAAATGCTACCTCATGCAACACAGAAATCCGTTACCTGACTGACTCAGGAGCCACATGACCTCTAAGTGTTAAGAGCCAGCACATGGCCCAGTTTGTAGCCTGGTTACACAGACCAGTTTTAGCTAAGAACAGACTTCTCCAAACTAGTGCAAGAAAGAAAGAAAGAAAGACCCAACCCAAAATATGTGAGAGTATGAAAAACAAAATTCTCATAGCATTTTTATCACGCATCTACAATTGTGGGCTATCAGACACCCCTAAAATCACATGAATCCCAATGAAATCACAGGAGCTGTCCACCCTACCACAGACTTAAAATAAAGCTTATCTTCAGTGTATGAAAAGGACTCAAAGGTGCTTTAACTGAGCTCGTATAGACTGCAAAAACAGGGACATGTTGGTCTGTAGCCTCTGGGAAGGGCAGCATATACATTTAAATAAATAAATTAAAAACAGTATGAAGTTGGTGGTAGTCATCAGCATCCTACAAGTGAAGAATAGATCTTCAAGGACACAGTGTGATTTGGAGCACAATTTGGCCCCATCTACACTGCAGCTCAATTCACCTTTGTGTAGTGCCAGCTTTTACTGAATTGTACTTTCAAGTGCTCATGCATCAGCATAAGGCAATGCTTGGTTTGCAAGCACTGTGCATTTGTCAATTATAAAGAGCTCTCAGGGATGACCTAATGTATACCTCTGTTTTGCTGGCCTTCCAGAGTTTTTCAGGGATGCAGAATAACCTGAGTATAAGAATGCCCTAGCCATGTCCTCTCCCTCCTCCAGCATTTCCAAGGCTCAGCTGTTACCCCTCTGCCCATGTGAACAAACATAGGCTGAATCTACATGAGCTACAGAAGGCCCGGTCCCCACGTGCCCCATGGCAGGCAATTATTGCCACCACTCTTCAGAGCCAGTGTGGGGAGCAGGGCATGGGGAAGCTGGGTGGGCAGGCCTCCCACCATGCCCTGGGGTGAGCTGGGGTACCGGCCAGACGAGTGGGTGCCCTGTCCCCCCCTCCCCAGCCGCCTACTATCCCGCCCCTGGTTGTGACATGGCCGTGCAGGATTGCAGATAGCACCTACCACTCAAAGCCCTGAGGTGGAGCTCACCGCATGTGGGGCAGACAAGAACCAGTCCCATGAGCAGCGGCGCACTACCGTGCATTAGGCAGCCGTACCCCTCTTTGGGTAAGGCTGCTTTGCCCTGCGTCCTTAGCCTTTTTCCCAGAACGCAGGGCCTATCAGTCAGCTGCCCGCTCCACTAGGTATCTGGCAGCCGCTGGGCACGCAATGTAGGTATCTGTGGCAACAATGACTGAAGTGGGGTAACTGTGGACTGTAGGTGTATCATGTGGCTGTCCCCATAGGGGGAAAGCAAGTTGGCCATAGTGTCTCTACTGTCTCCCTCCCAAATACAGAGAGACTCTTGATGTATCTTTACACGTTATGCTAGGTGAGAGTTCCACTCTAGAAATGCTCACCCAGCCTGACGTGTATTTTAAACCCTAATTCTGCAGCTACGTGGCGGCTCCTCACTTACCCGGACATCTGGGCCAACCACGCAAGGAAAGCACCAGCATAGAGCACTTGTGGCAGCTAAGCTGGGAGAGCATGGGGTCTTCTGAATCCCAGGGATCAGCTAACAGTGGAGGAGCCAGGAAGCTGCTGTTCCTCTCACTTATTGCTCCCCAGGACCTGCCTCCCTGGCATTAGAAGGAGAAATGATGGAGACCTGCATCTCTTGCTACTACTGGGTGGGAAGCCAGAAGCCAGGGAGAGGCATGCGAGTTTTCTGCTCACCGAGGACGTGCCTCCCTGGTGGCAACAGAGGAAGAAGCAGGTCCTGGGGAGCAGTAAGCAGTGGTAGAGAAGCAACAGTTCCCCCGGACCCACCACTGCACCGGCTGCTGCTCACTGCTCCTCGGACCAGTAAACACCCCTGTAACAGTTTGTAGATAACCAGTGCATGGGCATAGCTATTTGTCCCGGGGCCCAAGATGGGAGGGGCATAGGGTCCAAGCTGGGAGATGGGGCACAAATTGGCACGGCCTGGTGGAGACTCACCTGAATGGAAGTGGAAGCGCCTGCAGTATGCGGTGTGCATGGGATCTGCCTGGCGGCAGGTGGCACAAGATGGAGCAAACCCCACCCATGGCAGCACGATGCAGGCAGCCACAGCCTTCAGGGCTCAAGTGCAGCAAACGAAGGGAGGAAGAGAAGCTGGGGGGAGGAAGGAGGGGAGAGGATGGGACAGGGGAGTGGATGGTGACATGGGGGCCCAAGTCCATTTCTTGCACCTGGGTCCATTCCAACCGAGCAACGCCCCTGAACCAGCAAGTAACCGCTGGCTACAAATGAGCTGTGGGTGGGTGCACAACCTCCTGTGTGTTCAAGGTTGCCTGTTGGCAATCCTGAACACGTAGGAGCCATGAGGTATATTGAGCTCAGTTCTGCATTCCCTTGCTTTCCATTTGGATGGACCTGGTAGCTGCCTGTGTGCTCAGCACACACTGCTGTACTGGTAATTCCAGGGCTGTTCCAGGCAATCACCACTCCTGATACTTCTTCCCCACAAATTACAGGCATGGCTGTAATTTGCTGTTGCACTTTTGACATCCAATTTTTTCAAGTGCATCAGTGTCCAAGTGGAAATTGAGCTTCCCCCTGACCCACCCTCCCAAGCCAGAATGCACAGGGAATGAGAAATAATAGCCCCTTTGCAGCCTGTCAATGAAATCATCTCTGCTCCAGTGCTGGAATTTTTTCAGTTGAAATTGCCAAGGCTCCGTCATTGTGCTCCTACACATGAGAGAAAGAGAGCGTGTGTGTGCGTGCTCGCTCACAGGGGCGCGTGGGCACATGTCCCCCGCCCCTTCTTCTGCAGTGACTCCCTATTGTAATTCAGCCTGCATTTCAGCACATACCATGCCCAGCTAAAGCCACCGATTCCAGCTTTCTCTGTCTAATCATTGGCAAGGGCAAAGCTGCTGCTAGCAACTAGACTTAATAACTGGCTTTTCAGTTTCATGGCCAGAGGTTGTCAGGACAGAGAGGAGGAAACTGCCAACTATTTCCCCTCCAGACAAACCGGGAATCCTTTGCCACCGCTGGGGTAAACCTCGAAGGGCTCATTTGCTTCTTGGTTTTTTTTTCCCCACCCGTAGTGAGGTTTCTTATGCAGAATTCTGATTACCAGGGCCTTTCACGTCCAATTTCCTGGCATAAAGTATAAGTGCGACGTTCCCTGGAGAAATAGCAAAGACAGTCATATGGAGGCTGCCCCTGTCCCTGGAATCGGATTAGAGAGGAAACACAGGGAAAGGGGAATGCCTCTTCTCTTCCCCCTGCCACACCTCGCACGCACACAGTCCAATGGGAGGAGAGGGGGAAACTTCTGCCACTTGTCCCCCTCCCCACAAAGCCTCACCCACTAACCTAGTGTAAAAAACAGGGAGGACAGATGAGACGGTGAGTTGAGTGCCCAGAAGACACTCTCCTCCTTAACTTTGGCACCCTGTTATATATTGATGGTGTTTTCCATATATATTGATATATTGAGGGGTTTTCCATGTGATGGTTTGCCTTGGATTTGTTAGATGGAAAACGAGATACCTCAAAGTGCCCTTAGGTAAGGCAGAAAAAGGGAAGGAAGGGAGCAGTAATAAGAACACAAGACGAGTAGGCTGGGACTTAACTGCTGTCTGTTGTTGCAGGACATTGGTACCTAGAAAGGATTGTACATCACTGACACTATATGAATAATAAATAATAATAAGAAGAATTCATCCCTAGAAGGGATAAAAAGGATCGAGGGGAAGGGGAGAGTTGTTTGATTACCTTAGTGCCTCCTACTGGGGGATGAAAAACACACCTGTGGTGGTAAGTACCACAGGTACTAACTTGAGGCAGAGTGTCTACAAAACGTAACACTTGCTACTGTCCAGCTACCTATCATGGGGCAAGCATTACGTTTGTTCACTCAAACCCGGGGTAAACTATGGATTGAAACATGGGTTTGTGGGTGAAAACAGACATGACTCTAACTACCCTTTAACCACCCTTGGTGGTTATTTATGCATGTTGCAGGACTGTATTTGTGCCCTATGCAGCCCTGCAACACGCATAAATGACCACCAAGGGTGGTTAAAGGGTGGTTAGCATCATGTCTGTTTTCACCCTGTGAGGTGGGAGGGGGTTGGGAACTCCTCAGCACCCCCCCCGGAACAGCCAAAAACATTATATGAAATCAATGTCTGGTCACTGCCACCACCCTGCCACTAGTGGGGCATTGATCAACTGAGGTAGGCTGCCATAGAGACCCAGGAACTTTGATCCTGTCCCCATGATTGATCATGGATGAGTCTGGCCTGGACTCATGTTGTACTTGTCAATTTTACTGGAGCTCTGGATTTTATTTTATTTATTTATTGAGATTTCACGCCCCCCCCTTCCCAGATGGCTCATGGTGGCTTACAAAAACAAATAAAAACAATACATATAAAACAGCATAAAAACTCAAATCCCCAACCTTTTCCTTCACTCCTCCCCAACTCGCCCACAAACCCCACAAAAAAACCTTCCCCGCCCACCCCCTCATACCCCTACCCCAAATCCCCACCAAACCCCCCATTCCCTATCCCTGCCTGCCAAATGCCTTAACAAAAAGAAAGGTCTTATACGACCTCCGGAAGATTCCCAGGCTCAGACAAACCTCTGGGGGAAGGAGTTCCATAACATCGGGGCAGCAACCAAGAACGCCCCCCTACTAGCCCTCATCATACAAACAAGACTAACAGATGGTCCCCACAGGGAGGTGCTCTCTGCCAATTGCAGGGGCAGCAGTGGGGCATGGAAAGACAGGCGGTGTCTCAGATACGTGGGGTCCAGACTGGTTAGGGCATTAAAGGTGAAAACCAGAACCTTGAATTGTGCCCGGAAAGTTATAGGGAGCCAGTGTAGACTTCAGAGAACTGGTGTAATGTGCTCCCAGTGCCTTGCTCCCAAAAGGAAGTGAGCTGCTGCATTCTTCACCAGCTGCAGTTTCCAAACAGTCATCAAGGGCAGCCCCACGTAGAGCGCATTGCAGTAATCTAGCCTCAAGGAGATGAAAGCATGGATGACAGTGGCCAGATCTGAATCAGAAAGAAAAGGCCGCAGCCTCCTCAGCATATGGAGTTGGTGAAAAGTGCTCCTGACCACCACCACAACCTGAAGATCCAGGCGTGACAAGGAGTCCAGAAGCACCTCAAGGCTGTGAACCTGACTGACCATAGGGGGCCAGACTCCGTCAATAACAGGAGTCCCAATTCCTATCAGGTCACAAGGCCGGCCAACCATCATCACCTCAGTTTTCTCTGGATTCAGCCTCAATCAGCTCATCCTTATCCAGTCCCTGACTGCAGCCAGGCATCGGGTAAGCACCGAGACTGCAGGGTCTGGGTCGTTAAAAAGAGAGGTAGAGCTGGGTTTCATCAGCATACTGATGCCACTTCACCCCAAACTTCCAAATGACCTCGTCCAGTGGCCTCATATACACATTGAACAAGAGGGGGAACAGAATAGAACCCTGCAGGACCCCACAAAGGATATCCTGAGAGGACGATGAGCAATCGCCTACCACCACTCTCTGGGACCTCCCTGACAGGAAGGAGTGGAACCACTCGAGTGGTCCTGCGCACCCCCACCAGGTCCTGCAGTCTTGCAACAACACCTCGTGGTCAACTGTATCAAAGGCCACCGAAAGATCTAACAGGATCAACAGGGTAGAATTCCCTTTGTCAATTCCCAGGTGGAGGTCATCGATCAAGGCCACAAGTGCAGACTCTGTACCATACCCAGAACGGATGCCCGACTGAAACAGGTCCAGGAATCCGATAGCGTTGAGATGAGCCTGGAGCTGTCAAGTAACCACTCATTCAATAACCTTCCCTAAAAAAGGACGGTTAGAGACAGGCCGATAACTGGCCAGGGAGTCAGCGTCCAAAGATAACTTCTTAAGCAGGAGCTGGACAACTGCAGTTTTAAGAACGTCCCACACCCTACCCTTCTGTCACTGGGAGGGGGAGGAACACTCGCTCGTTGGGGAACCACTCGCTGCCGAGGCGTGCCCTGGTCTCGGAGGGGAACGTGGTGACTTCAATGCCCGTCAGAATAGAGTGATGGCCTTTACCTCTCAAGGAGAGAACAGGCCTCTATCATCATAGGGAGCTCGAGACACAGGGAAGCCAAGGTCCGCCCCAAGGGGCACCCACAAAACACACTCACTCGGGAGCGCAAGGGAACAAGGGCTGAAGTGAAGGTTGTGGTCAAGGGGGGGAGATACCAAGCAAGGAAAGGGGGCAGGGAAACACGCACGCCGGGATACTAAACCCAAGGGAAGAAAGGGGTGAGAAGGGAATCGCCCTCCACACACACGCACTCTCACTCACCAGTTACTCCAAGGAAGGTGGTTCAGGGGTCTAAACACGCAGCTGAGGGTAGGCACTCTCTCTCTCTTTCGCTCATACAATGCGTATGCCACGGGGTTCAATTCACAGGGGGGCTGGTCTCTGAATCACCAGCGCTGGGCTTTATGTCCCAAGCCCCGCCCCTGTGCATGCTCGCAGGCGCTCAGAGCGATGCAACGGGCGGGGGAATTCCTGCGTGCTGCGTCTGGGTGGGAGGCGTGGCTGGGCCCTGGGACTCCGGCCCTGGTTCTGAGGTAGCCGTCGGGGGAGGGGCCACCGCTCACGTCGGCGAGACAAGCCGCTCCCGAACCCGCTCACCCGGGGATTGCCCCCACCGGGCTGACAGGCAGGGGTGCCGCAGCCGCGGACCCCTACGGCTGACACCTCTGGAAGGAAGGTGTTGACAATCCCAGCCAGCAATAGCCCCAGTGTTTCCTGGCTGGCTTTCACTGGGGTAGGGGGAGGGACTCTATCAATTTCATGTGCATGTCTCCTAGGCTCGATCAATTTCACTTGTGGGGGCTCAGGAGCTCTGCTGGTATGGTGGGACTCCCTATTATGCTGCCACTCAATGGGCTCCTAGTGGTCAGAATCCATAGGGTGGCAGCAAAACCACGGAGCAGCTTGAATGTTTAGTCGAGTGCTCCACCTCGGGATGACATCATCAGTACTACCCCAGCATACCTTTGCCCCATGGGCACCATAACATGTAGAGACACCCACAGAGATGTGAGGTGAGCATGTTTATAACCATCTCCAGGGGTTATAACCATCTCCCTTTTACTCCAGGGTAATAGAATCAAATCAAAGACTTCATTTGTCACTTCATTCCCTTTTGTTTCTTGTGGTTTTTTAAAAGTATTTTTGCTTACAGTGCAACTGAGATCAAACTGGAGATCTCTAGATCTAAAACTGGGAATCTCTCCAGCATAAACCAAATACATTTGCGTATACACCCTGAAGATGGGGGCTCAGAGGGGCACAGTGCAACTCACCCTTCATGTGGGTTACTGGGCAGGGTTACCAGCTGTTGTTGCATGTATTCTTGTACGCTTCATCGTATGGCATCATGGCTTTCAGGTCCGGAGGCATTTGTTGATCAGAAAGGATTTTCACCTCCTTCAATTTCAATTTAGTCTCTGGCCAGACTTTTCTGGATCCTGGTTGCCCTCAAGTCCTTCCTTCCAGGGCTGGCCTTGGCTCAGGGCCTGGCAAGTCAGTTGGAGTGCTCTGTAGGTGGGCGGGGCTACCTATCAGCAGAGCACTCAAGTAGGCCTGCTGGGACCTGCCCATCTACCTAGCTAGCACCCTTGCCTGCCTGTCCCAGTGTACCTCACTTCCCTACTCCGGCAACCCCAACCCCACCTTGGTGATGACCTTGCCCTCACCACCCGGGTGATCCCTGTCCTCCACCCCATAGCCTCCACCTGGCCATCCTACCCCTGCCCTAGGGCATCAAGTGTAAGTGAAGCAGCATTTTGCTACCCATTTTGCCACCCTACAGGAGTATACAAAGCTGTGGGGGGCCGGGCTCAGATCCCATTTATGAGCTCCCTAAAGGCAAGTGGACAGGGTCTCCATGTCCCTACTACTCTAGATGGCTACAGATCTTGCCTTAATGGTTGAGCCAGCCCTGCCTTAGCCACTGACTTTCATACCTTCCCAAGCAATCAGAGAGGGCTTCCACATGAACAGGGATCTCAGGGGCACAGGGAAGCAGTGGGCTGCTTCTGAGATCAGTTCCCAAGTGAGTGGCCATGCTTTGTGCAGGTACAAAGATGGATGTCTTTCTGGCATCCTCATGAATGATGTTGAACAATGAGTAAGGTCTCTGCCTGTGATGGGCAAGGACAGGGTGTGCTGTTCCGACTGGCATAATTCTAGCCTCTAGGAAAAGCAGAAAGCTTTCGTTTGCTCATGTTTATTGCTTAGTAGTGAATTGCTGAGGGAGTGATCCCGTTACTGTGGTGCCCTCTAGTGGGATAAAAGTCCTCTTCGCAGGTCACATTGATTCTTGCAGCAACCTTCCTCCCAAAGGACTCTGAAAACTCAGGCCAAAACCTAAGGGCTGGGAAAAGGAACTTACTGATCCTGGGTGGGACCAACCCTGGTGCAGCTAGTGCCTGCAGAAGCCGTTTGGACTGGCTCTCTCTGACTGTGCATCAGTAGATCTTGTCTCTGTTTTGTTCTCTTGCAAGGACATGGGTTCACTGCCTCTGCGACCCAGGAGCACTCCTCGAGGACCTGCTTGGAGAGGGTAGAGGCATGCTGAGAGATGAATCAACCTTTGGGGCATTTGTTTACACACACACACACACCTTAATTGGATACCCAGGGAAGAGCTTCATCCAGCCCCTTTCACATATTCCAGCCAGGGGCATTGTTCGTTAAGAGCAGAGGGAAGCAAATGCTTCCTCCCCACCCCCTCTCCCCTTTCTCAACTACCTCTTGTATTGTGCTCCAGTTCCCGTAGCAGAAGGACAATTTGTGCACTATTCCCCCTCCCCTGTGCGTTCTTGACAGCAACTGGTTTACACATTTGTGGGAGGAGGAGCAGGACAGAACACACACACACATATCCAGACAGTTTGAGTTCTTGGCCAACTTTAATAGTTATGCATTGGGGTATCTGCCACTAGAAGGAGTTCCTGTCCATAGATGCTCACCCACAACTGGCTCAGATCATTATCAAGACCTCTTGTTTTCATTCCTACTCTCATAATGTCATTGCTGTCTGTTGTCCACTGCCCCACCTTGGACAAAAAAGAATGACTCCCCCCATTTTTTGACCAGCTTACAGCCTGAGCAGAGTTTCCAGATTCCAAATTTTTTATTTTCCTGCCAGAAGGCAAAATTTCCCATTTTCAAACAAGCTGGATGAACTTTCCTCCTATAAATCAATGTATCTCCAGACCTATTTACAGAAAGTGAAATAACAATAGACACCAGGAGGAGAAGAAAAATAGTGAATAACATGAACATGTCGATCTGTCATCAAAAAAACCTCAACAAAGCAAGTCTATCACTTCTAGCAAATATTTTTTACCTGATCAGTTTAGAGTGATTGCAAAGTTACAGCTCGCTCTGGTGGCCACTGTACATAAAACACTTTATCCTAATCTGGTGACAGTGGTTGGCATGTGTCACATATTCAGTCGCACTGAATAGCACAGAACATATTCTCCACAACTCATACAATGCTTGGGCATGTTACATATGAGTGACAGCCACTCACAAGAGCATTGGATCAGGAAAAAAAGGCGAGCTGCCTACAAGGAGCCTGTGACTAATTCACATGTAATTGGAAGCTGTGAATGACTACTCCATGGTATTCAATTTAGACAGCATTTGTCTGCAGACAGGAAAAGAAATAGTGATCTATTGTTGTTTTTGTTCATCATAGCACTGTGACTTTTACCCAAATAATCACATAATGATATGACAAGCATCACACCAAAGTGATACAGCTTTGCAATGCGTTCAGTGTGCCACATCCTTGATTGAAGTGAATGTTTCTTTCTTTCTTTTTTTCTACAGGTACAGGCATACGAGATATGACCGACTGGCTCCCCTGCCTGCCTCGGGGCAGGCAATTGCAGCCACCACACTTAAGAACATAAGAAGTTCCATACTGGGTCAGTAGTGGGAAGTTCCATAGTCCATTGAGCTCAGCATCCTGTCTATAACATTAGCTCAAGAGAAATACAAGTACAGGTCATGGCGGTGTGACCCATCCCCTACCAGCCACTCCCAGCCGCCAGTAGCCAGGGGGTCCAAGTTCCAACTAGTAGGCATTGATGACTCTCTCCTCTAAGAATATAACTAGTTTCTGTTTGAAGCTAGTTATGCTGCTGGCTTTCACTGTCTCCTCTGGCAATGAGTTCCACAACTGTATTGTCTGCTGAGTGAAAAATGACTTCCTTTTGTTTGTTCTAAATCTGCTGCCATTTAACTTCAGAGAGTGTCCCCATGTTCTCTTATTGTGAGAAAGGGCAAACAACAGTTCCCTATTTACTTTTTCCACACTGATCATGATTTTATAAACTTCTATCATATCGCCCCTTAATGCCTCTTCTCCAAGCTAAACAGCCCTAACCTGTTGAGTCTCTCCTCAATATGGAAGTCAATTCATCCTGTCTATCATCCTTGCTGCCCTTCTCTGAACTTTTTCTAGTTCTTCTATTAGATCTTTCCTGAGATGGGGCGACCAGAACTGCACTCAGTATTCAAGGTGGGGTCTTACCAAAATTTATACAGCTGCAGTATGGTATTTTCCCTTTTATTTTCTATTCCTTTTGCAATAATGCCTAGTATTTGGTTTGCCTTTTTGACTGCTGCTGCTTACTGAGTCGACATCTTCAAGGAACTATCTACAGTGACTCCAAGATCCTTCTCCTGAGTGGCTATATCCAGATCAGAACCTAGCATCGTGTATGCATAGTGAGGATTGGTTTTCCTTCTGTGCATCACAC
>QEPC01004381.1:2537406-2581886 GCA_003113815.1 Sphenodon punctatus | reverse complement strand
CCCCCCCCCCCCAACGCCCCTCTCCTTTCTCCTATAGGGAGGCCCCAAGTACACACACACCCCCAATGTCGCTCACACCCAGCCCCGCTTCCCTCTTAGAGGGGAGGCCGAAGTTCGCCCCCCCCGGGTGTTTCCAACCTAATACCGAGCTTGCAGATACAGGCCCCAAATATCCTGCTCCTCTTGCATAAATAGTTCCTGTAATTAAACCAATGAATAAAACCTCCTGTGTCCTAGTGACAAGCACCCCAACCCCACTCAGTCCTCCCACGCAAGGGAGTCCTAAGCCCCCCCTCAGCCATAGCCTGTCCCTGGAACCAGGACCCTAGGTGGCTCTCATGCTGCTGCCCCCTCAGACACCAGGTGGGACATTTTTAAATAATCTTGCCTGGTCTCCGCTGGGCAGTGTGAGCGGGCAGTTTAAGACACGACTGTCCTACCGAAGGGGAGTAGGACATGACCGACCTACCCAAGCGTTCACAGCTCCCTGTCTTTTTGAACCTGGGGCTCTGCTTGGAGTGTGGCCCGGACCGGTGCTAGGATTTTTGTCGCCCTAGGCAAACCCCTACAAATGTCCCCCTTGTGCAACCTGTGCGCACATTGTGTACCTCATGCAACCCACGTGCATGTTACGCACAACCCACATGTGCACACGCCTAGTGCACAACATGCACAGCTTGCTTCTTGGGCACTGAGGGGTCGGTAGCCCCACTCTCCCCTGTCGCCAGGCCCCCGACTCAGCCTCAAAGTTTACCGGCGGTGGCATCTGAATCGGGGACAGGAGAGACCCCCCCCTTCAACTTACAGGAGAAGTGGTAGCAACAGCTGGGTCAGGAGCAGGAAGGATGGCAGCGGAAGCTAGATCAATGGGGTGGAGCCACCTAGGGGGCACCTCTCCCACCCCGCATCCAGTGCTGAGCTTATTGCCAAGGCTGCCTAGGGCAGCAAGTTGAAGGTGACACCTCTCCCGTGCCATCTAGCGCAGAGCTTATTGTCGGTGGCAACAGCGGGACGGCTTGATTAGGAGCAGGAGAGCCACCTTCTTCATGATGGCGCCCTAGGCGGCCACTGGAGCAGCCTTAATGGTACCACCAGCCCTGAGTGTGGCTAGCACAGACAAAGTTGTCTGTTTTGCTATAGTCTTTGATACCAAGAAGCTTAGTTTTCCTTCTCCTACAGAGATTCCTCTGGTGCTTCCAGGCCAGCATGGCTACCTGGGCCACTCTTAACAGTTTTAGAAAAGTCCTTTTTTGGGGACCCAGCCACGTCACGCCCCCAGCTCGCTCTGGTATTCTCTCATGACACTGGGACTTGGTTGGGTCTGGAACAAGTTCCAGTGCCAGGAGACAAATAACTCATTAACTCGCTACGTGCTAGCCTTTTATGAGAGTCAAGAAAATGAGGGTATCATGTGGGATGAGAACTGCTAATTCATCCATTCACACAAGCACAATTGTGAAGTGGGGGAGCATCACAGCACTGAGGAGGCTTCTCCAGAGCTACAACCTCTGCCTGCTTGTGTGAAGAAAATTCAGTCTCCCAAGGCACCTGACCACGTGGCCATTCTCCTGGCATAACAGGGCTTTCTTGCTGCTCCTAGTTCCTTTGCTATGGTCCTGTCAGTTCTGAAGACCGCCCCCCCTCACCCTAATGTGGAGAGAATAAATTCTTTGTGCAAATGTGCTAAATTTGTACAAATGATGCAATTTTTGAATATAAATAAGGTTTCCCACATGCTATTCCCCCAGTTTGTGCCATGAAAACCCCACAGAATATTAGCCAGATTTCTTAAGAAGGGTGTGAGATGTCTTGTGGGATGGGTCCACCCCAGTCTGAGTCATGTGCTACTTCTCTTCGGCTACTGTGAAAGGGGGGCTCTCAGGGCCGTAGAATATATGCTGGCATCTCTTGGCACTAGCACCCCATTAGCTCACACTGCGCCTCACTCAGGTCTGTGGTTTTTGTCCTTCTGAAGGCAGTTTCAGTGGGACTTCAGTAAAAATTCCATTTTTTAAAAAAAAAGAAAAGAAAAAAAGCTGCATTGGCAGCAGCAGCAGAGCATTCGCAGGTCCCTGTCTATTTGAAAAATGCTGCATTGGCAGCAGCAAAGCATTCACAAGTTCCTGTCTACTTGAAAAAAGCTGCATTGGCAGCAGCAGCAGAGCATTCGCAGGTCCCTGTCTATTTGAAAAATGCTGCATTGGCAGCAGCAAAGCATTCACAAGTTCCTGTCTACTTGAAAAATGCTGCATTGGCAGCAGCAGCAGAGCATTCGCAGGTCCCTGTCTATTTGAAAAATGCTGCATTGGCAGCAGCAAAGCATTCACAAGTCCCTGTCTATTTGAACCTGGGGCTCTGCTTGGAGTGTGGCAAGCACAGACAAAAAGAGTACCATTGGTGTGCCTCTTGTGCCCTCACCCAGTCTAAGAACCCACATCTGCGCACTAAGGGACTAACTTCTCTAAAGCTGGTCTGAAGCCTCATCCTGTGGTGGTTCTGCTTCAGCGGTGCGGAACCTTTTCCCTCACAAGGGCCACTTTGAAAACCAGTACAAGCTAGAAGGGTCCATACAAGTTGTGGGGTGAAGGTGCTTAAGGGAGGGGGTGCTCTCTGGAAGAAGAGGGTCCAGATCGTGCATCTGTGCTCTGGGTCTGTGCGTGCCCTCATCTGTTTCCTTACCCCAAGTTCAGTCTTTCGGTGCTTGAGGATAGGAATTAGATTCAGAAACCAGGTCCAGGAGCCAAATAAAAACTAGCATTTGGCCCCACGGCCTGAGGTTCTCCACCCCTGTTCTACTTAGTTTTTTTCTCCATGTACCACCTCTAGAACCTGGGCCTGTCTGGTGTTACTTCTAGGAGGTAAAGCCACCTCTGTGACAGCCCAGGACACCTACCTGCCTCATCTCAGGATTTAGGAACCTGGGATCAATCCAGCCTCTAGGGTGATGTGTTTCTTGGCTGCTGAATCCACAAGGACAGTTCTGTGTATAAACACGAGAAGGAACAGCAGAGTGGAATGCCAGCATTCTCATTCGGCAGCTGTCTATCTCATCTGAGCCCAAGCGTCCCTTTCATGTCTGCTTTCTGACCTCCTAACTCTGCCCAGTCCTCTGTGTTCATAGTACTACAGATACAGTGGTGGTAATTCAACAGGAGATATTATTTCCCAAGTCATTTCTGCCTGATTCCACCTGAAAATTCAGCTTAAATAGATTAAGAAGAAAATTGCCCATATCAAAGAGAAAATAACTTACAATTGGAACAGACTTGGAGGGGGTGGGGGAATTTGAAATGGGAAGAGAGCTTCATTTCCTAATAAAAACAGGCTGATCAGTGACTGTGTCTTGCTAGTGTGATCTTGAGATTTGTGCGAGAGATACTGTCCTTTCTCTTCCTTCCCTGTCCCGGTAACGGTCCACACCCCCAGAGCAGTAGTGCATTCAAGGGCAGAACTGCGCAGAGCATTTAATTTGAAAGCAAAAAGTCTCTCTAATTCTAGTGTTACAAGGTCGTAGCAAATGCAACTGTTCCTTCATAGCAATTTTATTTGGCCCTTTATCTCCTAGGAATCCTATGTTGGCTGGAAATTCTGCACCACATTTGCTTAAATAAAATTGGATGTGTCTTGGAAGCAAGGAATAACTACAGCACACAAATGCCCAGTTATTGCAACTCTGTGCTAGCATAGTTTTGTGCTAATTGGGGTCAGTCTGGTTTTATTCATAAATCAATTATAAAACACTAGTACAGACACAAATGATGTATTGTGAAAAAACCTTTGCAAAAATGGATAAGACTTTTTCATTTTTTACTAACTGAGCTAATTTGTTTAGCCAGCCTATCAGAATCTGAGGCAGAAAGTAGACAACTTTGTATCTACCCATTTGGACAAACAGGAGTGGAACCCGACAATGAACAAAAACCAGTTACGAAACGGTCTGAGACAAAGTGTGATTCAGTAAGTAAAAAGCATTCGGGAAACCGATAGTGGTGGTGTTGGTTATTACCGTTTGTCCAGTGTCATCAACTCTCTTTGACCGACCAAGGCTTGAATTAACAGGGCTTTGTTTTCTGGGTCCTCCTTGGCTTTTCTGTAGTAAGGGAAATCAGTTTAACTCGCATATCACCATGATGCTCCTTGGGTGCAGCCAAACAAGGGCCTGATTCCCCCGCATGGCCTCGTGGTGGGCAGTCGCTGCCACCGCACTGCAAACCAATGTGGGGAGCTGGGCATATGGTTGTGGAGAAGCCAAGCGGTTTGGGTGCTGCTGGAGCTGTCACCATGGCTGGGTGCCAGGCTCCACCCTGTCTCCCTTCCCTGGCCTGCCCGAGATCCTGCCCCTGGTGGTGACTTGGCCATGCATGATGGGTGACAGAACCCACCACTCATGCCCACAGAGGTGCTCCCTGCATGGTGAGGTAAGTGCAGCTGGGCACACAAGTTGCCCTGTCTTGGGCAGCCTTACTCCACTTGAGGTAAGGTTGTTCTACGACGCGTCCTTGGAATTTTTCGAAGGACATGACATGGTAGCTTGCCCTGCCTGTGTTGTGTGGCTGCACCCGAGAACAATTATAGATCTGCCTTGAAATTGCTGTGCTAGCAGGGCTCTGGTTGGCTGGATCAGGCTCGGTGCAATTGGTTTCAGAGGAAGTCACTCTGACTACAACCCCATAATCGATAGTCTTCATTCACCTCACCACTGGAATTGATATTTTTTGTTGTGCGTTTTGTTTTGGTGCACAACTGCTTGTCCGCTTTAAACAAACCTCATGATGCCTTTGACAATCTTGCAGTTGGCCTATGGAGCCATGTGAAGATTCACTACTATATCTAGGATGGTTGTTGTAGTCCTCTTACACAAGATGGGATTGATTCGGACTTTTCCTTGTAGTGGTGATATCAAGCGTTCACTGAAGTTACATATACTGGGTGTAGCTTGGTGTCTGCTAACCAACTTATTGCCACCTGCAGTTGATCTATGATTGCTAGCAAAATTGCATTTGATCTTGGAACAGAACTTGAAAAAACAGACAAAAAACCACAAGCATTTTACTATTGAAGACAGGATCTCTTGCTCATCCTCAGTTTTGGGACTTCTATTTTTATAGGCCTCCAGCCATTAGTGGGCAGCAGCCATAAGGCCACTTTCACACCTGAGCATGAATAGGTGTGTCTTTGATCAGGTGTGAATGCCCCATGGCGGGTGATTGAAGCTTTTATGAGCATTTACAAGGGCGATTGACAGAACTGGATTTTGCAGCTCAGTCAGTTGCCTTTGTAAACACACACAAGCTTCATTCACGCCTAATCAAAGATGCACTTGATTTGCATGCTCTTTCCCTCCAAGGTCCTGTTGGAGAGGTGTAAAAGTGGCCTACACTAGGGCTAGTCACATTCCCTCCAGCAGAGGGCAGTGGTAGCACAACTAGCCAATGCAATGCATTTTTGATGTATTAATAAAGCTATTATATGCTTTAAAAAAGAAAAGCCTGCTTTGGATGGTTGGGTTTATTCTCTTTCTTGCTGCTGCTCCAATTCACTCTGCTGCTCCTATTTCTTTACTTTATAGAAGCTCTTTTATTACCACCATGCTGTTTTTTCTATATACTACACCTGGTATATGGAATATCGCAGACTGAAAATGATTGAACTCCTGCAGTTTTTCTTCACGATTCTAATGTACAGATTGGTGTCTCAATAGCATGTTAGCATAGATAGGAGGAGGGCAAGTTAACGGGCCACAGATGAGGTTGGGAGGAAGCAATTGGGTGCAGATGCCTCTAAGATCTAAAAGGTGTTGGTCATAAAGTTAATAGAGAGAGTAAAGTCTTTGGCATGATGCACTGACCTTGCTTTTACGGTATTGCTGGAAGTGGTTTGTTGTATACAAACTGTTCTACCAGTATAAAGAGGATTACTGATAGCCTACGAATGAAATCAGTGGGATAATACAAGAAAGCTCTTCGGGGCAGGAGACTGTCTTTGTATTTAGTATTGGGGCTTCTGAAAACTACTGCAATACCATGAAGGATATCTGAACCACTTTTTACTTTGTGTTTTGATTCAAGTTAACTGCATTGAAATGGAATTAAAGTTAACTGGCCTGATTAGCAGTATAGGGAATAGGTTTTTTAAAAAGATTCCATTTAAGAGTATTGGTCTTGCTTAAGTTATTGTGAAAGCTGCAAGAAAACAGGAGATTTGAAACATGTCAAGCTGTGTTTGCTTAGTCCTCCTTCATGGGGTACAAGCCATATGCTGTTCATCTAACTGTATTAGATTTCTCTTTCTATGTGGCCTTAAATGGAAACGTATGTGGTCAACCATGTGCGCTCTCAAGATTGCCTCAGTTTTGCAGCTGCTTTTCCAAGCGCTAGGCAATGTCTGCGTTCTCTCCCCTGGTTGCTCGCAGACATGACTTAAGCCCGCCCGACAGCCCCATGGCCCGCTATCCAAGATTCTGACGCATCCCCTGAAGCAATAAGTCACTTTTCAATTACTGGCACTTGGCCCCAGAAAAAAAAATCTGTTTTGTTCTAGATGCATTCCTCCACCCCACCCCACTCGAGTAATGTCAAAATGTGTAAAGCCCCCATGTGTCCAAGTTGGCTGTTGTAAGGAGTAGGTGATCATGTTGGGGTGTAAAGGCTTCTCTCCTCTCTTTATTCAGAGTGTGCTAGCTGAAAAGATCAAGGAGGGGTGTTTGGGTTGGGGTTTTTTTTTACACTCTTGCCTATCTCCTCACTTTGTTTTTGTTTTCCTTTTTTGTGCCAAAGCTTGTTTTGGTTGCTGCTTTGCATGCTGACCTCATTTCACTGTGAGCAAGTCTGGGGCGGCTCCTGTCCAGTATGTCGCTTCAGTACCTGGGAGACCAGATGTCAGCAGTGACTGCTGCAGGGGGAATATAACGTGATAGGTGAAAGATGTCCTGGCTTCCATGTGGTGGCTGGAATGTCTCCCCCATGGAGGAGCTACCAAGAGAGCTGTCGTTCTCACCATGTTAATGCTAATTGCTGCTGACATGACGGCACTGGTGGGGAGTTAGGGGAGAAGTTTCTGAGAGGAGTTGAATGCCTTCTTTGTCTTTACTCAAGGTCGGGGATGCTGGAAGCCGGAGTGGACAGAATTATTTCTCAGGTGGTGGATCCAAAACTAAACCACATCTTCAGACCTCAGATAGAAAAGGCGATTCATGAGTTCCTGGCTGCACAGAAGAAAGAGGAGCCAGTGCCAGCTCCTCCTCCAGAGCCTGAGAATCAGGATCCTCCTGCTCCGTCTCAAGATGCCTCGTAAGGTCTGGTATCATTGCACCTTCCCTTTCAGGCCTGTTTTGCAATCCCTCTTAATTAGAGACAGACTAAAATAGAGAATGTAAATTACTGGCTAGGGCCTTGCAATTCAGGCTTGGGCTGATGCCAAAATCCCTATTAGAGGAGAGAACAAGGGACCATTTTAAGGTCTTGTAACATGCAGGTCTTGTCACTTCTGAAATGCAGGCCCTATGCCACTAGAAAATTGGCTGTGGTGCTGTACAGGGAGCATCCTTTCTTTCCAGTTAGAAAGATGGGCTTCCCAGTGATAGGTATTTTCAAGCATGTTGGTGCCGAGGACATGCCTATGGTAACAATATCATCATCTAGCTCAGGCTAGTTAGATGCTCGACAGAAGCCATGCTTTTAAGTCTGGCTCTAGAGCTGTGATCAGAAGAATTTACACCCCCTTAAAACTGAACGAAAGTCATTGGAAAACAAAGAACTGAAAGCTATAACCAAATAAAACACTTATTTGACATTACATTGTTCAGCAAGTTAAAAGCTGGGCTGCTTTTAGACCAGTGCGGCAGGCGGCACACGAGTGGGGTTTAAACGTGCAGGGATGTGTGTTATCACACTCATGCCTTCTTTAAAAAAGCTGTGAATTAAAGCCCTCCATCATAAGGTTTTTAATTCACAGCTTTAAAGAAAGGAGCAAGCGTGATAACGCACATCCCCGCACGTCTAAACCCCGCACGTGCTCTTTTTAAAAGGCATGTGATTTTCAGGCACGAGCCCACCGCACTTGTCAAAAAGCAGCCCTAGGCTTGACTGAAATACAACTCCACACTAGTCAAAGGAAAATCTGTGCAGATGTAGCCGGAAAGTTGCATATGGTTGTATTTTGAGTGTGATTTAAATCAACATTTTGATGGGTAGTGACACTAGTAGTAGTAGTAGGGTTTTGATTGCCGTCGCTGGCTTACAAATAAAGTTGCTTATTAGGACACACTGTTATGTGCTGGTTCGCTATGGCTCTGATTAAAATAAGTGCAACTTCTTCAAACGATGCTCTCTCTGCGGCACGCACAAATGACAGTTAACAAATCTCTGTTAAAGATGCTACTTCCTAATGTCTGGCCTGTTTGTTTTTAGGTCCTGTGAATGCTTTCATTACAAGTGGGTAAGTGGGTGCAAAGTTCCAATTTGAAATTGGTATATTGGTAAATTTCAGACTGCACTATGGAAAAGGAATTTAAAAGCTTTAGCCAAGAGTGATATTGGGCTCTCCAGTGTTGGATTAGTAATCTCCCTGTTCTTTTAGTTTTACCATTTAATCAAGGGGTGGGGAACCTTTTCTCTCCCAGGGACCACTTTGAAAATTCGTACAAGCTCCAAACACTTGTTGGCAGGGGCACTTAAGAGGTGTGCATAAGATTTGGGACGGATGAAAAAGGTCCGGATCATGGATCTATGCCACAGATAGATCCCTATAGGCAGGGACCCGAGTTGACTGCGTTGCTGCAATTTGCAGTGATTTTCGCAGAATCAGCCAATCCTGACCATGACCCGAGGGTAAATAGGCCCCTGGGAGATGAATTGTGGGTGGGTGGTGTCTGAAGACCCTATGTTTGTATGAGGGAGGTGCTGAAATTCCAGAGGATTTGAGTTGTGTTTGATTAGCAAAGTTGTGATTATATGTCAAACCTATTGGAAATTTGCATCCAAGCATACATAGTTATGCAAATCAAGTTAATTATGCAAATATTAATGCTCGCAGTGAATTTGCAGAATTTGGCTTCACTGGTTGCAGAATTTAAGATGTTTTGGTGCAGTCAACTTGGGTTCCTGCTTATAGAATCCATGCCTTTATCTCTGCTACCTTTTCTGGAACTCATTCTTTCAGAGCTTGAGTGGAGCGACTGGGTCCATGAAAAGGGCCAAATAAAAATTATCTGTGGGCTGTATTTGCCCCGTTGTCTTGATGTTCCCCACTCCTGATCTAATCCCTCCTTTTAATGCAGAGGTGGGCATATTGGGGCTCAGGAGCTGCACATGGTTTCTGGTCACCTGTATGGTGGCTCTCACCAGAAGTGGCTGCCTATGGGCATGTCTATGTGGCTCCTTCAGGAGTAAAAGAAGCTGATCCACCGTTTTGGCTGCTGGAGCTTCGTGGGGGCCATGGAATCATGCTTTGTGCCGCTGCTGCCCAAACCCACCAGACCACCTGGTAGCTATAGCTTTGATGCAAGAGAGGAAGAGATCTGGGGGAAGCTGTGCTGCCCCATCTCTGGGTTTGAGGGAAGCCGTGATTGATGTAATGCATATTGAGGCTCTTGCTAGTAATGAAAACCTTGGTGTATGGTTCTTGGCCTTGGAAACTTTATCCACCCTGTCTTACAATAATGTTAATTGCTTATCTCAGTGTTGCCAAGTTTAGACAAACTGAAAACTCATTTAAATTTGACACACAGACCTTTAAATTTAATTCTTCGTTTTGGCTTAATCTATTAATGTAGCTTGCTGCCTCAGCTGTGATCCACCGGGTTGACTTAAACAGATTCAAATTTCCCTAAAGAAATTCTGCTAAGTGCAGTGGCTTAATTGAAATTACACATGCATCAAGTTAAACTGCAGTCACTTCTCAGAGCCTGTTGTAAGTTGCTTTCATTTGGGTTTTTTTGCAGTGTGTTTCTGGCTTTAAACCAGCTGCATTTGTGAAACACAAGCTGAATTTGGTTGCCAATGGGCTAAGCATCTGCTTGGCATGGGACTGCAGTTTGCCAGTGAAGACTGACCACGATACAAGAACTGAGGGGAAGAGTTGGTAAAAGTCACGCAAGGTTCTGCACAGCATGTGGAGGGGTAGGATGAACATGAAACTTGTACTGCTCTTGAGAGAAGATGGCATATGTCCTTCCTAAATGTGTAGTTGGGGGGTCAGTTGCATCTCATGTGACGAGACTAAGGGAATAAAAGTTTCAGATGGGATATTAGGAAAACTTGTGGGAATAGAAGTAGGAAGGGAAAGTATGTTGGATGTACATGGGCCTCTCTCCATGGGTTCTGGGGAAGCCACTGTCATTGGCAAATTTTGATTCAGATGAGAGGTTATAGCTTCATGCTTGTTTGCTGCGTAATTTGCCAACAAAGGATCATTGAGCATTGGATGCTAAACTGAATAAAGAGTAAAATCACAGTGCCTGTTCTTTAGGAAGAGGACATTCCTGTTTGTTTGTTTTTTTAACAAAAATTAATTTAAAACAAATGTAAAACTCTTCAATGTCCATTTTCCAGAGGTACTAAGAGATCAACTTTCAGTAGATTTCCAGAAAGAGGAACTTATGAGGAGTAACTGACTGGGACCACTTTCAGACATTCTCCCCCACCCCCACATATTCTAGCTGCCGGTGTGTGTGTGTGCACAGTCAGGATATGCGTGAGGATCAGCTGGTCCGAAACTCCCCCACCCCGCACGGCTTTGCCAGCAGACATGCATGGGGATGCAGAGTGGGGGGAGGAGCTTTCAGACCAGCAGATCCCTGCGCATATCCTTGATGTGCCCCCTCCCCCAGCCAGAATATGCATGGGTGGGAGGGGGAGATGTCTGAAAGTGGGTCTTAGTGTCACAACTCTTATACCCTAAGGTAACTTGGGTGGTGATGGGGTGGCATTGGAGACTTTGTAAGTCTTACAACGAAGAAAAGTTCTCTCAACCAGAAGGTTCTTGTGCCTGTTAATAGCTGCCTTGAGCATCATGTTGAAGGTAGGCTAAGTAGGGAATGTGTTCAAATATTCTGCCAGCAAATATCCAGATCTTTTATAATAAAATATTTGAAAAGCCTTATTTTGGTGAGTCTGGACTTTTTGTACCATGATTAAGCCACACTTCTTAAACTATTCATTGCCCTATTTACAAACTTTGCATTGCAACATCTACCAGGAAGCAGGATCTATTCTAGACCATAGTGTAAAAAAAACCAAACCCTACAGTATGGAAAGGGATCACTCAAACCCCTGGTCTAGTATTTCCTGTGCTACTTCACCTTGCATTACAGCTCTTGAGAGTTTGACTAAAGGAGTCAAAATAGGAGTTGGTTTTATGATGTTGGAACTTTGGTAAATGACCATCTATCTCTGTGAAATGGGTAGCTTCATTTTTCTGAGGAATGTGGGGTTTTAAAAACCAATGCCTCCTGCAGCACTTCTTAAAGATGTTTTTACTGTCCAGTTCTCCAGTGTTGGTGGGCTTGATATTGCAAATGTATTTGTACCATCTAGAGGCCCCCAAACAGACTAGGACTCTCAAATCTCTTGCCTTAGATTCAGTGATAACTCAAGCCAGTTTGGGTGCAGACTGAAGAAGGCGGCAGGAGCCTGTACTTTACTGTGCCATAACTATTCAGATATTGGCCCATCTGCCTTACATTTAGGGGAGGACACAGCTACAAAATACTGCAAACAAACAGAAGAATCATGATGTGGGCAATCACTCTTGCGTGCGAGATCTCTACAAGTCTTTCATGGGGTGGGGAAAGTCCATGGTTCGGTTTACTGTGGTAAACCCNGCAGAGGTGGGCATATTGGGGCTCAGGAGCTGCACATGGTTTCTGGTCACCTGTATGGTGGCTCTCACCAGAAGTGGCTGCCTATGGGCATGTCTATGTGGCTCCTTCAGGAGTAAAAGAAGCTGATCCACCGTTTTGGCTGCTGGAGCTTCGTGGGGGCCATGGAATCATGCTTTGTGCTGCTGCTGCCCAAACCCACCAGACCACCTGGTAGCTATAGCTTTGATGCAAGAGAGGAAGAGATCTGGGGGAAGCTGTGCTGCCCCATCCCTGGGTTTGAGGGAAGCCGTGATTGATGTAATGCATATTGAGGCTCTTGCTAGTAATGAAAACCTTGGTGTATGGTTCTTGGCCTTGGAAACTTTATCCACCCTGTCTTACAATAATGTTAATTGCTTATCTCAGTGTTGCCAAGTTTAGACAAACTGAAAACTCATTTAAATTTGACACACAGACCTTTAAATTTAATTCTTCATTTTGGCTTAATCTATTAATGTAGCTTGCTGCCTCAGCTGTGATCCACCGGGTTGACTTAAACAGATTCAAATTTCCCTAAAGAAATTCTGCTAAGTGCAGTGGCTTAATTGAAATTACACATGCATCAAGTTAAACTGCAGTCACTTCTCAGAGCCTGTTGTAAGTTGCTTTCATTTGGGTTTTTTTGCAGTGTGTTTCTGGCTTTAAACCAGCTGCATTTGTGAAACACAAGCTGAATTTGGTTGCCAATGGGCTAAGCATCTGCTTGACATGGGACTGCAGTTTGCCAGTGAAGACTGACCACGATACAAGAACTGAGGGGAAGAGTTGGTAAAAGTCACGCAAGGTTCTGCACAGCATGTGGAGGGGTAGGATGAACATGAAACTTGTACTGCTCTTGAGAGAAGATGGCATATGTCCTTCCTAAATGTGTAGTTGGGGGGTCAGTTGCATCTCATGTGACGAGACTAAGGGAATAAAAGTTTCAGATGGGATATTAGGAAAACTTGTGGGAATAGAAGTAGGAAGGGAAAGTATGTTGGATGTACATGGGCCTCTCTCCATGGGTTCTGGGGAAGCCACTGTCATTGGCAAATTTTGATTCAGATGAGAGGTTATAGCTTCATGCTTGTTTGCTGCGTAATTTGCCAACAAAGGATCATTGAGCATTGGATGCTAAACTGAATAAAGAGTAAAATCACAGTGCCTGTTCTTTAGGAAGAGGACATTCCTGTTTGTTTGTTTTTTTTAACAAAAATTAATTTAAAACAAATGTAAAACTCTTCAATGTCCATTTTCCAGAGGTACTAAGAGATCAACTTTCAGTAGATTTCCAGAAAGAGGAACTTATGAGGAGTAACTGACTGGGACCACTTTCAGACATTCTCCCCCACCCCCACATATTCTAGCTGCCGGTGTGTGTGTGTGCACAGTCAGGATATGCGTGAGGATCAGCTGGTCCGAAACTCCCCCACCCCGCACGGCTTTGCCAGCAGACATGCATGGGGATGCAGAGTGGGGGGAGGAGCTTTCAGACCAGCAGATCCCTGCGCATATCCTTGATGTGCCCCCTCCCCCAGCCAGAATATGCATGGGTGGGAGGGGGAGATGTCTGAAAGTGGGTCTTAGTGTCACAACTCTTATACCCTAAGGTAACTTGGGTGGTGATGGGGTGGCATTGGAGACTTTGTAAGTCTTACAACGAAGAAAAGTTCTCTCAACCAGAAGGTTCTTGTGCCTGTTAATAGCTGCCTTGAGCATCATGTTGAAGGTAGGCTAAGTAGGGAATGTGTTCAAATATTCTGCCAGCAAATATCCAGATCTTTTATAATAAAATATTTGAAAAGCCTTATTTTGGTGAGTCTGGACTTTTTGTACCATGATTAAGCCACACTTCTTAAACTATTCATTGCCCTATTTACAAACTTTGCATTGCAACATCTACCAGGAAGCAGGATCTATTCTAGACCATAGTGTAAAAAAAACCAAACCCTACAGTATGGAAAGGGATCACTCAAACCCCTGGTCTAGTATTTCCTGTGCTACTTCACCTTGCATTACAGCTCTTGAGAGTTTGACTAAAGGAGTCAAAATAGGAGTTGGTTTTATGATGTTGGAACTTTGGTAAATGACCATCTATCTCTGTGAAATGGGTAGCTTCATTTTTCTGAGGAATGTGGGGTTTTAAAAACCAATGCCTCCTGCAGCACTTCTTAAAGATGTTTTTACTGTCCAGTTCTCCAGTGTTGGTTGGCTTGATATTGCAAATGTATTTGTACCATCGAGAGGCCCCCAAACAGACTAGGACTCTCAAATCTCTTGCCTTAGATTCAGTGATAACTCAAGCCAGTTTGGGTGCAGATTGAAGAAGGCGGCAGGAGCCTGTACTTTACTGTGCCATAACTATTCAGATATTGGCCCATCTGCCTTACATTTAGGGGAGGACACAGCTACAAAATACTGCAAACAAACAGAAGAATCATGATGTGGGCAATCACTCTTGCGTGCGAGATCTCTACAAGTCTTTCATGGGGTGGGGAAAGTCCATGGTTCGGTTTACTGTGGTAAACCCTGTCTTCTATTACAGCAGCCTTATACCCTTTTGCTACCTCTTATTCTACAAGAGGACTCTTCAGCTAGGAAGAGGCACTTGCATGTCTATGTGCTTGGGAGTGGAATAACCATAGCGACCCTCAGATTACACAAGTTGATTTTATTTAAAGCCAAGTTTTCAACATGGCTCTCCAGAAGCACATATTCACAGAGAGCGATGTTATGGAAAAGCTTCTAAGTGAGGTGATGGAGCTATTGGTGAATTTTATTACTTGTCGCTCATTTATTTTGTATGTTTTGATGTGGAGGTCTTGATTTCTAAATATGCTGGAGCACCTATGTTCCCACTAATTCCATCTGGAGTTTTGAGATTGCAATTTTTATGAAAAACATGCCCTGAGTGAAGCTGGCTCACTTACCACAAGTACAGCATTTGTATTTTTTACATTGATTTAGTTGTCTTGTTAATATTAACACGCATGTTTTTAAATGTTAGAATTGCTGTTTTTCCCATTAGAATCACTAAAAAGCTCTATGGTGGGTGAAGGGTCTATTAGATCTGATTTGAACCTTGGTTTCAGCTGAGCAATATTTGAAATAACAACCCTGATGATGACAGCATGGCTTATAAATGTTCATGAGGCACTTCTCTCTCCAGGAAACCTTGGACTACCTTGAAACTCAGCACTGTGCACCTGGACCCCCTAATAAGTTCCCTCTTGGTTTTCTCTAAATAAATAAGCCTTTTAAGTAGTAACATACATTCACAAAGAGGCTGCAGTAAGTATACCTGCACAGTTTTCTTTTTTACTTCCATGTAGTCACTGTCCCAAGCAACGTGTTCTCTTCCTTAACGGGTTGTTTACCCACCATGGGGCTTCTCTTGAAGTCTAGTTTCTCAGCTTTTCACATTTTTCCAACATCTTTCCGTACTTGCATCAAACACAAGAGTCCAGAATTGTGCATTTATTTATTTTTTTATTACAAATTTTTATCCCGCTGTCACAGGTTGGAGGTCCCGCACCCCCACTTCACCGAGTTTGAGTGACTCAGTTTCCCTCACGCACAGCCTGCTTGAATTAGTTTCTCTGTCAGGCTAATTCAGGTCTGCCGCAGGGACAACTCCTTTGTCACTCAAGGGCCCGATCCTTCCTGTTTACAGACTCTTTACTCTCTGGGTTCGCAAGAGCTTGAGAACTCTTGTTGCTCACTTGTGTTCCAATGTTAGACACAGACACTTCTTCATAAAGATAAGTAAGTTTATTGATTACATAAGCAAGATAGTTGATAGAGTGGTTACTAGAAATCAAAGGTAAATATAACTTATTCCTGATCTATACTGGTTGAGTTCCTAAATAAGCATCTTACCCTACAAAGGTCCAGAAGTTTCTCTCAGTCCTTTGGTGTAAGCGACTGGGTCTCCAGACTGAGTTGCTAAAGAGCAAAATAATCTCTCTCAGTTCATGGTCTCCAGCCTGACTTGCTGGCAGGCTTTCGTATGCAGATATAACTGCTCGAGATTGCTCAGGGAGAGAGCTCTGGGCAAGCAATAGCAAAGCTGGCTTAATGGCCCCTTAAGTATCCTGCCTCGTCCCTTTGGCTTGGGTTTCCCACCTAGGGGAAATGGAAATGTGTGACCTGTCACGTAGGCAACCTAGGCACACATGAAGGTTGTTTTGCATCTCTGCAGGTCTGTCTGGCTAGGGTTCCCAAATACAGTCTTTGTATTTCCTGAAGTTTGGTCACGTGTCATAGCCCTAATTTGAGTTTTTACAGTTCTCAGTTGTAACATTACATACATGTGGAACCTTTTGTATTACATATTTACCAGACTCGTAGTCTACATGTAGGACCTGTGTTACACGTGTGTGACCCTATGTTCCTCCATGACACCCGCCCCCAGGGCAGCCTGGGGTGGCGAACAGCATCAGTAAAACAGTTAAAAACACAATAATGCAGGGGAAGAAGACCCTACCTCCCCACGTGTTGGCAAGTCTCAAATCAGCACAATCACCTTAGCCATGAGGAATTCAGTTCCATCCACAGTAATACGGAGATAGGATTTTCGTTACTCATTTGCTATCTTTTCTTCACAAAATAAAGACATAATGCTGCTTTGGAAAATGTCACTTGTAACTCTAAATGTGTGTGATCTACAACTGTACACTTCTGCACTGTATGACTGGCTGCTGAGTCTTCCCTTGTGTTGTCATCAACCCACTTCAAGTTGTAACATTAAGGGTTCTAGTTTAGACACTTCTGTAGAATTTAGGGGAAATACTTTCTGCATCTACATTTACAAAGTGGGGGAGCTTGTATTGTCCTATATTTCATTTACTAGTGTAAGTATCCAAAGTCTTGTCACAAACCTAATCCGCTTTTTGCAGCTATTCTACAGTTGAACAAACTCTCGCTATCAGTGCTGCAAATCATTAAAATTGAGAAGTTTTGCAGTAATTGCTGGAAGGGGTGTCTGCTAAGTTCAAGGGTAAAGGAAATCTTCCTGGTGTGTAGCAAGAGGGATCACTGTGGTGTCTCAGTGCCTGGGTTTGAACGCTTGGATTTAAAGTGTGGCTCGGACCAGGGGCAGTCTGGCATGGGACTGTGACAGGATGAGGGAGAAAGCTGAAGTTTCCAACAAGTGCTGTCAATCATCCTAATACTGGTATTGGAGCTGGTTGGTTTCCTCCTTAAGGGCTTGATGGGGGATGATGAGATCATTTATGACCTCTGACATCACTCAGCTCCTCTAGGAACTAGGCCAAAGGATACCTTTTCTATTAAATAATGAGCCTGGTGGACAGGGTGAGGAAACCTTATCATACTGAAAACTATGTTTAGTAGCAAGGCAGCTTTACTAAGCTGATGAATAAATGGAATGCATGAGGTCATGCAATCAGATCCATAGTTCTGTTGCAGTCCACTTTCCTGTCCTATGTGGGCCCTGTTGTACTCTCTCAAAACTGGAGGAAGGTGCTAAGTTACAGAAAGACTAAAGGTCAGACTTAAAAAGCTGCTGAGTGCCTATACTGCCACTCATCTGGTGTGCCTGAGATTTTAAAAATGGTATTCTTGTACCTCCAAGACTCATAGGTGGCATTTAAAAGGTACATAGGTGTCCAATGGACAGCACTCTTACAAACCTGAAGTAGCAGGCAAGCTTGGAGCAGCTCCTAAAACTTTACCTGTGACCCTTTTTTGAGATTTACATGAAATCTTGTGGGTCCACATGGCAACAGAGACATTACAAACTCTGTCCAACATCAGTCAGTTTTGGGAACCTTTGTTGTGGAGGTTCAGGCAGATGGCCACGAAGCAGGGAGCCACCTAGTAGACTTATAAATCTGATCCATGGTCCATAAACCTCTTACTTGGGAATGGCCCTGTAGGTTTCAGTGGGGCTAATCTGGAGTAAGTGGTTTGTGGATCACAGCTGATGCCATCTGCTCATGTTGCATGGGCAACAACTGGGTAGGCTCATTCTTTACCAATGTCTCAGTCTTGATTAGGACTGAAACATCTGCTACTCTCGTGTCCAGCCGGCTATGGCGGTGTCTAGTTGGTTACCAAATGGTATGTAGTTAGCATCTGGAGGATATCCAATTTACTGCATTACCATATTACCATTTGTGGTTCGTTTGGATTTTTTTGTCCCTCTCTAGCACCCAGTTGACCTGGTTCGATTTATGTGGTGAAGCAGTAAACTCTAGTATCCATCCAGTTTTCTGGTTTGACAGTTAGCCTGCATGGTAACAGGATAGTTACTTGATACTGGATATGAACCATAGATAATAAATTGGCCATCTCTTTCAGCCCCAGTCCTGATCAAGAGAACTACAACAGGAAGGGAAAAAGAGTTTGCTCTCCAATACTGTTCAAGCCTTTTCTGTGTGCTAGCATTGTACCATGTTATGCTGCTAGGTACTGGAGCTTTCTTAGGAATCTTTTTGATATCAGGTAAAACCATGGATGAGGAGGGGAATGGTTTTTCTCTTTCTAGTACACGGTGTCCATCCTAAGCCTTCAGCACTCAAGAAAGAGTGAGGATTGTTACCCTAAAACCTTTGGACCGATGTCGGCTTATACCACTAGAATATGCGGAACCACAAACTGATTTTGGTTGCTGCCTCTGCTGTGCTTGGCGCACTATTCCTGCAAATGCTGGACCTATCTTACTCTCTCGTCACATGCCCTGGCAGTTGGTCAGATGCAGAGCAGGTCACTTAAGTGCAGCCTTAATGCTTTCTTTGTAGAATATTTACAGGGACTGGTGACGCAGCCCCTGCTGCCTGTAACATGCAGTGCTGCTGTAAACAGGATTGAGACAGATTAAATAAACATACCCATTGCCTGGAGGTGGGAGAGTGTTAACGAGGCACCTTCTCAGGAGAGGCTGTAGAAGAATAATAGATTTTATTTTTTTTTAATGGATGTGTTACTTTGTGGGAGGTTCTATGAAGTGTATGATGATTTGGTTCTTTGGGAAGCAGAGTAACACACAGTTTATTATATTATGTCTGTATCAACCAGTCGGGGGGGAGGCGGGAGAAGTTAGTGATCTAAGCCAGAGGTTCAATAGAGATACGGCTTTGTCCATGCGTAGGCCAAAAATGCACAGAGCAGACGGTGAGGCAATGTGTAAAACTCTCACTTGCGCTGGGAATGCTGGATGCATGTAGCCTTCACACACACAGAAGCTCCAAACAATAGAGCTCTTCCCATTAAAAAAAAAAATGGCCGGTTTATAACATGAGTTAGAGCCTGCAACAAAAAAGAAACGGGGTTGAATCCTGAAACTAGGGGCCACTCACTATCTGACAGCAGGTTTCAATCAAACAAAATAAAAGGTAGCATTTTTTTCCCCTACACAGTGCATATTTAATCAGTGGAGGAACGCATTACGCTAGGCTATTGTGGAGGCAAATAGTATGATTGGGTTTTAAAAAGCAGATTAGCTAGGACCTGCGTGGCCATTGGTATGACCCACAATGGCAGGGCTGAATCCAGGTATGTGCAAACTGCAACTGCACAGGGCTGGCACCCCCACCTACATGGAGTCTATAAACAAGCATGAAATGACAACATGAATGTGAGAAACATTGTCTTAAAATATGCAGGAAGTCCTGGCTTATAAAGGGCCCTCAATGACTCAGGAGGGGGTCTACACCACCATTTCTGCACAGGGTCCCAACTTCTCTGGATTCAGCACTGGGGGGTGGGGGCTGTTACGTTCTTACTATTGAAAGAAAGGGTCTGGTAAAAGGGCTAGTTACTCCCCTCTTTTCTCCCTGCCCCACCCCCATTTTTCCTCAGGCTGCAGTTCATACACTCCTAGTAGCCCTCTCAAAGCCTTAGGCATCAAGTTCTGCATTACTACCCTTTCTTCATTTCAAGCTTAGAAGGGGAGAGAATTTTTCCAGTCCTCTCTGGCCTTATAATTCTGACTCCGCCATTGTGCACTGGCAGACTGAGCACCCAACAGCCTATCGCATGGGCTAGGAGAGCAAATAACGTCAGCACGGAGCTGTCTGGCAAGGCTAAGGCGTCTAAGATGCCGAAGTAATTCAAGAAGCAATTAGACGCTTTCCTGGGAAAACAGGAATGGGCAGGTGTATTAGGCGGATGAGGCTCAATGGATCCCATAGGCCTTTTCCTTCTCACAATGCTTCTTCGTTTCTAACTGATAATGTTCCTCTTTCGCAGACAGTCATTTAATACCTTGAATGTGCCTTCTTCGATGAATACGTTAATGCCTTTAATAGGTCTCAGGAAATTGCTGGGTTTCTTCATCTGATACATTATAATGTGAAGGGGCTTAAAAGATTTTCTGCCTTCTCAGCTTTCGTCTCTCTTGGCCACATGTATTAACTTCTGCAGAGTCACTAGAGACCAGCTGTGATTTTTTTTTTTTTTAAATGGCAGGGAGTTTGAGTTGCATTCTTGAAAAAATCCAGCCTTGCTGCCCTTCAAGGGTTTGTCTGCCTTGCAGGAATGTCAACCAGACTCCTAAATCCCTCGGGGAGCCTAGCCTCAGCCTGGTACTCAAGGGGTTTGTTAGCCCTACGATTGTTGGGAAAGAGTTTGGCAAATCTGATGGGAAATGCTGTTGCCATCAGAGGAAAATAAAAGCAGGGAAAGGGTGGGGTTCCAATGTTTTCAGCCCTCTGTGTCTTGGGGAGTGTTCACATGGTCTCCAAGCCCACAGAAAGAGTAGGGAGAGACACGTGTTAAATCCCAGAATACACCGGGGCAACCTCCCAGTCTTCCTGCAACAGCCCCAGGTTCTTCCTGGCCAGAGCTACTGCCGCCAGACTGGGCTGCAGGGAAAGCACTTGCTTGATCTGTGCTTGGGGCAGACAGGATGGGGGCTGCTGCCTACTCTGGATCAACAGTACTCCTCCAGCCACGTCTCAGCCCACCAGCAGCAGTCACCCTCTCTTCCCCGACTGGGTCTGCTATGGGGAACCAGGAAGCCACTCTGTCCCCTTCCCACTCCACTGCAGCTGCTTTAGCATCATGACCAGGGTTGCTGCAAGGGTGGCCATATATGCAAATATTAGGGGACACTTATGAGAAATACAGGCTGCAGGGCTGCATTGGCAGCCCTGTAACCTGTATTTTTCATAAGTGTCCTCTAAAATTTGCATGTCTGGCCATCCTAGTTAATGCAGAAGGACCATACGCACATACATTGTCTATAGGGGGAGGACATAAACACAGGCGATTGTTCAATTTTGAAAGAAGCACCTACCCCTGTGGAGGTATATAGACTGGGTTTGGGTGGTGGTCACACAAACAGAAGTTTAAGACCCTGACTACATGGGTGACATAACATGTAGATGCACCCTCACCTTCCCAGCTCTGAAATGAGGCAAATGACATTTGTTTGCCTTTGCAACGGTAGCAGCATGCTGAATTCATTTAGAAACAGATCCCCAGGTGTTAGAAGAGCTTCCAAAAAATGTGGGTCAGCGCACCTAAGTAGGATCACACCATCTGCAGATTGGATCCTGGTCCTGGTTGCTATTTGATTTACCCTGAATGTCTTTGTTGCTACTGGGATGGGAGGAGGTTGTAGGATTATATAAAAGTCTCAAAATGGTGTCACGCAGACAAATAAATAAATTGGGAACCACTAAGCTACAGAAATACAGTATTATAGAGACAAAGTAGTTCAGATTATCTCTTTTATTGGACCAGCTGTTGGTGAAAGTATGCAAGCTTCGAGGCCATGCAGGGCCCTTCCTCCAGCAAGTAAAAAGTCAGAACTAAAGACTGAGCAAGTGCAGGACAGTTCTATAGGAAAGTCATTACCTGGGAGAGCATTGTTAGGGGGGAAAGGCATTCACATTTTGAACATTTGAACGCGTTTAGGGGAAACCAATAATCAATCAATAAACAAAGTTGATATCACCTGAACTACTTTGTGTCCATCTCTTACGTTTATTTTTAACATTTCTACCCTGCCCTTCCACAAAGGCTCAGGGTGACTTAAAGACTAAAATTTAATATATAAAGGGACTTAAACATAAAAATTCCCATAAAACCTCACCTGGCCCTCTTTAAAAAACAAACAAGAAAACAACCCACCCAACCCCTATTTCCCCCAAACATATGGTCAAAAAGAAAGGTCTTGCATCACTTCAGCAAGATACTCAAGCTAAGACTTAAACGATCCTCCGGGGGAAGGAAGTTTGACCACACTGAGGCAGCCTCTCTCCGTGCCCTCGTACAAACCTGACTCGTAGGTGGCACCTGTAAGAGGGTGCTCCTGGCTGATTGCAGGGGTCAAGATAAAACATCATGGAAGAGATGAACTTTCCGGTACGTGGGACCCAGACCATTTAGGACTTTATAGGTCAAAACCAGCATCTTGAGTTGGGCCGGGAAAGCAATCGGGAGCCAGCACAGAGCCCAGGTGTAATGTGCTCACGGTAACCCACCCCCGAAAGGAGACAGCACCAGCTGCAGCTTCCAAATGGACAGCAAGGGTAGTCCCACACAGAGCACATTGCAGCAGCCTAGCCTCAAGGTTATAAAAGCATGGATGGCAGCTGCCAGGTCTGAATCAGAAAGAAAAGGATGCAGCCTCCTCAGCAGATGGATTTGGTGAAAGGCACTCCTGGGTCACTGCCACAACCTGATGTTCCAGGCACAGCAAGGGACCCAGGCGCACTCCCAGGCTGTGAACCTGGGTGACCAGAGGAGGCTAGACCCCATCAACCACAGCAGCCCCAAACCCCTCCCAGGTTGCAGGGCTAGCCGTCATCAGTCTTGTCAGGATTCAGCGGCAGTTGCCTAACCCTCATCCAGTCCCCAATAGCAGGCAGGCACTCGGTAAGGACCAAGACCACAGGGCCTGGGTCAAATTAAAAAGAGAGGAAGAGTTGGGTGTTGTCAGCATATTTATTTATTTATTTATTTTATTTTAACTATTGTTACCCCACTCCCATCCTGCCTCAGGCAGCTAACATATAAAGTAAAACAACAGTATAAATCACATAAGAACAGCTAGAACAATCACAAATATAAATACAATAAATAATGGGGGCAGTAGAACGAACAACAGAAACCCCCCTCACCTTAACCCCACCCGTTACCCATGCCCCTCACCAAAAGCCAGGCAGAACAGCCAGATCTTACACATTTGTCGAAAGAAGGAGAGGTCCGGGGCCACCTGGGCCTCTGCTGGAAGGGAGTTTCGTAGCCTCAGCGCGGCCACCGAGAATGCCCTCTTCATAGTTTCCCTCCACGCAACTCGGGAGACTGAGAAGGGCGCTCCCGGCGGCCCACAGGCATCATATTGATGACACCTCACACCAAATCGCCATACGCTCTCACCTGGCAGCCTCAGATACACATTAAACAGGAAGAGCGATAAGATGGAACCTTGCAGGACTCCACAGGGAAAGCCCTGAAGGGATGATGAACAATCACTAATCACCACCCACTGGGACCTCCCCAACAGGAACAAACGGAACCACTCAAGAGCCATCTCGCATGCCTCTGCCAGATCCCAGAGTCATGTCAGCAACACATTGTGATCAACTGTATCAAAGGCAGCTGAAAGATCAACAGAGGTTACACCTCTGTCAATCTCTAGCCATAGATTGGCAGGCATAGATCATCAACCATTGCCACAAGCGCAGTCTGAGTACTAAACCCAGGTTCATCCTGGGTATAGTACTCAAACAGCATCAAGATGTGCCTGAAGCTGCTGGGGAACCACCTATTCAATAATCTTCCCTAAAAAGGGAAGTTTAGCTAGAGGCTGATAGTTGGTCGGGGAGTCAACAAGAGATGACTTTCTGAGCAGGGTCCAAACCACCACACTTTCAAGGGCATTCAACAACCTGCCCTCCCAAAGGGAGGCATTGACAACCCCATCCAGCAACAGCTCCAATGTCTCCCTGCTGGCTTTCACCAATGGAAACTGATCCAACCAAATGGAACAAGGCTGAGCTTCCACATACCCCAAACTCTGACTGCAGTCAAAACAGTAGCACCTAAGTTGTGGTGAATACGAGCCATTTTGTCTGCAAAGTCATTATGAAATGCACCACAGAGAGCAATAGATGCCTCCAGTTCCAGGTAGAGGTTATTACAACCCTAACGCGGTAACCTCTTTTTCTAGAATACAGCATTATGCTACACATAATGCTTTGCTGTCTCCATTAGTAAGGCTTGATATATATTTCAGGTTAGTAAAGAGTTGTGGGCTGCTTTTAGATGATCATTTAAAATGTCTTAGTCTGATCTAGGACTTTTTAAATGTGATCATGTAAACACTTAAAACATTTTTTTTTTTTAAACCGCTTCTTTGTTTTAGGTCATTTTTTAAAAAAAACACCTTTCCCCTTGTTTTACAGAAACATTTAAATTTGGAAACGTTTCACAGCAATTGCTTTGGTCGTGTAAACATTTAAAACGGGCCGCAGAGCCTTTACTAGGCGCTATAGAGCCAGGAGAGTGCCCCTGGGGCCGAGGAACTGAAATTTACAAGAGCTGGCCAGGGACAGAACTGAAGTTAACAAGAGCTCTGTAGTCGAGGAAGCTGGGTGAGGAACTGTAACTAACAAGAGAACTGATATTAAGAAGAGCCGTGCAGCACGGTAGCAGGTCCCGAGTCCTCCAGCATAATAATGCTTTAGGCTGGTTTTAGGAGATCTGTTTATGCCTACAATTCATAGAACTTCTTAGTAAAGATCTTAAAACGTTTTTGTTATACCTTAAGAACTTTTCAATGTGATAATCTAAAAACAGCCTGGACACAGCGACTTTGGAAGGCTGTCCCAGCACCTGTGCAATCATCCTCTTCAAACACACATTTCTTCCAAGGGGCTTTAGTTATAATTCTATTCAGAGTCAGGTTGCGACTGTGGGAAAGCAGCAAGATAAAGTTGTTGGAACAATGAAATCCAGCTACACAACCCAAAGGAATAAGCCTGTCAACAAACCATATTACTGGGCACTAATTTCAACAGCTTTTACGTTCATCATCCCCCAGCCTGAAGGCATATCAGGTGTTCTCTGAAATTCTAGCTGAGGAGGACTACCTTCTAAAGACATTAGCACACATCTCCCAAGAATAAAGTTCAAGGTGCAAACAAATTGAAAGATACCTTATTGGTATGACAAGTAATCCTGGTACGGTATACTGGTAGAGCTAAAGCAAAGGGCAGATCCCAAGGTATCTCTCAGGAGTACGCATGGGGAGGAGGCTGGTGACACCCAGAAAGGAGCTAGATCTCTCAATTAGGATTTGAAAATCCCTGTAGTCATCACTAGGGATGGGCGAACAGAACGCTGTTCAGATGTTCGGTCCGAAACCCGAGTTTGGGTTTGATGGTTTGGTTCAGCCAAGTTCGGTTTGGCCGAACATTCAAAAATAGCGATATCGAAATGAAAACGAAACCTAATTTTTGGCCCCGAAAAGACGTTTTTACCATCCCCCGAACTCATTCAAACTCATCTGAACGTGACTGAACTGTTCGATCATTCGAGAGTTCGGTTCGGACGTCCGAACAGACCGAGTTCGGTCCGAACATCCAAACCGCGTTCGCCCATCCGCAGTCATCACTGTCCGTTCCTAATCTGATGGTAGGTTGCTACATAATGGGTGTTTTGAGATGGACACTTGGACCACTTTCAGACGTCCCCTCCCCCCCGGCGCATATTCTGACTGCGGGGAGGGAATGCACAGCCAAGATATGCATGGGGATCGGCTGGTCTGAAAACACCGTCCCCGCGTGGCTTTGCCGGCAGACGCGCACAGGGATGCAGAGAAGGAAATTGAGCTCTGCATCCCTGCATGTGTCTGCTGGCAAAGCTACACCGGGGGTGGGGGGGGGGGGGGGAGACGGCTTTCAGACCAGCCAATTCTTGCGCACATCCTGGCTGAGTGTTTTCTCCCCCACCCCTGCAGCCAGAATATGCATGGGGGGAGAAGGTCTGAAAGTGGTGTTGGTCTGCCCCACACCTGGGTGGCCTATTTATGTAAAAGCAGGTCACCTGGGGTGAGGTGGGGCAGGCATTGCCTGCTCCAAGCCAGCTCCCCTTACGGCAAGCGGAGAAGGCCATCCAAACCAGGAGCACCAACTGGGGGTGGAGCAACGGTCCATCTACTTGCAGACAGGCTGCTGCAGCTCCACTTCCAGCTGCGGGTTGCCCCAGCAACAGCCATAGAGCTGCGGGCAGCAGCCTAGAGCAGCTGGTGATCCACCCACACCTCTATGGTGTGGGGGGGGGGGCGATTAGCGGGTGGACTGTGGGCTGTGACAGTGGCTGTATCCATGTAAACCCACCGAGCAGACCCCATTGATGGCCACCCCGAGGTCCATCTAAAACACGCACAGACACACCAACCTTGCCATTTTTTTGTCCCCAGATCAGGAGCAGTCTCTCCTCATCACTTTTAGATGTGAAGCATTGTATGATCCCTGAGTGTTTGAGGAAGCATCTTTCTTGTACTTCCTTTTATCTGGCACATCAGAAGAGGAAGTGACTCTCCGTTTCAATCTCTTCTGGTTGCACAATCTCTTTTCTGGGCCATCATCATCTTCTCCTTTGTGCCTCCCAGTTTTCACCTCTATACTGTGGTCACTGGAGCATCAATGGAACTATTCCAGAGTAAGTGGTTTGTGGATCTCAGCCACTGCCTCTATGCTTGGTGAGAGTGTCTTTGTTTTGTTTCTTTCACTACAGTGAGGCAGTCTGCTAGCGCAAGAATTCTGTGTAGGGATTTGTAGCAGTCCAGCTTCTTGCTAATTTTAGTTTGTTCTCCCTAGCCTGCAGGACCAGGCTGGGGTGGGTGGGATTGTTCTTGAATGGTGCCGCTCTTTCCTGGCCGGGAGAACTCAATGTGTGGTGCTGGGGGAGTGTTCATCTTCTCCCCGGGGCCTCACATGTGGAGTCCCGCAGGATTCTATCCTGTCCCCTCTCCTGTTCAACATGTATATGCAGTCTTTGGGCAAGGTCATGAGAGAGTTTGATTTTCAGTGTCATCAATATGCTGACAACACCAACTATACCTCTTATTTTCAGCTGGTCCAGGCTCAGCAGTCTCAGTGCTCACTCGGTGTTTGGCGGCTGTGGGCGACTTTATGAGGGGGAGCCATCTGAAGCTGAATCCTGACAAGACGGAGGTGATGTTCAGGGTCCGAGGGATTGGTGGCCCCCATCATTGATGGGGTTTGTTCCTCCATAGTCCCTCAGGTTCAGAATCTGGAGGGTGCTCCTCGACTCGCAGCTTCGCCTGGATGCCCAGGTGGCGGCTGTGGTGAGGAGCGCATTTGGCCAGTTACATCTGGCACAGTGGCTTTGACCAGACGTCTCGGAGTCCGAGCTGGCCACTCTCATCCATTCCTTCATCACCTCAAGATTAGACGACTGTAATGCACGCTACATGAGACTACCCTTGGTGATGGTCCAGAGACTGCAGCTGGTGCAGAATGCGGTGGCCTGTCTCCTTATGGGGATGGGCCATCGTGAGCACATAAAACCTGTGCTCCGTTAGTTGCACTGGCTGCCTACAGTCTTCCAGGCCCAATTCAAGATGTTGGTTCTTACCTTTAAAGCCCTACATGGTCTGGGCCCAACCTACCTGTGGGACCGCTTCACCCCTCGGATCCTAGATCGGCCCCTGTGGTCCACCGGGGCACACTCCTCGAAGCCCCCTGAGTGTCTCGGGTGGCAAAGATGGGGAGGCTGTTCTCAGTGGCCGCCCCAAGGCTGTGGAACTCTCTCCTGGTTGCAATTCGTCTGGCCTCAGATCTCCCTTCCTTTAGACGACAATGTCTGTTCCGCCAAACTTTTGGTGAGGGAGGTGGGTAATGGGTGGGAGGATTGGGTTGGTGGTAGGTTTTTATTGGATTTTATTGGCTCCATTCTAGCTGCTTTCTAAGATTTTATTCTGTTTTTATAATGTTATTTTATTTGTTTTACGTTGTATATTATGCTGCCCTGAGCTGCTCTGGCAGGAGGGTACCGGTTACAAATCGTTGTAATAAATAATAAATAGTCATTTGTATACTTCTGTTTTATTCACTGGTCAAACAGCTTGAGCATCTTTCTTATTTGACTGTTCCACTGATCATGTTCATTTAGTCCAGGTGGTGATGATATGTAGAAGTGAATCATATTTGCATTTGCGCCTAGTTTTTGAACTCTCCGTACTGTGCAGCGGAGGGAGTACAGGCTGCTTTGATAGAGGTGGTACCAGAAACTGAAGACGGCGTTTTCTGTACGTTAAGTAACCGAGTAAAACGTCCCAGTGCCCCGGCTTAGAAGGATTATGGATTAACTTGGAAAGAAGTCCCACCTACTCTTCTCAGCCCAAAGGGAGGTCATGGAGGTGTATATGGTGGAGGAAGCACCAAAACATCCACAAATAAAGATAAGCGCCGTTGCTGGTAGACTCAGCTTCACTGCTGGCACAGGTGCTGTATGCTGTAACAGGCCGCACTGACAGGGATGTTACTATAATAAACACAAGTGAACTAGGGCCCATGATCAGTGGGAGCTCACGTACAGGTGGACTATGTGTACGGGCAAATGTGTATCCGCACAGGTGGCGGTCAGCTTAAATCCTATGTCCCCTGCTGGCTGTGATTGTCAAGCTTTTACATTTCAACATTTTTTAATAAGGAAGCTTAACATGTGAAAGAGAGATCTTAGGAAGCTACGAGGAGAGCCAGCCATGAGGACCATTCCACCTTCCGCACCAAGACCCATTCCAGCCTAGCTACACCACTGCGTACTGAGCACTGATGAGTCACATTTTGGTCAAGGGTGTCAGTCGGGATGCTAGCTAGTGAGTTATGCAAATTAACTTTCTCCAGTTCTGGCAAGAACTGCCTTGAGGATTCATCTGGATGCCAGGTGTTTGACCCACATTTTTGTGGCTTTCCTGCTGAGCTGGGCATCCAGAAGTTGGCAGTTTTATAACATACACGGCCCTGAATCCCAACGTTACAGTGAATTCCATCGTCTCGGCCTCCAGTTAATCCAAGATTCCATTGCTTTCTTTCTCCTACAGCATCTTGCAACTGCCTGCTGCACAGGCATGGTTCAAAGACATTTCATGGGAGAAGAAGTTGGGCCCTTGAAATGAGCCACTTTCCCAGGATTGACCAACATAAACATCTAAACCTAAGAAAAATAAAATGATGCAAAAGAAGGAACAGAAGCTTTAACACAGGGGTCAGTAAATTCTGGCCAGTGGGCCAAATCTGGCCCACATCTGTTTATTATTTGGCCCCTTTCCAATGCTTGGATTTGGCTTGTGGTGCCAGTTATAACACTGCTCCCTTCCCCATAGCTCATTGTTTCAGAGATGAGAGCATGCACTCAAGGACAGGGGATAGGCTCATCATATAGATCAGGGGTGAGAAACCTCAGGCCTGGGGGCTAGATGGGGGCCTACAGCTTGTTTTTATTTGGCTCCTCTCCAGTTCCTGGATTTGACCCCTGAATCCAGTTCACACCCCCATGCACTAAAAGACTGAGGTCTATGGAAGGAGTGGAGATGGGGGCATGGACTCAAATACAGGAGACAGATCCAGCATCTGGACCCTCCTCTTCCTGCATGTACCTCTTAAACGCCCGCCGCTCCCCCCACCCCCTCTGTGAGGCCCTCAGAGCTTGTAGCAATTTTCAAAGTGGTCCTGGGAGGGAAGAAGTTCCCCACCTCTGTGTATAGATCCATGAGCTGGATCCTCCCCATCTTTTCCACATCCTGAACACACCCCATCAAACACCATCTCCAATTCCTGTTGAAGGTGTAGGGATGGGGGGGTACGGTTAACTTGAAAATCCTGCTAATTTTCAAACTGGCCCATGGGAGAGAAAGGTTCCCCACCCCCTGCTTTAAAGGAAACAGAAAATAAAAGAAAGAAAAGAATTCATTTGGGGATCTAATCAGAACACTTCTGCAGTCTCTAAATCATAAGAGCTGATATTGGAAGGGGCTTCCGAGTGACTGAGATAAACCTGGATAACTGTGCATTCATACAACACACATACACACACTTCAGTGGAAAAAGGTGAATTCCCCTCCCCCCCCCAAAATTCCTCTAAATTTGCATATCTGACCAACTTCCTAGTAAAGTGCCCCTGTGAGAATGAGTCTCTCCTGTTGCAGACCCCAGAATGGTATGTGAATAATCCATAGTAATTTCACATTAACAAGGCTTACAGCAGAAGTTCCCAAACTGTGTATTGTCATCACAGGTGAGATCGGTGTGTGGATGGAGTCGTGATTAGCTTTGCCACCTATCTGGAATCTTTGATCTGAAAAGGAGCAAAGCTGCCACACAAAAAGGGGACAGTACACATTATTTCTCCCACTCCTTTCTGACGCAGCCATGCCCCTTCAAGGCATCATGAAGCCACAATGCTCTGAAAGAAAAGGAGCAGGACAAGGAGAAATTGGGACTCTGAGTTGAGATCCACAGTCTCTGGGTCAAACCTGGAGGAATGGCAACCCTAGTCATGATCAGGATTGATATTGGATAATAGGATTTTATTTACGTCTCAAAATGGGGTTATATAGGGGGGAAATGGGAACCATTTGTCTACACCATAAGACCCTACCCAAACTCTTGCTCTGTGCCCAAGCTCAACTCTGCCATGGCACATTTCAGGCTCTCCATACTTCTCTTTCCTCCTCTTGTACTCCATTTCCCTGTTCCAGATCTGCACTTCAGCAACAGTTCTGCTTTGTTATCCCTGGCTGTGCTCTGCCTGCCAGCTCCAAACTCTGCTTGAAATATTACAGAGAATTTTCTCAGTTTATTTGATCCTGCTCGGAGCCCAGTGCACATAGTACTCACTCAGGGACTTGTGTTCACTGCATTTTCCCCACAGTGTCCCTGACACTGCATGCACAAGGCAAATGTAGATCACAGCTTTCTGCAGGTATTTTATTTCCACTTTATTGGCAAGGTTATGAGTTACAAATGCTTAATAATGTAGTTACAACACATGCTAATAGCAACATCTGTCTGACTATAGAGTTGTGAATGATAATGCTTTTGCAACCCATCATGTAAATGTTACAGGCATGGCTGGAGATGCTATCTAAAATATTCATAATGCATCATGGTTACTGAGTTGAATCCATGAACAGAGGAAAAGGAGGGTCCATGGATCAGGCTCATTTGCAAAGTGATGCACAGAGGGAAAAACAATCCAACTATACGTACAAAATGATGGGTTCTAAATGAGAAGTTACCTCCCTTATCGACATGCTCAGGAAAAGGACCTTGGAGTCATTGTGGACAATACACTGAAATCCTCAGCTCAGTGTGCGGCTGCGGTCAAAAAAGTAAACAGAATGTTAGGAATTATTCATAAAGGGATAGAGAATAAAACTGAAAATCTCATAATGCTACTATATAAATCTATGGTGCGACCGCACCTTGAGTATTGTGTTCAGTTCTGGTCATCCCATCTCAAAAAGACATCGCTGAAATAGAGAAGGTACAGAGAAAGGCAACAAAAGTGATAAAGGCTATGGAACGGCTCCCATTTGAAGAGAGGCTAGACATGTTGGGGCTCTTCAGATAGAAGTTTATAAATCATGAGGGGTGTGGAATGAGTAAATAAACAGGGAACGGTTATTCACCCTCTCAAATAGTAATAGAACTAGGGGTCACTCCATGAAACTAGCAAGTAGCAGATTTAAAGCAAATAAAAGAGTATTTTTTCACTCAATGAAAAATTAAGTGGTGGAATTTTAGAACTTCATTTATTTGTCCCTAGTATTTAGTGCTACTGCAGGTACACCAGCGGGTGGGGATTTTTTCCCTTCCCAGAACCAGTTTGATATTTAGTACAAGCTCCGTGGACCAGATAGGAGTCAGGGGAGGGTGCTTAAGGGGTATGCTTAGGAAGGGGGTGGGGGTCCAGATCATGGTATCTTGCTATGAATGTATCCCCTGTCCTTGTGTGCATGCCAAGCCCTCATCTCTGATCCCTTACCCCTGAGCTCAGTCTTTCACTGATTGGGAATAGGAACTAGATCCAGGGGCCAGAACCAGGAACTGGAAAGGGGTCAAATAAAAACTAGCCATATGCCGCATTTGGGCTCTGGAGTTCCCCACCCCTGGCATACACAATAGCTGAACTAAAACCAGTAACCAAAATACTGAATAACCAAACATATGGACCAAAATACCAAATAACCAAACTGAATATGTGAATAATATCCAAATCAGTTTGTATCCGCTTTGTTGGACCCAGATTGAAGCAGCTGAATTCATCAGATAATATATTTGATTCCACCACAAATTGGAAGTTGTGTTTTCAGACAGACATGTGGTTGGAGCTGCTCCAAGGGTGCACCCCTGCATCTGCCTGCATCCAGGCCTGCCTGGTTCGGGTTTAAATGAACCCGGTGAGTTCCCCTGCCCATAGTCTGTTCACGCGGAGCCCCCTTCACACACCATAGAGTTGTGGGCTAGAGCAACCACAATGCTATGGTGTTGCCTAGGGCAATGGCTGGCCGGAAGTGGAGAAGCAGCGTAGATCCACGCATTCGATGGACCGTTGCTCCGCCTTGGGCCAGTGCCCTGGGTTGGTTTGGCTGGGGCTGCTGACCATCTGAAAACACCCCTTGTTGCTCTTCTCAGTAACATTTCAGACCAGCTTCTTGCATTCAGTTACAGCCTCTCTTTTCCTGCTTCTTGAGTAAGTCTCACCCACACACTTCCCTGCTGATCTCTCCGTAAAAGGCTACTGCAGTGATGAACCATCAGCTAACTGCCAGCAGTTTGCAGAAGCCTAAAGAACAGCTGAAAGGAGAACAGCCATACTGGCTCCAGCCATAAGAGGGAGATAAACTATTGCTTGAGTTTTCAGCTCTCTGATGGTTCCTGAATTCTGTTTAGTTTTGTACGGTAATGGGAAGACTTGGTGTTCTTTCCTAATAAAATTGCTCAGGGCATGAGAAGAAGAACATTTAAGGAGACAAATGTTTCAGTTCTAAATGCATTAAAGTATATATAATATGTTTATATATAAAATATTAATAATTATATTTATGGAACAATCTTGTTGGTTGACAGACTTGATAGTAGAAAAAAGACAAGACAAGCGCCTCTGCACCGATTACCCACCAATCACTCACCCATCATGCATGTTGCAGGGCTCCATAGAGGGGGTACCAATGCAGCCCTGCAACATGAATGATGGGTGGGGAGGCACTTGTCTAAAAACACCCAGGGACTGTCACTGCTTCCACCTGCAATCCTCAAAACATCTTTAAAATTAAAACATTAAAACCAAAGTCAATGCACTTAGAGAATTTTGACTTTTTAATAGGCTGAATTGTAACCTGAACCATCAGCCCTGCACATACAAATGTATGCGATTGCGTACACAGGGTCTCACACAGACAGCCTCTTTTCCAGTTTAGCCCCAAAGGTAGTCAGTGGGCTATTACACATTTTCATAAACACGTGGAAATGCATGTAGATTCCCAGTGACATGAAGTATGTTTTATGTTGGAGGGTATGCATTCCATGAAGCGGAAACGTTTCTGGTAGACATGGCTTAACAGAGGCCTGTTTCTAACAGGCATGGGTGCGGGTGGGCATGGGTGGGCAATGCAGTGCGTGGGGGTGCGTTCCCATGGGCCCCCACCCACCTCCATGCACAGAACATCGGGCATTGGTGCCCATTGCTCCATGCGTGGGTGGTGGGTGGAGGTGGGTGAAGCACAGGAGCGCGCACACACCCCCACCCACCGCCCGTGGTGTTCCCATGGGTGCTCATCGATCCCCCAGACACCAGCTGTGGCGTTTCCATGGGCGCCCCCCCAACACGTGTGTGAGGGGAGGGGGTGTCCATGTGAAAACGGCCTTATTTACAAGGGGAGGAGGATCCTGGAGGGCAAGGCAGTATAAGGAAAATTGCACCAAGATCAACAGTCCCACCAGACCCTGATTCCCATGGTTGCATCCAGGTGGTTTTCTTTGCAGAATTTCTTTGCCCTGTCTATAGTCAACCATTGCGATCTCTGTGAAATTTAAAGAGTTTCACTTTTCATTGGAATTTATTTTGTGCAGTCATGTGATTTCACCTGTGTAATCTGATCTTCTGCCACCATCAAAAAGACCACATGCCCTCAAAAAGACTGAGTGAAAGCAAAAACATGCCAAATGCTCTTATTATTGAACAAAATACTCACTGCCCCTAAAGTCTGACATCCAAAATTTTGAAATTTCTGAATTGGAATCTGCATTTGGTTCTGAAGATCATTTCACACTTCTGTTTCTAATGGCAATATGAAAGCGCTTGTCAGGATGCACACCCAGGAATAACTTCAACACTCAGATCTTCCTGTTTCTGGGAAATTATTTTATTTTATTTATATGCTGCCCTTCCCAAAGGCTCAGGGTGGCTTACAAATAATAAACAACATTAAAATGAGGTCTTCCCCCCCCCCCCCCCCGGACCTCACATGTGGAGTCCCTCTCTTGTTTAACATCTATATGCAGCCGTTAGGGGAGATCGTGAGAGGGTTTCAGGGCATGCAGTGTCATCAGTATGCTGATGACACTCAGCTCTACCTCTCCTTTTCCATCGACCTAGGCCAGCAGTCTCCTTATTTTCCCAGTGCCTGTCAGCTGTGGGGGCTTGGATGAGGTTGAGCCATCTGCAATCGAATCCTGACAAGACGGAGGTGATGTTGGTGGGCGAGGGCTTGGGGGGGCCTGGGAGGGTTGAATCGCCTCTTGTTGCGGTGGTTCACCCCTCTCAAGTGCGGAGTCTGGGTGTGCTCCTCGATTCGCGGCTCAGCCTGGAATCTCAGGTTGTGGCTGTGACGGGGAGTGCGTTTTGGCAGTTACATGTTGTCCGGTGCCTTTGGCCGTATCTCTCAGACTCTGACCTCGCCACTGTCATTCATGCCTTCATCACCTCGAGGCTGGATTACTGCAACGCGATCTACGTGGGGCTGCCCGAGCTGGTCCGGAGGCAGCAGCTGGTGCAGAATGCCGCGGCCCGTTTCCTGACGGGGGCAGGTCGCAGGGAGCTCATGACACCAGTGCTCCGGGCTCTGCACTGGCTGCCTATAAAGCACTGGGCCAGGTTCAAGGTGCTGGTTTTAACTTTTAAAGCCCTTCACGGCCTGGGCCCTGCCTATCTGCGGGACCGTCTCACTCCCCATGTGCCCATGCAACCCCCTGAGATCGTCCATGGGAGCCTTTTTGGAGGTTCCCCGGGCGAGGCGGAGGGCCACCATGTTAGATCTTTTTCAGTGGCTGCCCCTGTGCTGTGGAATTTGCTCCCGGAGGAGGCTCAGTTGGCTCCCACTCTCCTGCTGTTTCGGCGTGTATGTAAGACCTGGCTGTTCCGTCAGGCTGTTCCGTCACCCAGGGTGGGGGGTTTCCCCACATTATATTGTATTTTTATATTGTTTTTTTAAAAAAAATATCTGAGTGTTGCTCGCTGCCCTGGGCTGCCCTGCGGACGGGAGGGGCGGGATATAAATTTTAAATAGATAAATAAATAAATAAATAAATAAAAATACAGAAACCCTAAACCCCCCAACCTTACCAAAATCCTCCACAAACCCACCCAATACCATCACCCCATTCCCAAACCCCCTATGATCCCCGCCCAGCAAATGCCTTTTCAAATAAAACGTCTTACAATGCCTCCAAAAGATGCTCCGACTCAGGTTCAACGCTTACCTCCAGGGGAAGGGAATTCCAAAGCATTGGGGCAGAAACGCCAATGTCGTAGAAATGTTACATAAAGGCAGGATTTCATGGTTGCTGGCATGGGACTGCGCAAATTTTCTCTCATGTCCAATACTGGCATGGCCTAAGTCATTCCCATCTTGAGCTGGATTTCCACGACACCCACAAGGTGGAGTGACTAGCTCTATGAAATCTACTAGCAATCTCCAGAGCCGGTCAAATCCCTTTTAAAGGACCTGTTGGAAGAATGTGGAGCAGCAAACAGAGCTTCAGATTCCGATCTCTTATCGCCCCATACGTAACTTCGTAAAGGCAGATTTTCTCATTTGCACCAGGGCAAATCCAGAGGCAGAGTTATGATTGCAGCTGTACAGTGGAAATCAAAGGAACCACATGGGTGATCCCTGCACTGCGGCAGGATTCTCTGTAATTTAAACTGCCCCAGCAGCCAAATTGGAGCATACAACAACCTATGATAAAATCTGCCAGAAGCAGAGAGCAGGACCGACCCAGGTGCAGAGTAAATCCCTTGAGCTAGATTCTGATCTCTATTACACCAGTCTGATCACTGAAGTAATTACAGCTGAGTCTGGGGAATGTGTGCCCACAAATTTCCTCTCCCTGAAATTCTAGCGCTTATGCGGGTCACCATCCCCTGCACATTTTAGCCCAAAGTTACTCCCATGGTGAGGGCTCCCCTCATTAGAGGGTTGTTCCAAATTCCTGCCATCTCTGGGGAGACAGGACTTCCACCCAAAAATGATTTCAACATGCAAATCTTGTCCACAAATTATTAGCATGCCCACGCAGTGCCCTCTGCTTGGGCATGTGTGGGCGAGTCTCATTTGTACAGCAGCAGCAGCAGCAGCAGCAGCGAGTGGGTTGGTGTGAGTGCATGCTCCCGCGAAACACGCATGCCCGCCTGCCTACCCACCTCCACCCATCACACACACCCGCACCAGTGCACACACTGACACACACACACACACACACACACACACCAGCTGTGGACCATTTATAAGGGACCAGTCTCTACAACCCCGCAATCTCTTGTCCCCTAGCACCCTGCACATTTCTCCAGAAAGGGTGTTTTCACACGGACAGCACCCACACTCACACACACACACACACACACACACACACCAGCTGTGGACCATTTATAAGGGACCAGTCTCTACAACCCCGCAATCTCTTGTCCCCTAGCACCCTGCACATTTCTCCAGAAAGGGTGTTTTCACACGGACAGCACCCACGCCTCTGCCCCATCGCACCCCTGGGCGGGCCGTCTGTTTAAAGGCAGTCCGCCAGATGTGCAGGCGGAGCAGAGGCAGGGCAGGCTGTCCCTGCTCCAGAACAGCCCTGCTGGCGGCACTTCGGAACATCCAGCAGCCCAACCCTGGGGCACCAGATGGAGGTGGGGCTGCTGTCCGTCTGCTTGGCGAATGGATGCTGCAGCCCCGCTCTCCGCTGGGGGTTGCCCCAGGCAACGCTACGGAGTTGCGGCGATTTGCCCGCAATTCTATGGTGTGGGGGAGGAGGGCACTGCGCGGTCAGACCGTGTGCTACAGCAGCCACTGAGTCATTTAAATGCGACCCAGGCTGGGGTGAAATTAGGCAGACACAGGGGTGCACTCCAGGACCTGCTCCGGGGGTGAGCACCCCCACATCCATCCATGTGAAAACACCCAAAGAGAAACAGCCAAGAATATAAGCAGGACTTCCCACATGCTTTTTAGCCAATCCATCTGTATCCATCCTCTAACCAATTAGGGGCATGGAGGCAGGACTGTCCTTTTGCTGGACTGCTGCTGGCATGGGATATGCGAGGGCTCCATATTACTGTGCATCTGTAATAACTCCATTGGCTTTAATGAATTTACTCCAGATGTGTACTGAATGTAATTAACATTAGAACCTGGACCAGTTCAGAAGTCCATATACAGCAGCTGCCTGCATGATCGTAGCTGTTCTATGGTCTTGTGTGCTCCCAGTTTGGCATCAGAGGCAGATTAAGAATTACTGGGGCCCTGGGCACAAAAAAAACATCGAACCCCCTGAAGTTCTTTCCTCCTGTTTTCCTCTCCAAGGGATACTGGTTTATAGCCTTTTCTCCTCTTATGACATTCTCCTTGCCAGGGTCCCGGGACCCTGCTGTCCTGTTACCCATGATGCCCTGTGGGGTGCCAGCTGTCTGTCTGCTCTGAGACCCAGACCCACTGAACCAGCTGCTCCCGCTTCCCTCCTCTGCGCATGCAGCACTCACATCCCACCCCCACCCACCCAGAACAAAGGGAAGGGTCAACAGTTCTTGCAGACAAACCCCCACACCCTTGAAGAAATGCTGCTTCTGTCACATAGATATAGACATTCATGACATGTGTGCGGAAGCACAGAGTCCACTTCCCCTGTGAACAGGAAGGCAGAGGATGCCCAAACTGACCCTGTCTAAGCAAAAGAGCAAACAGGCCAATGGTTGGAGTGCCCACCTCTATCTAGTGAGCCTTGGCTCTGATGCCTCAGTTGGCTTTTACAGTGTTCCTCCTCTCTGGCTGGTGCACCCTGAGTACAGGAATCCATCAGTGCTTGGCATTACTGCCTGCCACTGCCACTTCCCTCAGACAAACATAGAAGTGTTTCCTGAAGAGACTCTGTCTCCAGAGATCCCAGCTCTAGGAGCTGGGACACAAGTAGACAGACACTAGCTCCTCCTGAGCAATGGTGGCCTGAACCAGAAACTAACATTCATAACTCTATTGGACTTCACAAAAACAATGGACTCTACAAAGATCCGGGCATCACAATCCACTCCAAAAATGTGCAAGCTGGGGTGGATTAATGACCATGGGGCCGTGGAGCAGGCACAGTTCCCTGAAACAGAAGGCCCCACCCATTCGGAAGCTGCCATCACTGCTGTCGTTCTGCAAGCACGGCTTAGTCAGAGCCGGCAGCTCTCCGTTGGCTGCTGGAGGCAATGGGTGCTTTTAGACGGATTGCACCCACACTTCTGCTCTGCCTCACAGCCGGGCAGGTGGGCCGTCCATTTAAAGGTGGTCCGCCAGATGTACAGGTGGGCTCCAGCCCCATTAGTGGTGTTTCGGGACATCCTGGAGCATCACCAGCGGAGCAGGCCAACCAAACCTGGGGCACCAGTCAGAGAGAGAGCAGTGGTCTGTCTACTCAGCAGACAGCTACTGCAGCTCCGCTCTCCACTGGGGTTGCCCCGGGCAACACTATAGAGCTGGGGCAGCAGCCTAGAGTGGCGGCCAGTCCACCCGCAGCTCTATGGTGTGTGGGAGGAGGCGCCACGCGATTGAATCGTGGGCTGCAGCAGCACCAAGTCCATTTAAAATGGACCCAGGCACTGCTGCAGGCAGGCGTGGGGGTGCACCCCTGGACTTGCTCTGGGGTTGAGCACCCCCAACCCTGCGTCCGTCTAAAGACACCCAGTGTGCCATCATTGCCATAAGAGAAGGGGAGTGGGGTGCAGCACCATCCTAATCCTACAGGGGGTGCTCACAGCAACAGCCCTAGCATCTGTGCTTTGTCCCGACAGCAGCCAACCCAGTGAGTGACTCTGATGCCACCCACGTTCTTATGAAGACATTTTGCCATAACAAAGCTTAAATCACTTGTACTCCTGATTTGTCATATGTCAGGAGCTCTAAACCTAAGTTATTCAGGAACAGGAAGAAAATGTACTCCTGAAAAAGGAAGAGTACATACTCGCCTTCACTTTTTACTTCTAAGTAACTTGGAAGTAAAAAGAGAAGGATAACTGTTTATTGCAGCTATTAGGGGGAGATTGTGAAGCAACTACTTCTGTTTGCAGCTGCAGTGTGAATTGTACCAAAGTGGGCTAGCTGTAGCTACTTTGGTTTCATTAAATCAGAGTAGTTACTAGGCAATACTGGAAATTTTCTATCAAGGGTGGTGGTCAGTGCAATGCTCTTCGAGCCCAGGACCCCTAAAATTCTTAATCCGCCACTGCTGTGTGTAACAGAGAGCCTGCTGTTTACACCAACACCAGTTGTTTCTTCTTAATTGTATTTTAAATTAAGCAGGTCATTTGAACTGCTAAAATGACCCTTGTCCTTGCAGCTCCCTTCCAAGTGATTGTTCTCTTATAGAACCAGTCTGCATTTTTTTTCAGTCAGTAGTTCTTACTTTTAGATGCCTGAAGAAGGGCTCCGTGCCACCTGAAAGCTTGTATACCCTTGCCAACAGAAGTTGTTCCAATAAAACCTATCCTCTGAACTACTTACTCCCCATTTCTCACTTTTGGGATTGACACGGTAAGCACACTCCCACTAGACCGAGAGGGTGAGTAGTTCTGGCAACAGTACTCATTACATAACCCACCTCCACCCCCCACGGCCTCTCCCTCCTCCTGTGACTGCAGACATGCAGGATCTGGGGGAGAACTTTTATTAGGGCTTCTCGTACACAGGATTTATGGGAAGTCCCCAACTGTCTGCCCTTGACAGCTGCAAACAAATCAGCTATTTTGGAAACTACAGCTCCCAGGCATAAAACACTATTGTTTCTCTTGTAACCTCTGGACCATAACACTCCCTCCAGCAAATAAATTGCAGGGGAATAAATTGAAAAGCATTTTATAATAGGACATGGCTAAGGTCAGTCTCATAATTTCAGAAATATTTTGAACACTTTTGTAATAAATGATCCTGCAGACTGAAACAAAAATCTTTCCCAAAGCATTTCCCCCCAGCTGTTAGGAATGATTGCCCCATGTTTTGTTATTCTAAGGCTGCCTGTAAGTAATGTAGTTTCCTCGTATTTATTTGCTGATGAATTCTGGGACTGGAGACGTGAATTAGTTATTGCAGGGTTTTGGAGGGCTGGGCAGCTAAAATCACTTAGAGAAACTTGATGCTTATCATAATGGGCAATGTTGATAATGATGACTTGAGCTAGGCATAGCGTAGACAAGCTCTGTGCCAGCGGCACAAACACAGACAGGTCTGCCAATGAACCTACAATGCTCCCATAGGTCACCTTCCCTCCCCACCCACCTCAGCTCTACGCAGCTCAGCCTCAGTCTGAAACTGCCTGGTATTCCAGTCCCGGGCCTCACACAATGCACATCCGCCCAGCCCCTATTATGTGCAGGGTTGCTATACCTCCCCTTTAATCCAGAAGGCTTATGAAAAATACATGGTGCAGCCCTGCATTGGAACCAATGAAGCCCTGCACTAGGGGGAAAAGGGGAACAGGTGAGGGGGTTTTGGACATGCTTTTTGCCCCCCCCCTGCTCCCCCCCCCCCCCACGCTGGAACCCGGAAGTGCCGAGGAGCACTTAAAACCCAGACCGGCGGCTGCGCTATCGGCCGCCAGCCGTGGGCTGCGGCCAAAGGGCTGAGACCAAAGGGCATGGCCCTTTGGGGCCTTTCAGGGCCAGGAGGGGGGGAGGGGGGTACCCCTTGAGGAAGAAAAAATTGAGGGGGAGGGGAAATTATGTGCAAGCAGTGTTTTGTGGAAATGAGGTTGGAGAATTGATGGAAAGGGATGGGAGAAGAGTTATAGAAGAGTGGTGCGTTGGGGGTGTGCCTTGGGTCGGATTGGGGTATAAGATAGGAGAGGGGGAGGAGGAAGAGGAATTGTTTAGGAGGATTGATGTAGGGTTGGTGGGACCACCTCCCCCTGGTGGGAGGAGGGTGGAGGTGGTCAGGTTTCCCTCGGTGGCAGCGGGGGATGATCTGGATGAGCGGGTTGTTGGTGGGATCTACCCTGTGTTTGTGGGTGAGATCATAGAATGGTTTATTGGATGAGTTAAGGGATGTGATTGGGAACATATTGTTTTTTGTTTTTCTTGTTTAAATTGTATATTATGTTAGATATTTGTTTATGTTTCTGGGCCCCTGTGTGGAAAACCCAGAAATTGTTATGTATTTTGTAAGCTGCCTCGAGTCCTCCGGGAGAGAGTGCGGGGTAGAAATAAACATGGAATGGAATGTATTTTTCATAAGCATCCTGGATTGCAGGGGTGGTCTGGCAACCCTAATGATGCGGTCCTTACCAGAAGCACTGCCTGCTGTTCCTAAGCCCGCCCGTCACATCCCCCATTTCTACCAATGTACTTCAGTCCGTAAGAACCTCTTCTCCTGGGATTTTATGGTTAGTTCTGACGGATACAAGTGACTCAGAGATGCATCCAAAGCTGTCAGTATTTATTGGAACTGAACCAGTTCTTGGGCATCATTAGTGGCCTAGTTTTAGCATAGTGTTTGCCAACTAAATCCTGGGGGAAACTTTTAGGAAGGCCTAAGGAGAGAAGGGGACAGGGGGGACAAAATTTAGGGAATCCAGGTAAGAACTCAGGGAGCCTGGGTTGAGACATAACATTTGGGGTAGGGTCTGGGTGGTGTGAAGGGATGAGTTGGGCGTGGGGTGGGCTCAAAGGGAACCTTTGTCCCGGGGCCCGCGGTGACTCTTGGCAGCCCTGCTTTCAGGAAGGCATTGAGTGTTTGCAGATGAGACCCTACATAGCCACCCAGGAACTGTGGAGCTGACCTCCCGTTTGCATGGGAGCTCAGGCCTGTAGCTTAGGCTTCCATGTTTGACTCACCCCTTTCTTTTAAACCCTACATCAACTAGAGGTGTGCACCAGCTGCCCATGTCATTTTTGGTTTTGTTTTTTTTCGTTTTTGTTATTTAAATCTGTTGTTTTCATTTTCATAAATATCAAATTGTCGTTTTCGTTTTTACCTTTGTTTTCATTTTCTATTAGTTTCAATGGAAAACACATTTTCAACTGTACCTTTTTTGATTTTCACTATATTTGGCTGAAACGTGGAGTGATTATACCTCCAATGGAAGGCATTATGTGTAGCAAACTTCAAAAAGTTTGGATAAAGTAATCCAATTTTAGAAGCAGTTGAATTAATTTATTTTGCAAATATCTTCATATACATTCTTAGGTGTAACTTCGTTGACTCACATTTAATGTAGATGAAACTTGGCAAGTTTATACCCCTTCCCATATTTACTATCTCTGCCAACTGTGACATGAACCTTGGACCTTGATTAGGGCAGCCTAAGTCAGGAGAATCCAAGTACAGATAGGAATGTGTTATTGGTTATGTTATTTTCATTTCTGCACTCTCGCGTATAATCTTGTACTGCATGCCTATTCATGATTTATTCATTAAACTTCTTTTTACTGAACTTCATATGGTCCAGTGGAATTGCTTATCCTAACATTGGCGGGACACAGTTTGGGGTTAATTCTGTGTTTACAAACACAGACGAACCCAGAGAGAAAGAGTCTGTGCTGGAAAACTCTGTGGCTGAAAAGGTGACAGGAAGGTTCACCCGTTGCAGGCTCAGTTAGTTCTAGAGAGAGATATGATCCAGTGAGAGCTGCAAGCCAGGGAAACTGAGTCATGACAGCCTAGAGTGGGGTAGAGAGCCCCCAATCCCATGACAATGCCTGCACAGCATATGCAGAGAAGGAGCCTATTCCAGGGATTCTCTTATGTGTTTGTGATACAAGATCGGTTTGTGATGCCAATTGGCCAGTATAAAGGTCAACCAAATATCCTCATTCTGTGCTGTGACCATCCCAACAGCTCTCTCTCACTTCTTACTGGGAAGTCAAAAGCAACTGTTTAGGAAAGAGCCAATAGAGATTATCTTATGTCCTCTGTCACAGTGCTACAGGATGTGATTGTGATGATAATTGGCCAGCCTGGATGTGTAAACTATGTCTCCTGATTGCTGGGATGCTATCCCCAAAGTCCCAGTTATGTCCCTTCTATGCCCGCCTTGAAGCCACTACTGTTTGGTCCTGTAAAGCTGGAAGCATGCAGTAATTGGCCAGTGAATGTGTCTGTCAGTCTTTTGGGTTGCTCCACAGCCTCCCTCCTACAGCCTCTCCCCCTGTCATGCCAGGTGCCTGCCTCTGACTGGCACTGCATGTGCTGCTATTTATCTGAATAATGGTCTTCAAGGGGACAACTTCAATTGCTTATAAAATTGGGCCCCTTTATCAAATTTTCCTGTAGTTTGGTAGAGATGACAGGGAAGGTATGTGATACATCCCCACCAAATATCTTGTAAACAGGATGGAATACACAAATGTTATAGCTGGAAATGTATTTTCATGTTAATGTCTTATACCATGAGGACCCTTCATCCAATATTTCTGAGAATTGGCAGGTGTGTTAAGCTTGTGGAGGGACATGTTATTCATAGGCTTCATGCAAATTGGATGGAAGATAAAGAAGGTGTAGCCATGAATGTGTACGGTTTTCTTAAAATCACAACATTCAATTGCTTATGAAATCGGTTCACTTTATCAACTGATTTCAATAATTGGTACACATAATGCCCTCCACTGGGGGTACAAGCATCCCAAAATTCATCGCAATTGAATAAGAAACAAAAACGTTATTGCCAGAAATAGGTTTTTCAGTGTTTTCCCTTTATTTCAAAAACAAAATGTCGTTTTAATTTCTATTTTCATTATTTTTGCCATTTTCATTATTGCAATAACGATAACGAAAATGACAATTTTTGTTATCGTTATTGTAATAACGAAAATGACATGCACACCCCTAACATCGACTCTGTTGCCAAATCCTGCCACTTAACAGTGCTAAGATTTGCCCTTTCTCTGTCTCCTCTGCCAAAACCCTTGTTCACGCCCTGGTCATCTCTTGCCTTGATTACGGTAACCTCCTTCTCACTGGCCTCCCCCGCTCTCACCTTTCTCCCCTTATCTCCATCCAAAACTCTGCTGCCAGGGTCATCCACCTCACCCATCGCTTCGACCACATGCAACCCCTCCTCTCCTCTCTTCACTGGCTCCCCCTTCCTGAACGAATCCTGCACAAGCTCCTAGGGCGTTTATAGACGATCCCGCTTACAAGCGGGATCGCTAAACGCCGGCTTTTCCCCCCGCG
>QEPC01004381.1:2512681-2537306 GCA_003113815.1 Sphenodon punctatus | reverse complement strand
CCCCCCCCCCAGGAGCAGGGCCCTGGGCAGCCGCCCCTAACTCCCACGCCTCCCCTGCTCTCCTAACCGCCTTCATCCCTTCTCGCTAGCTGCCCCCCATGCCTGGAACTCCCTCCCTGTCCACATCTGTCTCGCCCCCTCCCTTCGTGCCTTCAAATCCCTCCTCAAGACCCACCTCTTCCGCTCTGCCCTCCCCGACGCCTCGCTCCCCTCACCTAACTCCTGCTGATACCCTCCATCCAGTACAATCTGTTACCGGAGGTCTATGTACTCATATTCTCACCACATGAACCAGCCAGCCATCATTCTCGATAGACCTCGCATCTTTGTGAATGTTACACCCCTTGTCTCTCTCCCTCTGTTCTCCTGCCTTCCTCTCCCCCCTCCCCCTCTGTCTCTCCCTAGGGCAGGGACTGTGTCTATTCCATTACTTTGTAAAGCACCAGGTACATTGCTTGCACTATATAAATGATTGCGAATAAATAAAATACTACTACTACTACTACTACTAATAATAAATTAATAAATAATGTGGAGTGGCTGGATACACACTACCGTGAGTCTCAGAACACCCACTCATGGCCACGCATAAAGAACTGCCAGGAAAACTGGAGTGCTCCATGTGGGGCAAGCCAAAAAGCTCCCTGGCAACAGGTGGCCACAGACAGGGTTGCCATACCTCCCCTTTAATCAGGGACACTTATGAAAAATACATGGTGCAGGGCTGCTGGTTCCAATGCATTTTTACATTTATGTATTTTTCATAAGTGTCTTGGATTAAAGGGCAGGTACGGCAACCCTAGCCACGGAGCCCCTGCCGGTATGAATGGCAGCAGCCAGCCATGCCAGAAAATAGGTCCGCTGCTCATAGGCACTCTGAGCAGGAAGAAGAGGCTGCTGTAAGTCACAAGAACTGGCTGGGGATGCTGGGGAGCCCAGGTTTCCCCATGCTTATGGGGACGACATGTCCCCAGACACGTCACTTGCAAATGCCAGCCCAGCATGTTCCCCTTCCCTATGGTTACACCATGGCAGAGCCCTGGCAGAGCCACGCTAAGGCCACAGACCCCCGCCTCATCTCCTTGCTTGTTTAAAAACACCGACAATCATGCTGGGGTCTGTGGTGAATCTTTCAGTCAGCATTTTCACAACTGGGAGAAACAAATGTGACTTCTGCTTCATGTAGCAGAAAAGATCCTCTATCATCCGAGTTAGGGGGTGAAGGGGTGTGTGAACAGACATGCACCCCATTGCCCCTGGCCGTGGTCCGAACCACCCCACGGCCCGTGGTGAAAGCGCCCGCCCGTAACGTCTAAAGTGGCACACACCCTTGGAGGGGGTGGGGCCGCGCGGCCCAGTGTTCTGCCGCATGGCCCCGCCCCCTGCATTCCCTGGTGGCCCTCCCCCCTCCTGACAGGCAGCGGCCAATTTGGCCGCTGCCACAACCACGGGCGGGGGTGACCCACATTGACCGCAGTGAACAGTAAGTAACCAGATGTTACTTTCCGTTCACCACGGCCGTGGTGGCCTTTCACCACACTTCTTGACCTCCTCGTGTCCGGAGGTCCAGAAGTGTGGTGAATGCAAACACGGGCCGCGTTTGACTGTGGTGCACATCTGGCGGCGAGCCAACAGACATGCACCACAGTCAAAGGCGGCCCGTGTTCGACTGTGGTTCAGCCGGGGTGAATGTCAGACGCGTAACATCTGAAATCACCCATAGAAGTAAGATGATTGGTCCCATTGGATCAACTGTCTTACCGTCAGATGAACAGACAGTGAATAAACCAATGGCTTATGTTAGAGAATATGGAGCACAATTTACTTCTCTCAAACGCAGTCTGTTCCCCATACTAACTTCATCTAGGACAATCACAGCTTTACTCATGACAGGTGGAACCAAGTTTAGAAGCACTGTGATTTGGGAGACAGGGTTGATAGTAAGAAGAGAGGCAAGGGATACCCCTGATACCCTATGCATCATTTATTTATGTATTTATTTGCTTCAATTTCTAGGGCACCCCCACCCCCCCAGTGCTGCAGCTTGCGGTGGCACACAACATAATAAAGACATACAAATATAAAACAGCATCAATAAAAACAAAATATAAATAACTATAAAATTACAAGCAAAATACATCATGGCGGAGTTAAAAGGCCCCCCTCACCCATCTCCCTTGCCAAAAGCCCGGCGGAACAGTCATATCTTACATTGTCTACAGAAAGAGGGAAGGTTCAGGGCCAAGTGGACCTCTGTTGGGAGGAAGTTCCACAGCCTCAGTGCAGCCACCGAAATTGCCCTCCTCATTGTCTCCACCCAAGAAATTTTGGGAACCCTGAGGAGGGCGCCCCTGAACAACCACAGGGGCCAATCCAGGACCTGGGGGAGGGGGGTAAGGCAAGCCCAGGCCGTATAGGGCTTTATAGGCCAAAACCAACACCTTGAATTGCACCTTGAATTGGACCCACCTTGAATTGCACCTTGAATTGGACCCATACCCGGCCGTCACCGGCTGTGTGGTGCCCGCGGGGGCTACGCCGCGACGAGTAGGAGGGCCGCTGCTGTGAGCCTTGAAGCCTAGGGGTCTGCTGCACAAAGCAATTTAAAATGATTAGAGTCTTGCAACTGGAACTTGGGTTTGGAGATGATTGGGCAGTGGGAGCTGTTTTGCTGGGTGGAGGGACAGGCCATTTCACAGTCTTGGTGCAGGATCAGCCCTGTCGGCTGGAATTCTTTGAAATGATATAGGGATATTTACTCGTTTCACTATCCGTACTACCCATTTAGTATGTTTTCATTTCAGATTCTGGCACTGGCGAAGGTGAATGTTCCTCAGCCCTGTTTTCTCATCTTGGATGCTTTATGACATGATTTAAAAAAAATAAAAAATAATTAAGCTATTTGCTCAGCTCTGTGTGAGCTAACCCTCTCAATGAACAGGGACACCAGTATTCTCCTAAAAAGCAAACTTCTTTCCCCACACTACTTCCCCTTGAAAAAAAGATATATCTAGCTATTTCCAGATTTTCCATTTCCTGCCCCACTTCCCCAAGCTTACCCATTTTAGAGTCAGTAGTTACAGATATCTTTCTCAATGCAGCCAAGTCATTTTGATATCATCCCCCATTCTCCTCACCACCCCAACCTCCCTACCAGCAGCCCTACCCTGATCTTGTGGGGCAGACATGGCTAAGTGTGTTCCGCTCTCCCTGAGCATCTGCTAAGTGTACCAAGGCTGTCGCTGCAGGAGCATGTTAGCTCCATGTGGCTGGGAGCACTTGATCCATCATAATATTGAGTTTCATCACGAGGACCTTGGTTATGTGACCCAGAATACTTGGCCTGATGTCAGGAGAGGCCTGGGCCTACTGAGCTATTTCACTGAGACTGCCTGGCCTCCCTCCACTGATGAAACCTGATCTGGCAACAGGAAAGTGAGAATTTTCAGCTGTCCTGGTCCCATGTGAAACAGTCAGAGAAGGACTTGTTCTCTGCTATTATATATGTGTAGTAAAAGGCCCACCTTCAGCCCTGTTTGCCTGCCCTTCTTTTCTTGTAGGCAAAGCAGGCCCTCATGAATTTCTACCCCCATTGTGATCAGCTGCACTTCACAAATAGTCAAAGAATATCTAAGAATATCGTGCCTTTCCACATCGCCTTGCTGTCCTAACACACAAAGGATCCCTGAGCATTTTAGAAAGTCAGAGCCCAAACCTGAACAGAACCTGAATGGAAGAGACACCTGCATGATGTAGAGGGTTCTCATCTTTCACCGAAGTAAACAAGAGTTCACAAAGTGGAAGGCACTGCAGAGCTGTTCCCAACACAGTATTTCCAGATTTTACTTCATCCATTCACCACACAAATGCAACTATTGTTATTTGAGGGGAACAGTAAGCAGTGCTTTAAGACAGGAAGCGAAAACAAATAGCTTCTCTAACAGAAAATACAGACGAAATTTGAAGAAGGAAAATGCAATTACCCAATTTGCATTATGCCCAGACAGAAAGGCTAACGCCGCTGCACCCGGCTAACACCCCTGGACAAGCATCTGTCTGTAATGCTGTAGGTATAGGACGTCCTCCTTATCCTGCCTTGGAGCAGGGAGTAGATTAAATGGCCTTTGGAGTATCTTTCCGTCCTACAAATCTGTGATTCTATGATACGTAAAAAGTCCGGTGGCATCTTTAATTATCTTACTATCATACTGGCGCATCATCAAACTATCGAGCGTGGTCCTGCAGGGCTCTGTTCCGGGTCTGGTGCTATTCAACCACTATTATTAAGGACTTGGCTAAAGGAGTAGAGGGAATCCTTATCAAGTTTTAAATGAAACAAAACCGGAAGGGGTAGCTAACCGCTTGGAAGAGAGAATTAGAATTTTTAAAAGAAAATCTTGATATGTTGAAAATCTGGGCTGAAATTTAGAAAATGAAATTCAGCCAAGATAAATGTCAAGTTCTATTTAAAGAAGAAAAACCAAATGCAGAAGTATATGACGGGGGACGCCTGGCTTGGCCGCCAGCAGCACATGTAAAAAGGATCTAGGGATGGTTCCGTCTCCATTTTTTTATTTTATTCTTATTTACTTGGATTTCTTAGCCTCCCCCTCCTGCCACAGCAGCTCAGGGCTGCTTACAACATGATAAAATACAATAAGAACACACACAATAAAAATACAATATATAAATATAATTTAAAACCACAAAGCATAGGCAGAGCCACAACCTGACCCCCACCCCACCCCCAAAAATCCCTCACCCATCCCTCTCGCCAAATGCCTGGTGGAACAGCCAGGTCTTACACCATCTTCTGAAAGAGGGGAGGTCCGAAGCCAGACGGGCCTCCGTCGGGAGCGAGTTCCACAGCCGTGGTGCAGCCACCGAGAACACCCTCCTCATCGTCACCACCCAGGATACCCAGGGGACTGGGTAAATTGAACATGAGTCAGCAATGGGATGTGGCTGCTGCAAAAGGCTAATGCAATTTTAGGCTGCATTAAACAGAATCATCGGGTACCGCCAGACGAGCTCGGCCAGGACCAATCCCCGCGTTCGCCAGGGCGGGCCACTGAAGCGGCCACACTTTGGGGCCACTGTGGAGAGCAGGGCAGATGGTCTGTCCCCCTCCCCCCACAGGGAAACCGAGCAGGCGGGCCACTATCGGCAATCCTGCCATGCTCCAGCTACACGGGCAAGCACCCAGCCTCACCTCCCCCATCCTGCCCACTATCCCATCCCAGCCATGACATGGCTGCATGGGAACCGTGACAGTGCCTGCTGAGGGGCAGATGGAGGCTGGGCAATTCTACAATTCTACTTAGAACCTCAGTCGTACAGCTAAGCCGATAGCACGGTCTCTCTGAGCATATTGCTCCCAGCACCAGGCTGGGTCATCGGCTTGATTTTGCCTCACAGATTACACGAACTGTCTGTGGGAATTTTGCTCACCTAAGCCAAGTAGAAACTATCTGCCTCTCATAAATTGCACACAGAGTCATTCACCATTCTGAAAAGGAATCACCAGCGTCACTTCCTGTTACACCCTGGATTTGGTTTGTGGGCCTACCTGTGTGCTAAGTGCTAACCCAACCTGTCCCAGTTCAACTTGCAGTCCAGCGCTACCAAGACCTAGATCTGAATTAATCAGAGGCCTGCTAATCCTTTAAGCAACAAAAGCTAAGAATTCGTATGTTCCATCTCTGTGAGGTTTTCTTTTCCAGTTCTGTTGCTTATGTGTTTTATAGCAGAGAGTTGAACCAAACTGAAACCTGGACCTTAAAACCAGTTCAGAGTGGGGGTTTGAGCGGCCTGGAACTGAACCAGAACTGAAAATTTCTCATTCACATTGAACCTGAACTGAAACTGAACCCAGTAAAGCAAACACTGTAGACCAGTTCCAGGTTTAATAATCAGGTGCTGAGGGAGGGTCTCTCTTTGCTCCAACCATAGAGAATGAAACAAAAAATATACTTCCCAGGAAGCCAATAGTTTATACAACTGGAGGTGACAGAAAACAATAATATCAACTGACTAACATTGGGTGTTTTTTCAGACGGACACGGGGCTGCCCAGCCCAGGAGTTGCTCTGTGGGTGCACCCCCCATGCCCGCCCGCTCCCAGCCCTATTAGGGTCCAGATCAGATGGACCCGGCGGGTTCCCCGGCCCATGTTCTGTCCGTGCGGCACCCCTCCCACACACCATAGAGTTGAAGGCTAGAACATCCATAGCGCTATGTTGTTGCCTGGGGCAACAGCCAGCTGGAAGTGGAGCAGCAGCACAGGTCTGCACATTAGCTGAACCATTGCTCTACTTTGGGCCGGTGCTCCAGTCCGCTCCACCAAAAGTGCTCCAGGATGTTCTGGAGCACTGTCGGTGGGGCTGTCTCCACTCTTACTCCGCCTGCATATCTGGCGCGGCCCCGCCTTTAGATGGATGGGCCACCTGGGGATGAAGTAGGCTGGCATGGCTAGCACCGGGGCGGCCCATCTGTCTAAAAACACCCATTGTGTTTGCTGTTTCTGCTGCACAAGTTGGCATAGAAAGGGCATTTTCTGGGCATTTATTTTGTCACCTCAGTGATCAAATATGACTGACAAGTTCAGGAGTGTGCTGTACTAGGGTGCGCAAATAACTTTTAAAAAGAGGGATGTTTGTACAGTGAAATATTTATCATCGCCTTCATTTGCTAGGAGTTACAGTGCAAGCATAAGAGTGTGCGACACTGAGCTGCATGAAATGTGTCAGAACCAGTTCAAACAGGTTCAAAGTAGTTGAAGCCGTTACCAGTCTATTACTCTTAGTGCCTGGAACTGGAACAGAACCAGAACGTTTGGAAATATTGATGAAACCAAGTCAGAACTAAACCAACATTTTTAATGGCTTAGCTCCCTGTTTCGTTTTATAATGAGGTACCTCAGGAGAGCTGCAGAGGGGAGCTCTGACTGGAACAGCAGGGGGATTTGCAAGTTAGAATCGAGGTGCATCAGCCACACTTGGTGGGAGCCATAGGATGAAATATCAGGGAATGCTGCAGGGCAGAACCAAGCTGTGCTGGCAGGGTTAGGCATGGGAGCTCAGCCCAGTATTAAAACAATGGGATTCTGGTACATGGCAGAAATGGGGGAAGGCTGAACAGTCCCAGCATGCACTCTGTCACTCGGTGCATTTCAGTGCACTCTAATTTCACCTCAAAGGGTTAACCCAAAGGGTATCTTCTCAGTGCTGCAATCGCTTATCTAACAAATGAATATGCTATTAAGGAACAACAGCTGGAGCAGGAGAAAGGGAGAGATTGCAAGAGAGATTGAAACGGGGATATACATTTTTAAATATACTGCTGCTTACGTCTTCCTTGTACTTCCTTCAGACAGTTGAGAAATCCATGAATTCCAGTTTGTAACCATAGCATTTCCCAACAATCAGAAGGTTGTTTTTTTCTCTTCTTGTAATTTCTACTGATACTTTCCAGTAGGATATCTGCATTTCCTTATTATCTACAGGGCTCAAAGATGGATTTTTAAAAAAAAAGATTTTGTGCTCAACATCCAAACTGGTGGAAAGGTAGTTACAGATGCTATGAGGTCAGGACATTTTAGTGTAGTTGTTGGAAATGGTTCGGGGTATAGTGGTGTTGCTGAAAGGGATAATGTTGCACTCTGGATACTCCACGCAAAACCAGGCCCTGATCCCAGTACAGCCGTGTCATTTTCTGGACCTCCATTCATTTCTGTTCATGTGAGGGCAGGGGTCGGTATACATGGAGCTCACTGCAAAATTGAGGCCCTTAGCGTTGAGTCTTGGCCAAAATTCTCACAGTTACCCAGCTGCATCCCACCTCGTCTGACAATTCTGCTGCCTTACAGGGCGGCTGTAACAGTTCTAAACCTTTGGAATTATAGCACAAAGGCTGCACGACAGGATCACTGACTGACCTTTCTGCTCTGTCACATGATCATTGTGAGCACTGAAACAAGATAAGATACCACTGACGGTGCATCGGAATGAGACAAGGACAACTGTGTTGGATTTAAAACGGCCGCACTCTTTATTCGAATTGGAATATATGAATCAGCCTGGTGGCGGTAATTGCCCGCATGGCAATTCAGGACCAGTGCTGGTACTATAACTAATCAAGTTAAACCTAATAGAAACTAGGAGATGGCCTGGAGGTGCAGCCCCAATGCCATCTTTAATCCTCCCTTCCCGGTTTCCCTCGTGCGTCGGCTATTTGCCGAGGCACGAGAGGGTAGGAGGGAGGCCGTGTCCTTACAAACGTAAGTAAGGGATTGGTGTGCCACCCGTTTGGGGACCGTGCCTGCCCCTGTCCACCTATGTGCTAAGCACCCTTCCCCCAGGAGGTTAGCCTGGTGCTGGCCGTGCCATGCCTGTGCAACTGCTCATTCCTCCCCATCTCTTATGGAGATGACTTCTATACCCAATTTATTCTTAACCCAACTCTATGTACTGCCGTGGACCCCTGCCACTAAGGACCCGCCTTTATACAAAGGACTGGCCCAACCCCTACTCATAACCTGACTCATACTTCCAATAACTCAACTAAACAGGCTTTCAACATAGCCAAATAACAGTTGTTCCCCTCCGGAGATAAGTGGACTCCGTCCGGGCGATACAACTCCAGTGACCTGAACGTAATCCCCACATGGGCAACCGTTCGACCCCCTCTTTCTCTCACCCATTTGCCCACTTCTCTGTTTAGTTTACGTCTAGTCTGGTCCACCTTCCTCTGGCTAACGGCGCCCTTCCATTTTATTCTTCCCACTAACTCCGTCCAAACTAACGCTACTCTGGGGAACATTCTCTCTACTTCCACCAGGTCCCCTTTTATTTGTACCATGAGCCCAACTCCCATTGTTTGTGGCAACTCATTCTTGCCCAAGTGGATTACCACCACCTCGGGCGAGGACCCTCTCGCCTCACAATTCAGTACCGGAAGCAGCTGATGCCATTTCATCCCGCTGAGGCCAATCCATCGTATGACAGCCCTTGCCGATAGACCTAACCATGTGCCCCAGGGTGACTGCCCAGCTGCTTTTGATGCCCATCGCACCAAACTGTGCCCGACAATCCAGATTACACGCCTACCTGGGAATCTTGCTGGACCTGGCATACAAATAAAAGTTATTGGGTCAAACTCCTAACGTACGTTCTACAGGCTCAGGATCTCCACCTTCCCACTGCCCTGATACCCTCATCTGGCATGCCTACTGGAGCTGCAAAGGATGCCGCCCCGATCCTAAATGAATGCGAACCAAACTCGTGCGCGGGGAGGCCTATGCTAGCCAATGCCTGCCGCAGCACATCAGTAAACTGGTGCCCCATGAGAGGGGATGTGTTTGCATGTTGGCGGGTGAACCCTGAAATATTGCTCCATTGCAAGTACTGGGCACAGGACTGATGACCCCGCTCTGGCAAGTGACACTACCTGGCCCCTACCCCTCTGATCAGTTTTGGAATACCTCAGTCTGATGTACATGCCCTGCTGATCCACCCTGATGTCCTCAACAGCTATGGCCCGGTTGGAATTGTCCCTTGTTGTTTCAGCCACTAGCTCGCTAATCCGAAATGCTCCAAAGAAAGCCATCTTGAATGCCGTGGCAAACAAGGCCGCCTCAAATGTATTGAAGCATAACCTGGGAAGGGCTTCACATATCCAAACCAGCAACTGGGGGGTGATGGGAACCCTAGCATCCCCCAACCGCTGACCCTCACGGGACCAGCTTTCCAACATCCTGCAGGCAAAGAAACCGCTATCTGGTGGGGCATGTCCAGCCATCTTACTCACAAAGCTCAGTGCCGCTATTTTGCCTGCAATGGTACCCACTGCTGCCCCGCTCTGCCACAGTTGCATTGCAAATTGCAGCATCTGTCCCTCAGGAATCGAGAATGACAGCGCCCACCCTAGGCTTGCCCTAAAGTTTTGGAATTCCGTGAAGGATCGGTCATAGGCGACCCGAGTTCTCACAGCTGTGAAACCCCGGATAATGTTGTATAATTCTAAGATCCAAGGTTCCACATATCCGGTGGGAGGGGATCCGATGTCCGTCTGGCTCTAGGGACCAAGGAGCGGAAATGCTCCATCTGGAAGCGAGAAAGGGCATCGGCTGCACTGTTGTTCACTCCTGGGACATGTTTAGCGATAAATAATATATTATACCGCAAACATGTCAAAACAAATGCCCTAACTAGCATCATAACTCTCTGCAATTTTGATGATAGTGAGTTTATTATGTGGACCACAGCAATATTGTCGCACCAGAACACTATGAAGTGATCCACCAATTCATCTGCCCAGATCTGGATGGCAACCACAATGGGGAACAGTTCCAGGAAGGTAAGGTCCCTACTTATACCCAATCTCTGCCACTCATGAGGCCACGGAGCAGCACACCACCTCTGCCGGAAATACACCCCAAATCCTAAACCCCCGACTGTGTCGGAGTGAACTTGAAGTTCAGCCTCCAGCAACAGATCCTCTCTCCAGAAGCTAACCCCATTGTATTCTGCCAGAAAGGTGGCCCACACCTTTTCATGCATTGGTTGGTGCAGATGCGCCCCCAGCGGGGCTGACAGGTCAGCATACCCGCCCCCAAGGGGCTGCAGCGGTCTCCCAAGCCCCTGGGCTATAGTTCCCCCAGTCGAGGGCTGCCCCCATACTTGCAGTGCCTGAGTCCCATATTGACCTAACTCCCCCCCATGACACCGGGGGGGCACACTGGGCGGGGGCAGGTGTCCAAGCCCCATTCCACCATAATCATGGGGACTCCGGTGCCCCCGTCCCCAGCCCCAAACCACTTGAGGCCTGTTGTGCAGCTCCCGTGGCCCCACCGCCAGCGATGCACCAAGAATAATTATCCAGCATACCCTGTGCCTGGCCGTATGTCCCTGGGGATCGCCCCAGAGATTGTGATGGAACCCCCGCAAGTGCCCCGTCAGTGCCAAATGGGTAATTAACCACTGCACCAAGGGGATGCCCCGGTGCCCCTATGGTTTGTTGTACAGTTCCTGTTAATGCCATGCCCATGGTGCCCCATGGGTCACCAAACCCTGCATGCTGTGGCCGCCATGCTGTCCTGTTGGGAATTTTTATTAATGGTTAGAAAAACAAAACCCCAAAAGCAGCTTGAATTGTTAGTAGCAACAGCTTAGTAGTAATCAACACCTTGGAGATTGTTTCTAGGTTAAAGTAAACTACTTTATTGAGAAGTACATTGTGATAGGAAAGGCCTATCCCTAGTCTTACTAGCTAGGTGCCACCAGCATGGTGGCCAGACATGTTGAAGGTCAGAGAGAGAATTTAGGAATGATGGAGAATGGTCAGGAAGAAGGAGGAAGTCCAAATAGGAACTTCCTGGGCACATCCCACCTGGGAGGGGGCTTAGAAGCAGAGATCAGGAAAGGTAAAGTGACACTTACACTAACTCACTATCTCTACTCCCAAATGCCCCTAGTGGTCATTAGGGTTTGTTGGTGCAAAAGGTGATGTCATCTGGAGCTGTTTTTCCAACACCCCTTCTCATCGCCTGTCGCACCGGCTCACGACTCCCATTCGCTCACGTAGCATCTGGAATCGATTCCTTGGTAGTGGCTTGGTCAGTCCATCTGCCACCATTTCTTCAGTTGGGCAATACTTCAACTCAATTAGCCCTTCTTCCTGTGCCTCTCGAACATAGTGGTACTTTATGTCAATGTGCTTCGTTCGAGACTTGGACTTCTCCATTTGTGAGAGCTTAATGCAACTCTGGTTGTCCTCAAACATCGTGGTAGGCTTTGGCTCTTCAATTCCAAAGTCCAACAGCAGCTTGTGTATCCACACAGCTTCCCTGCATGCTTCACTAGCTGATATGTATTCTGCTTCTGTTGATGAGAGTGTAACAAGTGACTGCTTCCTGCTAGTCCAACTTATGGCTCCATCTCCATAGAGAAACAGGTGTCCACTGGTGGACTTGCGATCAGCTATGTCTTCAGCCCAATCTGCATCCATGTATCCCACCAGTCTAGGGTTGCTGCTTACTGGAATCTTCAATGCGTAGTGCGCGGTACCCTTCAGGTATCTCCCCAGTCTCTTGACTGCAGTCCAGTCATTCTTGGTTGGGGCACTTACTTTCCTGCTTAAGATTCCCACCGCTGTGGCAATATCTGGCCTTGTCACTGTGGCTATGTACAAAAGCTTGCCAATCGCTTTTCTGTACTGGTTGTTGCCTGCCAGAGGCTCATCATCTTCCCTTTGTTTCAGGAAATTGACATCCATTGGTGTTCTGGCCTCATTGGCATCTGTCAGTCCCAGACATTCCAAAAGATCCTTGATCTTTGCTTTCTGGTTGAGAAGATAACTTCCATCTTCTTCTTTTTCTATTTGAATGCCAAGGTAGTGTGAGATGCTTCCAAGTTCCTTCACCTCTACTTCCTTGTTTAGGTGCTCAACAATCTCGTGACTGTCTTGCTCCTGTTCACAACAGATGATCAGATCATCAACATAAGTCAGGATATAAGTCCACTTATTGTCTCTGAATCTTGAGTACAGGCAGGGGTCAGCTTTTCCTTGCGTGAACCCTTCCTTAAGCAGTAGCTGATTCAGTTTCTCATTCCATGCTCTAGCTGCTTGCTTCAAGCCATAAATGCTCTTCTGGAGTTTGCATACAAGCTTCTCCCTTCCAGGTTGCTCGAAGCCTGGTGGCTGCTGCATATAGATGTCTTCCTCAAGTTCTCCATTCAGGAATGCAGTTTTGACATCTAAATGGTTAACATGCATCTTTCTGGAAGCTGCTATGCTAAGTAGTGTTCTGATGGAAGTGTGCTTGACAACTGGTGCAAATGTTTCATCATAGTCTTCTCCATATATTTGGGAGTATCCCTTGGCTACTAGTCTGGCTTTGTAGCGCTGTACATCCCCTTCTGCATCTTGCTTGATTTTGAAGACCCATTTGCAACCTACAGGTTTTCTTCCAGCAGGTAGTTCCATAAGTGTCCAGGTTTTGTTCTTGTGTAGAGATTCAATCTCTTCCTTTGCTGCTTTCCTCCATTTTTCAGCTTCATGGGTTGGCATCCTGTCAACATCCTTCCATGTGCTGGGTTCTTGCAGCTCTGCACTTGTGGTGAGGTAGGAGTATTTCAAGGGTGGAACTCCTTTGTTGGACCTCTGTGAGCGCCTGGGTTCTGGCTCAGCTTCTGTGACCCCTTCTGAATCTGCAGCTTCTGTAACCCCTTCTGAATCTGCAGCTGGTTCTGGTTCACAGATTGGCATTTGGTAGCTGAAGGCCTGCTCACTTGGTTCCTCTTGCATCTGGATCCTTGGCTCCAGGTCTGGTAATTCACCTTTGGTTGGTCTGTGTCTTTCATCAAAGTACACAACATTGCAAATTTCAATATTACCAGTTTCAACATCAAGAATTCTGTATCCTTTGCCTCCTAAAACATATCCACATAAAACTCCTTTCTTGCTTCTGCAATTCAACTTGTTTCTCTTTGCCTTTGGTATATATGCATACACATCACAACCAAAAACTCTGATGTGATTTAGGCTAGGCTTGTGTCCAAACCACAGTTCAAATGGAGTTTTCTCTATGGCTTTAGTTGGCAATCTGTTCTGCAGATAGCTGGCAGTCATCACTGCTTCTCCCCAGAACTTGCTTGGCAAACTTGCATCTTTCAACATACATCTTGCCATCTCCATTAGGGTTCTATTTTTCCTTTCTGCAACACCATTCTGCTCAGGAGAGTATGGGGCTGTAGTCTCATGCTCAATTCCCTGTTCTCTCAGAAAGGATTTCATTTCGTTTGAGGTGTATTCGCCTCCATTGTCTGACCTTAGTCTCTGAGGCTTTCTCCCAAACTTGTTGCTGACCAATGCAACATACTCTTTAAACTTTTCAAACACTTGACTTTTCTCTCTCAAAGTGTAAACATAGGCAAATCTTGAGAAATCATCAATAAAAGTAACTATGTACAGGTTTCCTCCAATGCTCCTTTGCAGAGGACCTGATACATCACTGTGAATCAACTCTAGAGGGCGCTGAGACTTTCTCTCCTCTAGCTTGTGGAAAGCTGGCTTAACACTTTTTGCAGAAATGCAACATCCACATTTGTCTAAGTTCTCAGTACACAGTTTCAGTTTAAAGTCTTTAATTAAATTCCTCTTCTCAAGTTGGCGAATTGAATTAACATCTCTATGTCCCATTCTGCGATGCCAAGTTTTATCACAGTCTCTGTGGGTGCACTTGAGATTGCTTGCTAAATTTGCATTTTCACTGACACTATGGACTTCAAAGAGCTCACTATCTCCCAGAGATGCATACAGGATTGAGTCACCATCTCTTGTTACAAGGCAATGATCATCCATGAATTCAAACTTGCAGCCATTTTTCACTCCATATTTCACAGAAATTAAATTGTTTTTCAACGAGGGCACATACAGAGCCTTATGTATGATTACTTGTTCAATTTCACCATCTGGGAGCTTACAAAATATTTTTGCTTGACCACGCCCTTCTGAAAAGACCTTTCTCCCATCTGCTAGAGAAATAGGTACTTTGTGATCCAATTCAATTTCTGAAAACATTTCTATATCCTTGAGGAGATTTTCAGTTGCTCCAGAATCAATATAGATCACATCATCTTTTACTTTTGACATGGCGTTAAAACCTTTAATTTTCTCTTTCTCCTTCTGTTTAGAGCTAGCAGTTTTCTCCAGGCTCTCTGTCTGGCTCTTAATGGGTGCTTTAGATTTCCCCATTGTCTTGGCACTTGGGCAATTAACACGTAGGTGTGTTTCACTACCACAGGAAAAACATCCTTTCTTTACTCCTTTCTTTGAGCTAAAGGCTGTAACTTGATCTGTAGAGGTTTGCTTTGCCCTTTTGATAAAGCATTCATGCAACTTGCTAGATAGATAGTCCAATTCAATAACTTTATCTGAAATATCTATAGCAGTTTTCAAATATTCATAAGAAGCTGGTAAAGAGTTCAAGACAAAAGCCACAATCCCAGTGTCTCCAATATCTATTCCCAAAACCTTCAGTCTTCTTGCTAGGCATTGTATTTCACTTATATGCTCAGTAGGATTTTCATTTTCTCTGAGTTTCATATTGCACAGTCTCTGTATTATAGAGATGGCTTCGCTGGGGCTCTTTCTGTTATAAAGAGTTTCCAGCCTTTTCCAGATTTCACTGGCTAAAGTAACATTTTCAAAATGTATAAACAGCTTAGGACTTACATTGATTCCTAGAATCCCAAGAGCTTTTTCATTTTGTCTGTCCCAATGCTTTTGTTCAGCTCCTGCAGCCGTTGGTCTTTCTGTTGTTAGCACCTCATAAAGACCTTGACTCTTCAAGCAAGATTGCATGAGGAAACTCCACTCTTTGAAATTCGCTCCTTCCAGCTTTGGAATGTTGAAGTTCCCTTGAGTTTTCTCCATGCTGCTTGTCTTGTTCCAAAACAAAAACCAGGTACAAAAATAAGCTGTGCTTTTCTCCAACGAGATTCAATTCGAATTCCAAAAAATCTGTTAGGATCTTCAGGAGGATTCTGGGCCCATAACCCTATGTTGGGAATTTTTATTAATGGTTAGAAAAACAAAACCCCAAAAGCAGCTTGAATTGTTAGTAGCAACAGCTTAGTAGTAATCAACACCTTGGAGATTGTTTCTAGGTTAAAGTAAACTACTTTATTGAGAAGTACATTGTGATAGGAAAGGCCTATCCCTAGTCTTACTAGCTAGGTGCCACCAGCATGGTGGCCAGACATGTTGAAGGTCAGAGAGAGAATTTAGGAATGATGGAGAATGGTCAGGAAGAAGGAGGAAGTCCAGTAGGAGCTTCCTGGGCACATCCCACCTGGGAGGGGGCTTAGAAGCAGAGATCAGGAAAGGTAAAGTGACACTTACACTAACTCACTAGCTCTACTCCCAAATGCCCCTAGTGGTCATTAGGGTTTGTTGGTGCAAAAGGTGATGTCATCTGGAGCTGTTTTTCCAACATGTCCCAGAGATTTGCCCCATCAGTTGGTAGTTCGCCATGCCAGCCACCCTCTCCACATCACTCCTACCTCCCGGATACTGGTACGGCTGTATCTGTCCCGGGCATGGCTGTTGATTGGCTTCCATCTGCTGCCCTTGCTGCATAACCGGAGGCGGCTGGTAACTTTGCACCATGGCGAGCAGGCCCTGTTCCAAGGCAGCTATCCTCAGGAGTGCTTCCTCCATTCCAGGTCCTGCACGGTTCCCTTTGCTGTGTGGGCTGGGCGCATCCTGTTGCTCATCCCTGTCAAAACACGGGAGAGGCCCCCCAACCCCACTTGCCACCTGTTGGGCTGGCTGCGGGGGGAAGGTCTGACCCCCAACTGGCTGCGTGTTCTCCAACCCTTCTGCCCCCCTGACCCATTGCTGGGTCTGTACCAGGGGAAGGGTTTGTCCTCCATCTGGCTGAGGACCAGCCCCAGTTTGGGCCTCACTCACCTCACGGTGATCTCCATCCCTATACCATGCTGGGGTAGCAACTGCACGCCCCCCCCGCCCGTCCTCCAGGTCCCAGCTGGCTGCTGCGGGTCAGCCCTCGCCCCGTTCCCCTGTTAAACGGTGAAGCCCGAACCACCCGACGTCCCATCCGTTGCCATACCCAGTTGTGGCTCAAGGGGCTCAAATGCTGCCAACTAAGGCCCATCCTCCCCGGGCCTACCCCCAAGTGTCACTGCGTCTCCTAGCCCCTGGTCGGCTCTGGTTGTCTGGGCCCCCCCACCTGGGCCTATCCCCCACCCCTGGCAAGCTAGGTTGGCCCCTCCTGCCACCTGGGGTGCTAGGTTGGCACCTCCCACCATTTGCGGTTCCATTCCTCCGAAGCCTACACCCCAGGCCCTTGATGACTGCGCTAGGCCTGCTCCGGCCTGCCATGCCTCCTGTGCAGCCACCCCACTGTGCTGGGCCTGCAGGCCCACCACTCCGCTCGGTCATGGAGTGCTGCTAAGACCGGCCTCCCCCCATAAGCCGCCGGGCCCCGTCTGCCCCGGCCCCACTTGCTGGACCACCCCCCGGGAAAGGCTGTGTGGGCCTCCCCATCCAGCTTGCCCCTGCATGATGCTGGGCCCAGCCTGCTCCCACAGGCCGCTTGGCCCAGCTTGCCCTACCCGCAGCGGAAGGGCTCCCCTGTGCTGCACCACTGCCATACTCTGCATGAGTGCCTCGCAGTCAGCTAGCCTGGCCTGCATGGCGCTCAGCACCGTCCCAGATGCCCTTGGGCCCTGCGGTAACCGTCCAGCCGCTTCTGCCACGTGAGTTCCATCTGCGGCATTCTTTTTTACCCGCTTCACCTTAACTTTTCCCATCTCAGAGCTGCTCGAGGAGACGTGGCTAGCTCCGAGATAAAAACCAGCGGAATGCCGGAATGGCGCACGGGCGGGAGACTCCCTCAAGGCAAAAAGGGAGGGGTGCTCTCCAACCCGCGCCCGCCCATTGGCTATCGCCCCACAGTTGCCAGGCAACCTCGGCTGGGCCACCGTTCTTCCCGCCGCGGCCCGTCCCTTCTGCCTGGCAACAGTCGCACCTGCAGCTATTCAGCTGCAAGCGAGGCGTGCGGCCAAAACCGACCTTGCCTCTTCCTTCGGAGCGTGCCAATTTCCCCTGGTGGCCATCTATTAAGGCGGGCCAAGGGGCCTTGTTCTTTCAGTTGGGAACTAGAGAGAGTTCCTTTCCACACAGAAGTCATTGACTTATTTAGTCCTTCCTGTTATACATTCTGGTTCACTCTGGAGGACCAAGCTGGAGGACCAAGAAAGATCAGTTTACACTGCATGATTCATTGTGGATGCAGTCATGATTTCTTAGAGCTTGTTTGGGGAATTGGAGCTATGCAGATTCACACCAACTAAGGAACTGGCCCAGAATGTAGATGATCTAGATGGTCCTGGATTCTGGGCAACACAACAAGGAGTTTAAATGGCAATCTAGAAACCATGTGCCATCAGACTCTCGAAGCAACTGAAAGAGACACTCTAAATACTGGACTAGGAGCCAATGAGTGTTATCAGATGTTACATTTTTGGCCATTATTCGGCAGACATTAATCCTGCTACTTGTCTACTCCATGCGTTGCTTTTCACCTGCAAAACGATAGGGCTAATGGCCATATAAATAAATAATACTACTACTACCTGCAAAACTGGTGGGTGAAAAACAAGGAGCAAGTAATTGCATGTAGCTTCTATTCAATCTTCACATCCTGCTCCTTGGTGGCTGCAACAAGACACCTAGGTTCACTGCCCTAATATGCTGCACCTCTGTCCTAACACACAGAGCATGAAATACCTGTAGCTGTGCCTGAGCACCCAGTACCTGAACAATTCAGCTGCCTTGCTGCCGGTCTTCTTCTCCCTGGCCAAGCATACACGAGCTGCTGGGGCTGCTTGCTTAAGTGGCCAGCTCCTAAGGCAGCACTGCCTCCATTCCCTGGAGCCTCCTCTTCCTCATCGTCCCCAGATGGGCTCATCTATCAGCAGGAGGCTAATGCTCCTCCATTGGTGCTGGAGGCAGAGGGGGCAGGTTGCAGAGTGGAGCTTCCCTGACCCGTTTGTGGGAGGCTATGCACTTGTGGCTATGCACTTGTGATGACATCATGTGAGCCCCAGCACCAGTAGGATTTGCACAGGTTCATCATAACGTCTGATACCACCCAATATCTCTGGTGTCCTAACCCTGCCTCTAAGAGTCAATCCGTATGTGCCAGAGGTGAGCAGCTAGAGCTGCATGTGCCAGGCACTCTGCCATCTCTACTGTGGCTCTTGGAAGAAATGGCTGCCTGGAGTTAGAGTGTCAATGCGGTTCCCTCAGTTCCACCTTCTTCACCTGCGCCTCACCTTCCTCCACATGCCAACAGGGGCTGGCCACTGCTGGGCGACAGCTAGGGTTGCCACCTATGTATATTGTTCCAGGCCAGTTATGAAAAAATACATGTTTCAGGGCCTGCATTGGCACCAATGCAGGCCCTGCAACATGTACTTTTCATAAGTGGTCTGGAAAAATATACATAGGTGGCAACCCTAGCGACAGCAGTGGCGGCAGTGCTAGGTAGGGTGGCCAGATACGCACATTTTAGAGGGCACTTATGAGAAATACAGGTTGCAGGGCTGCATTGGCACCAATGCAGCCCTGCAACCTGTATTTCTCATACGTGTCCTCTAAAATTTGCATAGCTGGCCACCTTAGTGCTAGCACAGTGTCCATACTGGCACATGGAGGAGACAGAAGAGGTGAGTGTTTAACCCGTGGGTGGCAGAAACTGGAGAGGCAAGCAATGTTAGTTGTGTGGCAGTGGCGGGAGAGGTGAGAAGAGCGCAGCAGGGGGCTGCCCTTCGGCAGTGAGTGTGTGGGAATCTGAGATACTCTGCACAACTCTAATGTGTGTGTGTGATACTGTGTGAAAAAGCATGTGCATGAGGGCTAGAGCCCCCATTTGATGGTGGCTCTTGACCATAGGAAGGTCTCAGTGTGTGGCTCTTCAGTTTGGGAACTTTGTCTTCCGCTGATTTATGCCATTGTGTGAATAAACTAAACTCTCTGTAAAAAAGGGTGTAGCGATCGCTACTGGTGGGTCATTCAGAGAGACCTGATAAGGAGTACATCAATCAATGTTGTTACCGAATGGATCCTTGGGAATAGATAATAATAACAATTTGATTGATAAAGTATCTCCATCCATGAGAGCTGCAGTGCTGCAATGTAATGACATCAGCTAAAATAGACTGTCAGTTTAAATATATATGACATGACACTAAAGAACCAGACAAGATGACAATGTTATTTTAAAAAGTGATGAGGTCAGTGATAACCAAGGGCTTGGTGCCACCGCTTGGCTATGCAAATCTCTCTCTCTCTCTCAGAGAAAAAGTTGGCCAGCTTCAGAGCATGGTCCTTACAATCAGACCTTTGCTCAAATGAAAGCTTTATGTTTTCCCTACTTTATTATTATTATTATTATTATTAACAAACATTTATATAGCACCAGCAGTGTACCTGGCACTTTACAAAGTAATAAAATAGACACTGTCCCTGCCCCTAGGGCTTACAATCTGAGAGACAGGAGCTGGGGGAGAGACTTAGGAAGGGGAACAGAGGGAGAGACAAGGGGTCTAACATTCATGAAGATGCGAGGTCTCAGGTGCACGTACTTGGCTTGGTTACGATGAGAATGACAGCAGGCAGGTCCATGTTGCAAGGATAAGGGTAAACCGATCGTAGGTATAGGAATAGTGGCTCAGCAGGATAAAGAGTCAGACAGAGCAGAGCGAAAGAGGTGAGTTTTAAGGAGAGATTTGAAGGTATGAAGGGAGGGGGCAAGGCGGATGTGGAGAGGGAGGGAGTTCCAGGCATGGGGGGCAGCAAGTGAGAAGGGACGAAGGCGCTTAGGGGAGCAGGGAAGGCGTGGAAGGGCGAGAGAGGGGACAGAGGAGGAGCGAAGTGCACGGGCTGGAGTATGGAGGGCGATAAGTGCAGAGAGGTAGGGGGGAGCAAGGTTGTGAAGAGCTTTATAGGTGAAGACTAGGAGCTTGTGCAGGATTCTTTCAGGAAGGGGAAGCCAGTGAAGCAAAGAGAGGAGGGGCTGCACATGGTCGAAGCGACAGGCGAGGTGGATGACCCTGGCAGCAGAGTTTTGGACTTTATCATTTGATTACTCTTATGTGATGAGCCACAGGAATGGGTATAGTCCGGGCTTTGAAATCAACGAGAGGACTCATGTTAATGGTGGATCAGGCCCTGCATAAATCATTTTAATGAATAATAAACAAATCCCCTTGTGAGTCAAGGCGAGAGGTCCAGAAAAACACTGGAACCTGACTCCTTATACACATGACCAGTGACAGTGCAAGGGTCCACCTGCCTTATCTCATAATCTCCATAAAAAGAGTGTTTCACAGGAAGGAAGCAACAGATTCTTTCCAAGCCAAGGAAGCGCCTTCATAGCTGTGGTTATATCTAGTTCCTTATGTCATCTTTGCTATATCTCCCATTCTTAGCCTGGGAGCCTTCCAGAGGTGAAGCTGAGGTGGAATGTTACAGCAGTGATGCCAGCATCCGAATTCCTACCCAACAGCAACTCTCCATGTCCTGACACAGAACATGTGCTGCCTGCAAGAGGACGGAAGGAACCATCTCGGCATACAATATTAGGGTAGGTAGTATGTGGGGGAAGTGTACTTGAGGTTAAGGAGAGGAGGCACTCATTGAATCCTGAACCTACATCATTAACATAACTTATTAAGTGACTGGCTGGTTCTTAGTGGATGTTCCAGGTAGGCTGAAGGATGTTCCAGGAATTCAGGTGCTATGCCACTAAATGCCCCAGACATTGACAAATCTCTATAGCCTGCTGCCCAACTGTGTTTTTGAGACAGGGAGTGAGGCAGATAGATACTTTATAGAGGATTCTAAAATTCACAGCCACCACACTTCTGTGCATCGAGTATGTAACAAACTGAAAAGTCATGTGATAGACAGAGGTATAGCCAGGGATTTCAGTTTCTGTACATGGCACTGCCAAGCTGTAGCCCTGACATGAAATTCCTGTGTCTGACTGTGCCCAGGTTAAATCCAATGCAATCAAATGGCATCACATGCTAGTAGATGCCCAAATTAAATCAAATGCGTACACACTCTCTCACACAAATGCATGAACACACGCACGCACGCACGCACGCACGCACGCACGCAACACACCCACACACACCCTCTGTCTCTCAATCACATGCTCATTCATACACATTCTCCTTCCCTCCCTTCCCCCTCCCTCTCTCAAACAGAGAGAGAGAGAGGTTCCTCTCTCCCTCCTGCAGGTCTCATTCAGTTCAGGCACTGCCCTCTGTTACCCCTACTTGCCAGCATTCTTCTATTTGTATGGGTGCAAACAAAACGAGACATTAGCCTGCTGCAATCTGGGTTTGGTCCATGCGGGCCCCACTCAGCTCTCACTCACATGTTTAGCGTGTCCAGCGGCAGCTTAACAAACGAGCAGCTCCTGGCGTATCTTTCATGCACTTACAGGCAGCGCGTACTGGCAGCACCAGCGAGAGCAAGAGCAAAGAGAGGCGCAGGAAGCAACAGTTCCTCCGACGCTCTAGGATTTCTGCCCACGACTCTATGTTGCTGCAGATCTGTACGTACAGAGGTGCTGCCTGCAGCCTAAGTGATGGGATGTGGACACGTGGGCACACATTAGCTCACATTGACCCACACGGTGGGCTCCCCATTCTCTTGAGACCATGCCATGAATGAGGGCTGTGGGATACGGTGTGTGGCAGCCCCGTGTCTGGAGGGAGTGACCACCTAATAAACAGTGTCACTAATGCGGGCTAATGGGTAAAACCAAATGCGACAGAGGACCGGTTCGGCCCGCTGTGGTATACTTGGGCACGTACAGGCACTGCCAGATGTTGACTTAGGGTTTCCCAGGTTGTGTTGGTACTAGCCCAGTCTGTGTCCTCGGAAAACCTCCAAGGACACAGCCTAGGGTCTGCCCAGTCAAGACAGAGCAGCCTGCACATGTGTTCCCGGGTTGGTCTGCTGGCCTAGGTCATGAAAGGCACCCATGACTGGCCATCACTGGCCACCATGGCTGCTCATCACAGTGGGGGGACAGGGCGCTGGGTGTAGCACGGGGCTGGCCGGCCACACATTTCCTGTTCTCCCCGCTCTGGGCTTTGCGTCTGTTGGCCTGACCAGGCGCATGGGTTTTTTGTGCCCCGGTCAAGTACGCTCCGTGTCCACCCTGACTGCCTGTCCCAGGTCAGCCTAGAACATGGCAGTGTGACATCACTTCTGTTTTTACCCAATGTTCGCTAATGTGGGTTAACGTCTCATTTGTTAACACCCTGTGTTGACACTTTATGGATCCTGACCACCAGGGGGAGCCCATTGGGTGGTAGCATAAATACTAGGAACAATCCCAAACCCAGCAAACCCGTAATTCCCAGAAACAATAGCGTTAGGTGTAGCGAAACCCACAGAAACACAGCCATAGGCACACGCTAGCACACACTCACTCACCGAGTCACCAGTAGTAGAGGCGTTGTGTGGGGTTATGTTCAACTCACATTTTTTGAGATTATCTCAGATTATCTTCACAACCAGGAATGGCTAAAAAAAAAAATCCTTTAAAATAAAATAAAAATTATATGAAAAGAGGAAGGGGTACTCCTCTGAAACCTGTTTGCAACCCCCTGTTTGAGAACCCCTGTGCTAGTCCAATGAGGCCTCATGTGTGTGCCAATAAAGCAGTTCAATTTGGGCCAGATTCTCTCACACATAAAACCAGCTCCCACCTTGTGTATATCTGATTAATATCCATGGAGCTAGGTTGACGTACACCTGTGATTGCAATTTATAGCAACTGCGGAATCTGGTCCAATGCCTTTAATGAATTTATTTTCTCTTGAAATTTCTGCTAACATTAAGCTTTGCCAAGCCATTCTCTCTTTCACAAACCCTAGATTTTGGGCTTCAACTGACAGTACCCTTTAAAAAGTATTTTTAGTGCAGCCTTTGCTCTTATACCAGGTTTTACAGATGTTAGGAAGACCTGGCATCTAGTAAGTCTGTATGAGTAAGGAAAAGATTCCGCGTTCCCAAGCAATTAGATGTGTGAGGTAGAAAATTCATCTACCAGGAAATTCAGCTCACCCTTTGATCCTGGTGGGTGGATTTTTTTTACTGTGTTGGATGACAGACAAGGACCTGTAAATATACTGTTTCATCCCATCTCTCCAGTGAACTATTTCCAGCAATCTGTGCCTTAAAAATAAATCTATGTAACTAACGATTCTTACAGGACAGAGTATAAGGCTTTGGGTGTATCAATAGCCCAAGGTGTGGCATTTGGGGTTATAACTTGGCCAGGTTGTTTTCCATTTGACACTGGCTTGAGTTGTCCACTAGAGGGAACCCACATCTGTCGCTAGCTACTGCAGAGAGGCGGCTGACTATTGAAGAAGTCATACCTGGCTAAATTGCTCCTTAAGAGTGCTACTGTGGGCTGTTGCGGGGCGGGGTGGGGGTGGATTCACTAGCCCCAGAACACAAAGTATAACATGGAAACTCCAGGTCTCTGGGAACCCTTCCCTCAGGGTTCTTTTAATGTACAGAATTCAACAAAGCAGGGAAAGTAACAGAACACAAGGGCAAACATGCCTTAGAACAAAACAGGGCTTCTAACCCTAAACCAACCTTTGTGGCCACTGTTGGCCAGCTCAGGGAGCTCTGTCCTCTCCAGCCCACTAACAGCTCCACTCAGGACTGATCCAGTCAGTGTTATATAGGCCAAACCTATTGGCGTTAATCTCATGAGCGCTGGGTCAAACCAGCAGGGTCATATCTTGCCACGGCTACGTAGAACGTACTGTTCAAAATTAGTAATGCAGTTCTGCAGGTGCAAAAAGAGTCTAAAATAAAGAATGACTACATTCTTCCAGTTTGTTGCTGGACTACTGTAAAAGGGAAAAGTGAGCATGAAGAAATGACATGAACAAAACAAGCCACCTGCTAGAGGGAGCAAGAAGTTCTGCATACTCTCCCAGCTGCCTCGGCTGTCATCGCTTGAGGACACCGCGACCCTCCTGGGGCTTGGCCTT
>QEPC01004381.1:2463375-2512581 GCA_003113815.1 Sphenodon punctatus | reverse complement strand
GATACATTGTAAATTAAAACTAGCACAACAGCCCATTGTGCAGTGTGCAATAAAGCCTGTATAGCCAGTTGGTGGGAAATGGAATGGGGAATTTGATAACAAAAAAAATATAGGGAGATGGCTGCTAAGTTCACAGACATTCCCTAGCTACCTAGTAACATTAGAAAGAGGTAAGTATGCTGGGTGTGTGTGTTTCGATGCATGAGTCATTTTCTCAGCTGACCTGTGATGTGAGTGCCTCGCCTCCACATTTGAAGAGACACTCAATTGGTTTGGACTCATTACATTTGAGAAGAGAGTGAGGCACACATGATCTGAGAGGGGAGGGGGATATGATAGACGTTTATACAATCATGAGTGTTGTGGACCACAAAAATTAAGGGAACAGTTATTTACTCTCAAAAATGTCTCTTGAGAGTAAATGTCATGTAGGGGACATCAAATTAAACTAATTGGCATGGGGTAGTACAATTTAAAAAAATTATTTTTTTAAAAAGGGGAGTCCCATTGCACAATTAAGTGGTGGTAAAATTGGCTGACAGACAGTACCAGATGATGTGGTCAAGGGAAGTCCAGTTGTATAGCTGTGTTTAGGAAAGGGTTGGGAAATATTCTGGAAGATGGGTTCACGTATGTTTGGCGAATGTAACTTCTTACTGTTTTGGGGCTGGTAGTGGCAGCCCCAGTCAACATAAGGGAATTAATCACCCCAATGCTGTATGGATGGAATGACTGCAAAATGGCCCTGAGGTGCCTGGAGAATTATTTATGATCGATTGGTAAACATTCTATCCACTCTCATTCCCTGGTGAACATACTAGACATTCGTAGCAAGGAATCAGCTGCTGCAGATAGGGTTGTGTCACGTGTGTTTGGTCACTTCACTGGTGGTGAGTGTGGTGTGAGAGACAGGACAGGAGTACATCAGGGAGGGATTGGAAATGGGAACATTTTCAAGTGAGTAGGATACTACATGTACAGGTCATACAGAAAGATAAATAATGAGCAAAATGCGCATATGTGAAAAACAAACTATTTAATAGAATTTTTTTAAAAATTCAACTATGTAAAATATATAATTTTGTGAACATTAACATTATTTAACTTAAAACTTTGGTTTTAAAAACATACAACTTGGTAAAAATAAAAAATCAGCTGTCAGCTGCTCTCAAAAGTCCCTGCATAACGCACACCTCCTGGAGCACGTCATCGAGTGAGACACGAAGGGCTTGATTGTCCTCCCTCAAATTTTGGACCAATTTGGTCTGTGCCTCTAGTTGTTGTTCTGTAAAAATGGAATACAGTTAGTGTATGCATTCTTGAGCAGCAGCCAAGTTTTTTTTTAGGGGAACACTATTCACACGGGTACTAGTAACTATGGATCTTAGAGAAATCCTTACCAATTTTCTCCTGTCTGGAGATTATGGGTGGATTCAGACGTGTCTTTAAATCGCACAGAAGCCTCGGCGGCATCGTGCGATTTACTTCCGGGCTGGTGTGAATGTGCTGAGCGTGCACATTTCCTCTTAGCCCGAATGTTTGGAGCGCGGTTTGAAAAGTTGCTCCGAGCAACTTTTCAAACCGCGCTCCAAACATTCGGCCTAAGTGGAAATGTGTGCACTCAGCGCATTCACACCAGCCCGGAAGTGCGGGGTTTTAAAAATCGCACGATGCCGCCGAGGCTTCTGTGCGATTTAAAGACACGTCTGAATCTCCTCTATGTTTTGCACCGCATCTGCAGTGTCCCATACTGTTGACCAACTTGCCGAAGCTATCTCCACCAGAATTTCCCCTGTAATGGGATTGAAAAATAAAACATATCAATGCACTATTAATGACAAAAGCCCTACTCATGTAAAGCATGCAATACAGTGAGAGATCACATTTAAAAAAACATTGTATTTAACTTACCAATTCGAATAAGTCCATCAAGCAATGAAGCAAACCCTGCCAAAGCCATTCTGTCAGATTTGAACTGAGATAGATTTGACATGAAAACACGCACCACATGGCCAACGTGAAATAAAGCCCACCTCCCTGTGTTAAATGCCTGTGGCTCTCAGTCACAGGGAAGGACTGTTTTTATTGTTGTGCGTCCATTGCTAATTAAATGACCGGTGTGGCCGAGGTGGGTCGGGTCCATTCGGCTAATAGTGACAGCTTTAAGCCGTCTCTGTCTATCTGTTGGGAGTGGGAGCATGGGATGGTCTCAGGCGGTGCAGCGCGCCTCAGTAAAAGCACTAGATACGCAGAGGATGGCTATATTCAATAAATAAATGTCAATACATTTCTTAAAACAATTAACAGATGGGTTGTGTGGATGGGTCAGTCAGTGAGTGAAAATAGAAAGTGTCCCCCAAACCCCAGCCAGGAGGAGCAGACAGCCACTGCCAGCAAGATCGGGTGGGCACCATACCCCCCTCTCCCTGTCTGTTGCCGGTTGCCGTCCACCAGTGCATCTACAGAATGCAAGCAGAATGTTATCATTTCATTTGAATGATAAAAGATATAATTTCATTTGAACTACTTTGCCTCCAATCCATCTTTTACATTGGTATCATGATGGGACCACAACAGCACTGGATGGCATGTTGGAAGGGAAACACTCTCGGCTGGGGGGGGAGGGGACAGGGAGTGGAGGACTTATAGTTTCCTAATTCCTAACTCTTTGAGGGGGGTGGGAGTCCACGTTCACTCCACCCTAGTTACTGCAGACACAGTTAGCTGTTTAGTGTTAACTGGTAAGGTAACATAACAAAGAGGTAGGCGAGGCATGGCGGCGGGTGTGTGATGCAATCAATACATTGTGAATATGGTAGTGGTGGGTCAGTCAGGTCATGTGCAGGGCCGGGCAGAACAGGAATGGGGGGAAGGCAGTGAGCGTGGGGACAGGTAAGGTGGAGTTAACTCTGGGGTCAGGGAAGGTGGACACATAAGGACAGGTGCGGACAGGGCCGTCAGTAATGGCGTCGGCGAGTGAGCGTAACACTGGCGGCGCTATGGGTGCATAATAGGACTCACACTGCCTGGCCTCGGCTACTCAGTCTTGGGTTAATGTAATAACTAAGCATATTTTTTGTGAGCAACACAACACAGCAATAATTTTATGATTAACATACAATAACAGTAATGTAAAAGTAATTATTATTATTTTTAAGTGACACGGAACAGTAGGGATTTGAACCCGCAGAATGACAGCTTCAAATTGTACAGAAAGCGGGAACCTTAACAATTACACCCCCATGCGGTCTGATGATGTCTAAAAATGACTCAGTCAGTCAATACACACAGGTCACCTTAAACTCACACCAGGATTTTTGTTCCTAAAACTTTAGTAGGGAGGTCAAAAACTTTAGTATGGAGGAGCTCGAGGGGGTTAATGAGCCCTTCATAATTTTGATCCCTGATTAATCAAGGAAGCGGGAGAAATTGTTTTAATTTAATATTATGGTTCCTGAATTATTTTTTAAAAAACCCCCAAAATAGGCCTTTTTTTTTTTTGGAAGTAATATGTAAAGAGTTGTTTATATTTATTTTTTTACAATGTTATATTTTTGTATGGGTTTTAAAAAGTTTTATAGCTGGTTCACTAATTTCTTTATATCCTAATATTTATTTTCAGACAATTTTATATGAATGTATATGTTTTGTATAGTTTTATACCTACTTCTGATTCTTTTATTCAGTAATAAAAAAGCACTTGTAAATGAATACCAATATTTTGCACTTTTCGTTTTCTTATATATATATATATATATACATATATATACATATACATACATACACACACACACACACACACACATCTATACATGCACATATATAAACGTACATACATATAAATATGCACACATATGTCTATGCAGAGGCATACACATATGTACATACACACACACATACACACACACTCCAGGTTCAGGCCACATACACATATTTATATTGCCAATCAAGGAATCGTGGAGGGGTCATGGCGTATGCATGACCCGGCGGGGTGCAGAGGGATCAGGGTGGGTTTATGGCCTGGAGGGGTGCAGACTGGGCCTGGAGGGGTGCAGAGTCAGACTGCCGAGGGATCAGGGTGGATGTGTGGCCTGGAGATAGGCGGGGACAAAGCCCGCAGTGTTGCTGCCAGGCAATGAGCAACAACACAGGCCGGGGAGGGAGATTTAAAGGGCACACGCTGTCAGCAGCAGGGGAACGTGGCGGGATGGAGCGAGGCGGAAGAGAGAGGAGACTGAGAGCGGTCCTCTGGGCGGTCCTGCTGGGCGGCTGGGGGACCTGTCCCCTGAACCGGGTCACTCCCTGGCGTATGGGCAGCAGCTGCATGCCTGCTGTCATCACCTCCCACCTATCTGTATTGGCTGCTGCCGGTTGTCCTCGCCTCCCTGCTAATTGTATCGGCTGTGCTGTGTGTGTGCTCTGTTCCGGGCAGCTGAGCTGGGTCCGCACCCCACGCCTCACTCGTCTGCTGATGTCGTGCCATGTTGCGGCCTGGGTCCTTATCGCTTGGCCTTGGAGCTCCCCTGCTTCCCCTCCCGTCCCTCCAGGGACAGTGGGGACCCTCATTCCTTGCCTTTAGTCTAATCTGCTTGCTGGACCATGGCGGGTCATGCATCCCCGGTACTCACGGGCCCCACCCTTCCTGGGGCCCCCCATAGCTGGAACTACCGGGAGACCATGGCCCTGTGTGACCTGTGGCATTCCCTGGCCGTGCAATTGCTCTTCCTGAGCTGCCCAGACAGCCTCACAGGTGCCTATGCAAGTATGAGCTCTGGCCTGCGCTACTATGGCTATGAGGTAGGTGCCTGCAATTGCCGGCTTCCTGCAGAGTCACTGGGCCTGCGTCCCTTTCTCGACAGGCGCATCCCAGAGCTGAGGTGCACGCATGTGGCTTGGACACCAGCAGATGGGGTCTGCCCTCTCTGTGTGCAGCCTGTCTGCCTAAACAGCCTGTCTGACGGAGGGGGCCCCTGCCCTGGCTGTTTCCTACTTTGGCTGCATGCACGGGGCCCGTGGCTACCAGCGTTCTCGTGGGCTGATCTACCACTGCCTGTTGGAGCTCAGCCACCTTCCGTGGCCCCCTGCTGCTGACTATGGCTTGTTTGAACCCACCGAGGGGGAACTGGCGGTGCTGGCTGGTGTGTGGTCCCACTTGGATGTGCAGGTGGGGTTGGCCATGCAGGATCCCTTTGAAGCGTACTACCTGGGTGCCCACCACATGTCTGTGCTGGGATATCATCGGGGCATGCTCCAGTGGCTGCACTTCATGCACCTGGCGGGCCACCCGGCCCCGGGCCCCTTCGTGGCCACCTGCAGCTGGCTGTGAGGCCCCCTTTGCCTTCCAGGCCCTGGATGCTGTCCCCGCAGTGTGCTCCCGCCTCCAGCCTGACATCTTGGATCTCTGTCCGCTTCCTTCCTGATGTCCCGGGCTCACTGCTGTGCTGGCTGCTGCCTTGGTTCCCGCAGCTCCTGCCTGTGTGTCTGGGGTGGGCCCCCTCTGCGGGCTCCCCCTGTCCGCCTTTGGACCTGGCGTTCCCCTCTGTGGCAGCTGGCCCCTCCCCAGTGGCTGTGTCCTGATCTCTGGCCCAGCTCCCGGCACCCTGGGTGCCTCTGTCCTCCTTCGCCCGGCCGCCCACTCTCCTGTGCCCATGCCCCCCCCAGGTTGACTGTGTGCCATTGGGTGCCATTGGGGTTCTGGGCCCCCCGGACCATGCCTCCTTGCATCCCTACTGTGGATCGCCAGCTCGGCTCTCCAGCTCGCCTCCATCCTGTTCATGTGTGTGTGTGTATATATATATGTGTATAACATTGTCTGTTTTATTCTGAAATAAACAATGTTTTAAAAAAAAGAGATTTGCACTACTAGTATTCAAGTTTTTAAATTATTATTATTATTTTAAAAAATCAACAAAGTAAAAAAACTTTCAGCTTATATAAGAATATAACATTCAAATAAAAATATAGAAAAATATTAACTGTTCTATTAATAAAATATTTTAAAATTCCCCTTTTTGGGGGGTGAAAACTATTTACAAAGATTGCAACTTTTACTGATTTTTCCAAAATAAAACCTTAATCTGGGATTAAAATTACAAAGGGTTCATTAACCCCCTCCAGGTTTGGAATAGCACTGAATGGCAAGTTGGAACTTGGAAACACTCTCAAATCAAATTAAATTTTATTGTTAGCCGAAGCTATTACAATATAAAACAAATACCAACAATAGCATTTAACAATACAACCAACCAAAACCTCACCAGTACAATCCATAATATCATGGCAACAACACTAATAAAAATAAACAAATAGCATAATGTAACATAACATGACATAACATAACATAACATAGTATACCTAATATAATATAATGTAATGTAATGTAATAAAATATAATATAATGTAATGACCCTCTTCCCCCCTGAACCCCACCCGTTACAATTGCCTCAAAAAATGAGAGACCCCATACGGGCCTCTCTAATCCGCAGGTATACCTGACAGAACCTGGCCACAGATCTAGCCATTGCCGAGTCCTTATAATCCAAAAGGATTTTTAACAACCTATCCGGGTTCCAAAGGCCTAAGCAGTACTGCCCCAAAAGCTCCAGTCTGGGTGCTTCCAGGGCCGTACAATAAAAAAAAAGATGGACACAAGTATCAGGTTCCTGTAACTCACAAAGCTGACACATTCTATCATACTTCGGAATACCCCTATAACGCCCCTCAACCAAGGACGAGGGGAAAGAGTTACACCTAAAACGAGTGTAAACCCACCTAGGTGCCGGGTCAAGCCAAGAAAATAAATAACTGACCATTGGACACAAGGGGTCAGCCAGGTGCAATTTCCTGGGAGGCCAAAAGGGCCCTCTCACACTGTGATTCCTGATCTTCCAAGCGCCTCCGAATCAGAGACAGGGAGCCTGATAATCCAATTCCCCTCAAGGATTCGCTAGAGAACCCCAGGTGGTTCAATGCAAGCTCAACCTGGTCAACCCAGGGGCTAAGGCCCCCTTCAGCCAACAACATGGCCAGGAGGGAGTTATTTTGGGTGGGAAAAAGATAAACCTTAATCCAATATTTAAGGAAAGACAATTTTGCCCTTGATCTCATAGTTGGGCTAAATGTTTCCAGCCGGAGGAGCACCTGAGGCGTGCCCCTAGGAAGTCCCAATACTGCTTGAAGCAAATGATTCTGAATAACTTCTAGCTCAGAAAGAAAGGCCGCACCTCATACTGGAAAAGCGTACAGACATTGTGAGATGACTTTGGCTCTAAAAAGCCGTAAGGCCGGCAATCCCAGTCTCCCCCCTTGATGAAAGAAGTAACCGAGGATGGCAGCTGTAGATCTCCTAGCTTGCAATTTAACAGCCTCCATATGAGGGACCCAACTCAAGGAGGAGGCAAAAATAACCCCCAAATACTTATAAGTTTTAACTTGTTCGACTAAGTTAGAACCAATCCTCCATTGATGACTCTTCCAGGGGCCATGCTTCCCCATTACCATGATCTTAGACTTGTTATAGTTAATTCTCAGGCCCTCCCTTACACAATATTCTCCAAAACCATGCAACGCCCTCCTCAGTCCTACCAAGGTCTGAGATAGTAGGACTGTATCATCGGCATACAGGAGGGCCGGAACCCTCCTGGCGCCGATCCTTGGGGCGTGCGTATCAATCTCCTTGAGGAAGGGGATCATATCATTGAGGAACAAATTGAACAGTATTGGGGCCAACAAGCAACCCTGCCTCACCCCCCAGAGAACTGGAATTGCCTCTGTTAATAAGTGATCGCTAGAGCAAACTCTAATCGAGTTATTGGTATGGACTTTTATCAGGAGAAAGATCAGGTGGGGGTCCATAGATGTATTCCTTAATTTAATCCATAATCTCTCTCTATTGACAGAGTCAAATGCCATACTCAGATCTATAAACCCCAAAAAGAACTTGCCTTGACGAATCACATACCTCTGGGCGAGCGAGGACAGGGTAGCTATCTGATCCAACGTAGATTTCCCCCTTTGGAACCCTATTTGTTCTGGCTCCAGATGTCCCGACTCACTTAGCCAAAGCTGCGCCTTTTCCAGCAAAAACCTTGCGTAGAGCTTCCCCACTACGCTTAGCAGACAGATGGGGCGATAGTTCTCAGGCAAGGAGGAATCCCCTTTCTTAAAAATTGGCACTATAATTCCCCCAAGCCATGCCTTCGGCATCTCCCCATCCTCACTGATAGCGGAAAAAAGGGGAGCCAATATATCGGCCCACCAGTCTGGCTGGCACTTCAACAATTCTGGGGGGATAAAATCTTCTCCCGGGGCCTTCCCAGCTCGAAGTTTGGCGATAAACACAATTACCTCCTCCCTAGATACCGGGGGCCAAGCTGGTAAATAGTCAACACGGGATTGGCAAATCACCCCCAGCGATGGACCAGAGTATATAGATGAATAAAAATTGGCCCATACTGCAGGGGAAATACGAACCTCCTGCCTTTGCAATCTACCCATATGAATGAGGTCCCAGAAAGCCTTATGATTATTTTGTAACGCAGCCCTCTGTAGTCCTTCCCACCCCTTCTTTTGCGCTGCCAATTTCTTAGAGGAGATCAAGCATCTGTAATCCCTCCTCAGGGACTGTAAAGCCATCCTAACTGGCCAAGAGGAATCTCTCTTGACACGTTTTACTAGACGTCTCAGTTTTGCTCTCACATCCCGACATTCATGATCAAACCAGGAAAGCATTTTGGGCCTAGAGGAGACAATAGTTTCCCCCCCCCCCGCAATCAGGGGGAACAAAAGGGCCATAAGGCCCTCAAAAGCTGCCAAATGTCCCCCCCCTCCGACCTTAATCCTATCCACACACTCCATCACCTCATCCCTTCCAATGAACTCCTCAAAACCTACTCTGAGGTCCTCTGACCATTTAACATGGGCCAACACTGTGACCTCCTTTCCCTGCCTCAACCTCTGTCCCAGGCTCACCTGGGGATCAAGGATGGACAAGAATATGGGCAAGTGATTAGTTTCATATCTAGGGATCACAGAAAAATCAAGTATATTCTGGAAAAACAGTTCAGACACCAAAAAGTAACCTATAATACTGGATCCTTGGGGTGAGTGAAAAGTAAAATCCCCCTCTGGGTCCCCCCTGAAACATCCATTCGCCACCAAAAGGCCCCAATCCTCCAAAAACCCTTCCAGGCGGCCTGCTCCCTGGCTCACCACAATATCCTTAGAAAAACGACAGTACTCCGGGTATTCTTGATCATCAAGTCTAATGGGAGCCTGATCGGGGGATACAACCCCCAACCTGATGTTAAAATCTCCTCCTATTATTAACCAGGCCCTTGGGTAGGAATCACGAGCCTTGGACAATATTCGACTAATTCTGACCCAAACATCTATCGTAAAAAACGGGGAGGTGGGGGGCGGCAAGTAAACATTCCTCAACAACACCTCTAACCCAGATGGAAACATACAATAGTACATAGCAAAATAGGCTCCAATGGAATCACATAATGACACCTGTACATCCAGCATAGATGAAACAAGCAGAGCCAAACCTCCACTAGGCCTACCGGAAGTAACAGGGATTTGAGCCTTCAAACTAAACACTATAAAGCCTGGACACAAAAAGTCCTCTAACAACCAGGTTTCCTGCAAAAGGATAAGGCTAAAATGAGACAAAAAACGGAAAAAATCAACATCAAGCAGCGGGCCTTCCATCCTGCGATGTTCCAACTGAGAAACCTAAGGGCCTCAGGGCCCTCACTGTGCTGCCAATCCTCTACAAGTGGGAGAACACCACCATCAGCACCTTCCCCCTGAGTCCCAGAGGTCCTCAAAGGGGGGGGGAACAGATGGTCGGGATTTGGATTCCAAATCTATTATAGAAAGGGCAAGAAGTTCTCCCTCCCCTGAATCTCGCCTTTCTGTAAAACCCTCATCCCCCACCAGACCAATAGGGGAAAAGGACCCATCGAGACTAGCTGCAGCTCCAGGTCCAGGAGGACCACACCCATCAGCTCCCCCAAGATCCACAAGACAAGGGGAGGAAGCTCTAAAGGTCTTAGGTCTGGCCCCCTCCGTCATCTCAGCTGAGGGTTTGGCCAGAGCTAGCAGGGACAGTACCTCCCTCTTAGATGCCACTATCCGGAAGCCTTTACCAGGATAAGGGGGGGAATTAGGAGATTTTAACCTTGCTGTAAAATCCCCTAAGTTTTTAGATAAGGTTCCAAACTGTTCTAATAGGGCTTTTTGGCCTTTTTGGCCCTCCGGAAACTGCTGTGATAAAGGAGCAGAATGAACAATTTCCAGTCCAACCGGCCCGAGAGGAACCTCCTTGGTTATCGGGGGATCAACCTCCATACTTCCCCCCACTGCACCCTGATCCGCTCCAGCCAAAGGACACAAGTGCACTTTCCCTTTCCTGAAGGGAGGATGGGAACTCACTCTGAGATATTTCCCCTCTTTATTAACAAGCCGAGCAGACTTCCTTGGCCCACCCCAAAGGGGAGCCAGGGAATCCCTTCCTCCACTCCTATCAGCCTCCTGCCCCTGAGGCCGCCCAGGAGGAAAGTGTTTCTTCTGAACAAAGGCAACTTTACTGACTCCTTTGTCAACCTGCAAATCTCTGCCTCCGGAGGTTTGAGATCCCTCCTCCAATTCCTTATGACAGAGGTCTCCCTGGGGCACAAAGAAAAGCTCAGAATCCCTCTGATAAGCCCTAGCCACATAGATCGCGTTGCTATTAAGTACTGAACAACCTTCTAAGATCAATGTGACCCAGCTGAAAGAATCAAACATGACATTAACCATACGACGGTCACGACAACTAAAAATAATGTCTACCGAGATAATATTATGTCTAGTGACAGGTTCGTTTAATAAATATCGCAGATGTTCAGCCACATCAAGCGGAGTACTCCAGAGGGGGAATAACCCAGAACCCATGGGATAAATAGAAAAAATCAAATTACATGGGGAGGCCCTAAAGGGTACAAGCCCCTCCCGACCCACAGGACCCAGATCATTATCCCTACCAGGGAGGATCTTAGCTTCCCCAAGGGCAGCTGGGACAAGGGACTCCGGAACATTAGTAGGACATACAGCCGGAAAGTCCCTTCTGTTTAACTCATTTGTATAGGGAACAGTGACCTTGTCAGTACCAAATTGCATCACAGCTTTAGAATGTTCAGGATATAAACCTTTGTCCTCAGCGAGCCTAGCATTCTGGTTAATGACTAAGGTCAGAGTTTTGACTTTTTCATTAAGCTGGTTAAGTTGAGCGAACATGAACTGCATCATTTCGGTGGTCAAAGTCACGTGTTTAGATAAAAAAACTAGCCAAGCCTGCTTCCTCTAGAACTCCCTGCTGACTAGGCGACAACACGCGTACAGCGGATGTTAAGGGAATCACCTGTGGACCTAGGGGGGACAACACATGACCAGAGTTATCCCCCAACAGGGTACAGGAAGTAGACAAAGCTGAATAACGATTTGCCAAAGGAAGGTCCGACCGCTGACCTGAGGGTGCCGGAGATGAAACAATAAGAGGCCCCTCCAAAAACTCTCCATTCTCCATTGCTTGTATTGCTTATCCATGGGGGGAGAAACAATGGCTGCCTCCGCTCGTGGACGTTTAGAGGACTTCATGGCCGCCAAGTTCCTACAGCCCCCAAGGAATCCAAAAGAAAACTTGAAAAACCTGAGAGACCTGGCGCACCTGGCCCGCGCCTAAGGCCGCGTGCACAAGGGCGCGCCCTTGCGTGCACAACCCTTAGGCGCGCGACCCACGGCATGCGTCTATGGCGCTGCCGCAGGCAGGGCGCAGCTTTTAGCCCCTCTCAGCCCCATCAGGCACAGGTGCAGCCAGTCACTCAATCGGGGTCACAGGATTGCCGGTAGCTCACAAAGATGAACTGGACCCAGGTAGCCTCCGCTCTCAATGTTACACCACTTGACACTGCTGCCTCTTAATAACAAACGGAGCTACAGCAGCGGCGGCTCCCAGTGCTCCTAGCACACGGCACTCACAGCACTCATGGGCCCGATCTCTTCCACTCCACCGGAAACACTCTCAGCCGGGGGACTGGAGGGGGGACTTATAGTTTCCTAACTCTTTGAGGGGGTGGGAGTTCACGTTCACTCCTTCCCAACCCTAGTTACTGCAATTAGCTGTTTAGTGTTAACTGTTAACATAACAAAGAGGTAGGCGTGGTGGTGTGTGTGTGAGTGAAACAAGAAAATGTCCCCAAGGAACAGACAGCTAGCAAGACCGGGCACCACACACCCCTCTCCCTGTCTGTTGCAGGTTGCCGCCCAGCCCACCAGAGCATCTGCTTGCAACTTCGCAAGCAATCAAACAGCGGAGACTCAGAGTCTCAGCACACAGACAGCAGGTCACGCAGCAGGAGACAGGATTCAGTCCGGACTGAGGAGGAGTGCTGCTGCTGGGCTGTGTACTGTTTTAGAGTAAAATATTGAAAGTTAGCTACTGCAGAGAAGTCTGATAAATTAAACTATAAATGAAACTTGTAGCAGAGTGAAAATAGGATGCACACAACCTCACCTCAGGTCTGTGTTGGCTAATGAAAGCATATTTCTTTTGATTACAAAGTATGTTACATGAGCAACACAACAGCAATGATTTTAAGATTAATAGAGAATTAATAGACAATGACTTGTAATATAAAAGTCTGAAAAAATGCATAAACGTAAAACGCAACACTGCAGATTAGAACCGCTGGAACGAAAACTACAGAATGTAAGCGGGGAACCTAAACCACTATGCTACCATGTCCCAAGAGTGTTTTAGTTTTTAAAACTTATTTAGAAGTTTTTGAATAAGTTTTAAAACTTATAAGTTTTTAAAAGTTAATCAAAAAAAATTCATAATAACCAGAGCGATGATGTAATAATTAGTTCATGGTTAGGAAAGGGGTTGAAAATACTACTCATAAATGTAAGGCTTTTGATATGCATGCACTGTATGAAAATGTTCTAGTTTTCAAGCAAGTGGTGTAGTAGGACCCTTAAACGGTTGCTTTAAATACAGAACATAGTGGAAGAGAGGGAGCTACCGCTTGCCAACAGCTGTGTGAATTCACCGCTTGCTGCTTTTGTGTTGGTGTGAGATTTGCCAACAGTGACACTACATATTTGTAGTGCACGGCTTTACACATATTTGTATATATAGACACATCTATACATGCACATCTCTCTATATATCTATATCTATATTCATATAGATATATAGATATATAGGCATAAACATATGTATATGTATGCCTCTGCATACACATATGCAGAGACATACATATATGTACACACACACACACACACACACACACACACACTCTCCAGACCACACACACATATTTATATCGCAAATCAAGGAATCATGGAGGGGTCATGGTGGATGCATGGCCTGGCAGGGTGCAGAGGGATCAGGGTGGATGTGTGGCCTGGAGGGGTGCAGAGGGAAACTATGTATCCATAGTTGGGAATGGATGGGATTGGGAACTATGCATTTGAATAAATAAATGGGGATACCCATCAAATATGCATTATTCAACCTACCATTTGTGGATTAGCCAATGGGGCACTACCCATTTAGTATCCCACGAGTCCCCATTTTGGCTTTAAAATGGGGGAGTGTGTGTGTGTGTATGCCTACTTACTTTATAAGGCTAGAACTAGTAGAGGCTAGTACCTCTAGTAGTTGGAAACACTCTCGTCCAGGGGGGAGGGGACAGGGAGTGGGGGACTTATAGTTTCCTAACACTTTGAGGGTGGGTGTTCACGTTCACTCCCAACCCTACTTACTGCAGTTAGCTGTTTAGTGTTAACTGTTAACATAACAAAGAGGTAGGCGTGGCGGCGGGTGTGTGATGCAGATGAATGTCATTCATTCAGCTCATCTTGTGACTGTGACTCCGAGGGCTTAGAGGGTGGGGGTGGGGGGGATGCTTTCACATGGCCAATGTGAAATAAAGCCCGCCTCCCTGTGTTAAATGCCTGTGGCTGTCAGCTGTCAGTCACAGTGAAGGACTGTGCTTATTGGTGTGCGTCTGTTGCTAATTAAATGACCCATGTGGGCGAGGTGGGGCTGGTCCATCTGGCTACAGCTTTAAGCCGACTCTCTGTCTATCTGGTGGGAGCATGGGAGGGGACGGTCTTGGGCGGTGCAGCATGCCTCAGTAAAAGCAGTAGAGAGGCAGAGTGATCATTCTTGTTTTAAGTTAACAGCTAAACAAGAAATAGTAATTGTAGACTGACTCAACATACAAAGCACTGTATGGACTTTATCATTCATGTCTTTATCATTCAGGTCTCTGAGTGTGACCACATACACAGGTTTAATGCTATAAAAAAACAGTCATGGCACACTAAAGAAGGCAAACTTTCAATGACGCAGATGAAAGTCATTCACTCAGCTCATTTCTCAGCTGTGCCTGTGACTCCGAGTGGCTAGAGGGGGAAGGAGGGGACACTGCTCGTTGTGTCCCAATAACACAACACAGCAATAATTTTATGATTAACATACAATAACAGTAATGTAAAAGTAAAATTTTTAAAGTGACACGGAACAGTGGTGATTCGAACCCGCAAAAGGACAGCTTCAAATTGTACAGCAAGTGGCAACCTTAACAACTATGCCACCATGCCCTATTGATTTTGCAGGAGTTGTGAACTACAGAGTTCTGACTTCTTCTAGACTGAGGACGTGCACGGAATGAGGATTGTAACAAACTCTTCTGAATGGACTTCATTCCTTCAACTTTCTGTACCAGTCCGATGAGGTAAAAAATGACTCAGTCAGCCAATACACAGGTCACCTGAAACTCCCTCCAGGAGTTTTGCTCAAAAAACTTTAGTTTGGAGGTCAATTTACGTTTACATAAAAGATCAATTTACCATTAAATAAAAACACCGTTCTTTGAACTCCCACCCAGAACATGTGCATGTATGTATTTGAGAAGAATGGGCAGTGATTGCAGCACAGAGGGACAACACCAGCGGTCAGCACAGCACACACATGCGCAGCAGCGCACTAGCGCTGCATACTTCCTTCGCAGAACCACGATAAACGCTCATGACTGTCTCTCATATATTAAATTGGCAGAAGGCGGAAAAAGGCCGCCGATTGTACGCGACAACGGTGACGATCGGAAAAAGCAATAAAGCACATAAATGTCGCATCTGCAGATTCTTGTAGCGGCAAATGCAGAATTGCGAAAGTTCCGAGCGGAATTCCGCGGGACGCAACGTTGGATGCCGAGTTTTAGGAATGGAATTGCGGCGCGTTAAAGGCTCCTGCTGCATCACCTCTACAAGCAACTTCCCCTCCTTCTCTATATGCTGTGCTCACTGTCACTCAACAGGCTCAGGCTCTTTTCACACGTGTGCCCCCCCCTTGCACACGCATGTGGGTGGGGTGTGTGCGCCTGTGTGAATGTCACAGTGGGTGCGGGGGGATAGGTGGGTGCCTGTGGGAACACTGTGGGCAGTGGGTGGGGGTGTATGTGTGCTTCCACACTACACCCACCTCCACCCATCACCCATGCATGGAACAATGGGCACCAATGCCCGATGTTCCATACGTGGAGATGGGTGGAGGTGAGTGGGGTCCATGGTAATGCACCCCCACCCACTGCCCACCCACCGTGCCACCCACCCATCACAAAGTCAAACCCCATTGAACTAAATGGAATATTATCTTTTAGGGATGGGCGAACAGAGCCGAGTTCGGAAATTTGGTTCGGTTAAAAAATCGAGTTCAGTTCGGAAGTTCGGTTCGGTCAACTGAACTGGTCGAGTGCAGTCCAAATTCCGAATTTCTGAACCACGTTCGCCCATCCCTATCTGTAAGTGCTCTGTCCCCATGCAGCCTAATAGACGGGGTGGACACATAGGCAAACTTTGGCCCAGATTGGCCCACACAGTGGACCTACGATGTCCTAGGACTCCACCATGAGTGGAGGCTCCATGGCTCATGGGAATGCGCATCTTGCAGCCACCTAATAAACGGGCAGCAAACACAGGCTGAACATCCTCCTGGTGTGGACTGTCATCTCGCTTATAAACACACCCACAGACTTTTCTCAGATATTGGGAATCCTCCTGTCTCTCTTATGGCTAACTTGGCACCAAATTTTAAAGTCTGTAATTGGTCTTTTAATTGTGCAAAGGTGCAGTCTTATTATCAACATATCATTTTTATTTTCATCTGTCTAAATACAGACAAGGCCTTCGTTATCATGGTGTCTGAGTACCTTAAGGGATTAGTACCTTAAGGGATTATTCTCATAACGCCCCCAAAAGGGAGAGCAGAGAACCTAAATCCTTTCAAATTTTTGATAACCTCTTTTGGGAAAGAACTGCCTGACTAGGAAAAAGTTCCATGCTTTTGAAATTCTGAGAAAGAAGTTTATGTTCCCCAAATTTATGTAATTCCCATTTATCATGCAATCACTTAGTAAATGGGAAGTGTGTGTTTATGGAAATGATGCTGAGAATGCATTTTTACATACAGAATTGTGTATTTTGTAGAAAGGCAACATAAGAAATCAGTCAGTCGAGCAGGACTTTCAACCTCAAATGTTCAAAAATCATGAGTCAGGCTTCTAAAAACCATGAGATATATAACAAATAAATTATTGATTCTTTTTATGTTTTCTTTTTTGAGAACCCCAGGGTATAGTGCAGTCATATTTTCCAACATTTCTCCACAACTATGAGGCATAGAAACTCCCATTTTGTTCAAATGCAATCTGAGATTCTCATTATTTTATCATGAGTCTTGAAATGTTAAGTTTTAAGATGCCCCCAAACTCATAATTTCAGTAAAATTGTGAGTGTTCTCAGTCCTTGTAGTGTTGGATCGTGCTTTGATTGGATATTTTATTTCTGCTTGGTGTTGGTGAAAGAGACTCTGTGAATATTTGCAAATTTAATTTAGGTTAAATGAAGTTAGTGAATTTTATTATCATTCTTTCTTTTTTTTTTACCCTTTGGGTTAAAGCTTCCCTTGTTTTAAGATGCATCACATGGTGTCTTGTGTATGTTCCAGTTAAAGAAAGAAGGGAACATGACTGGAGTGGAAACATACCTTGTAAGAACTACCATCACTGTTCCTGGCAGTGGAGCTTCACAGCTTCCAATATAAAACCATAATTGTTGACTACTGCCTAAACTGTGAAACTCTCTAAGTCTTCAGTCATCAGAATTAGTTAGGGATTTATGCAGCTCAGATCATATTGCCTGTTTATTTACATAGTGCAAGGAGGTCAAAGTATGGCCTGCATAGCTCCGCAATGAAGCCCTCACTTGTCCATATCTTTAACATGGAGGTGTGACTAATGGAAATCACCAGGCTCAGCATGCAATGTAATATACCCATCTGGGCTGCCTGGAGCATTGCATACTGGGTTCCCGTGGTTCAGGCTTGAAGGAGGCTGCTTTCTGTGAAAACTAGGGGTGGCTATTTGGCTCCTGGCAGTGAAGAAAAGAAAAGCATCCTGGAAAGGTGAGAAGTCTGGGTTTCCCTGATGTAGGCAACATTCTAAATTGATCAAATACTGGAGTGCATTCTTCCCAGACAAAAAAACTATCTGCCCCCCCCCCCCCCCCCCCCGTTTCTCTGGGTTCCGTTTAATCAGGGAAATAGATTGGGTTGCAGGCTGCCTTGCTTGTGATATGCCAATGACCAGGGTGCAAATCAAAGTGTATCATTCATGCTATATCCATCTTGTGCGTTTTTCATAACATGGGAAGGGAAACTTCCCATTTTCAGTCTATCAGCCTGATGGAGAAAAAGGACAGCTGCACAGTGACATAGTATAGTGGCAGGAGCAAAATTGAAAGCGGGGAAGCAACATATGAAAAACAATAAGGTGTAATTGGGTACTTTCAGACATGACGCTAACCACCCTTTAACCACCCTTGGTGGTTATTTATGCATGTTGCAGGGCTGAATTGGTGCCCTATGCAGCCCTGTAACATGCATAAATAACCACCAAGGGTGGTTAAAGGGTGGTTAGCGTCATGTCTGAAAGTACCCATTGTTATCTCCCAGAGGAAATTAAAAGGTGGGAGAAGACACTGGTGTGAATCTGCCCTTGGTTTTCATTTATATTCAAAGCCTATCCCCCTCTTCCTGACCATACTTCCAAGCTTTTCTCTGCACCAAGAGGATTAGAAAAAACAATGAAGTGTAAGATTCCTGACTCAAGGAGCTGACACTCTTAGAAGGTTGCCAGATGTCAGAACATCTTGAGAGCAGGCAACACTATGCAAAGTTGGGCTTTAATCAAGTAAATGAATGAAACAAATCCCCTTATTTCAAATACAATTCACATTTCTTGTTATGCAATTATGTTGTGGCGTAAGTGACTCTCCTTTCAAAGGTGAGACGTAATGCAGCTTTGCATATTTAGCCCGCTAACTGGAACTGCTGTGCTGACAACATTGGGTAATCCTAACCAATCAGATGTCCTGGGAAATGCCTGAGCTTGTTAAATGCACCAGACATCTAAGGACTCATTCGCATAACACTCTCCTACAGTGGCACAGTCAACATTCACAGTGTTGTGTGAAATCATTACCACTTGCTGTGCCCCTTGATTACACCTTGTAATCACAGTTCTCTGCCACTTGATGCAAAGGGTGCGCTTACAAGCATCTGACACTAGTAAGTAACAATGGGCATTTTTACACACACCTTAAAGTGCTGGTCTTTCGACCTTCTGGGTTTACAAGTCCACAAGTAAGTTCTGGATGCATTCTTCTCTCACACACGCTGCCCTGAGGCAGCCTAGCTGCAGCTGTAGATGTGAGGGGCTGCCATGGAAACCAAGTGACCACAGTTGCCTGGAGCAAAGCAGTTTACAGGGAGAACTTTTTACACACAAAAGTTCTGGGAGAAGTTCTATGCAGATGTTCAAAGGGCCAGATGTTTAAGATCTGGGTGAGTGATTTAGACACACAGAAAGTTCAGGATGTAACAGTAAACATACAGGAGAAATGTGTGTGTAAAAACACCCAATGACCTTGCATGAATGGATTCTTCTGGAGTGGAGCAAAATTAAGTTCCTGATGCATCATTTCCTTTCTGTCAGTTCCTCTAGATGACCATAGAGATGTGTTTGCTTAGACTGGAGTTCTGAAGCAGGGATTCCATCCTCCACTTTATGCTACTTCTGTAATATTGCATACAGGAATATCTCAAGGGCATACTTGAAGTTTCCACTCCACAATTAAGTTGTGGAATTTGTTGCCAGAAGATGTGGTCAAGGCCAGTAGTATAACTGGGTTTAAGAGAGGGTTCGACAAGTTTCTGGAGGATAGATCCATTAGCAGCTATTAGCCAGGTAGGTTTGGGGAAATGTAACCTCTTACTGTCAGGAGCTGGGAGTGAACAACAGGGAATGAATTGCCTCATAGTGACCTGTTGGGTACTTCTTCAGGCGACCGAGATTGGCCACTGTTGGAGAGAGGTGCTCGGGTCAATGGTTCACTGGTCTGACCCAGTATGACACAACTTATGTTTTTCTTTTTATACTTTGCCCTTTGTATTGTGGGAAAGATGGTGAAGGCGGGGCAGCAAAATCAGAAATTGAATGAATGCTTTGCTATAGGACAAGACAAACAGATTAAAGAACATGTGGTAAGAATGTAAGTGGGAAAGGGCCTTGTGCGAATGAGCCCTTACTGTAGTGGGACAGGGGTTGCGTTTTCATCAAACAAGGGCTTCCTTTTTGTTCCATCAAGATTTGTACACATTTTGTGTCTGGATCAAACTGACTGAGACATGGTAGGCTGCCCACTGGCATAATGAGATGGGTAGGACAGAAGGAGCCTCCTTTCTCTTTCAATATAGGATTGTCATAGCAGTCACTACAGAAACCCTCATTCCCATTTCTATGTCCAGGCAACAGGAAATTCTCCTCAGTCTCCTCTCAGCAGTGGGCTCTCCCTGGACCTGCTGCACTACCTCAGCAGGCAATCCACTTAGCAGCAGAACAGAGGATTCCCACCTGTGTTGTGGTAGAGGAATGTGAGTGGGCACTAGGAGCTGGGCCTAAAGCATCTGGTGATGTAGGACCTCCCTCTTGCCTCACCCCAAGCCGGGGCCCTTTTAATGCTCCTGATTTTGGCATTGTGATCAAAAGTAGATAAGAGAATTGTTTCCACTGCAGTGGCAATGCAGAGAGGTTGCTAGCTGAAGCCAGACCTTTGTTGTTAAAACTGAAGACCAGGATGGGAACTTTTCAGATGTTTATGTAGCCACCCTAGATTATATACCTGTGACTCAGGGTGGATGTGATTGCTATATTCCAGTGGAGTGGGTGACTTTAAGAAAAGGTTACTATTACTGTAAACATATTTATTGTAAACATCATTATTGTAACCCATGGCATGAATACTGTATATTATAGGGCTGCTAAATTGATTAATCTGATCTGAATTAATTAATCTGATTAATTTTATCTGTTATCTTCCACCATCAATTTAGTGGCTGCACTTACAATAAATAAATAAAATTAATTAATTAAATAAATAAAATCCACCTGCCTGTTATATGGCCGTTGAAAACCTGTATTTCTGCAAACAGACTGGGCAATTGGGTGCCCATCGATCCCATCTGTCTATGCAGTTACCCGTTATCCTTGTGCATGCAATAGTTGTACAACACCATCCCCCCTACCTTTTTGTTCCCAAACCATTTGTCTGAGTGACCCATTTTGAGACTGAAATATACTCCCCAGACAGCAACAAAGACATATAAATGTAACCGATATTGTCTGGGATAATGACCCCATTCATAGAGGTTGTGACCCCACTTGGAGTCCTGACCCACAGTTTGAGACTCTCTGGCATAACAGGGTATGGCCACATGAGACATTATTCCACACTGGGCAACCTTACCACAAATTAGCCCGTGATTTATTTATTTTATTTATTTATTATTACATTTCTACCCTGCCCCTCCTGCACACAGCTCGTGGCGGCTTACAGTCATAAAACAACAATATAAAACAGTTTAAAACACATAAAACATTCCAAAAATATTCAAAACATAAAATAAACAGGGCCTGGGATATAAAACCATTTCGAATGAGGGAGATAAATCACCTACCCCCCCACCCCGTCCCCGAAGGCCTGGGAGAACAGCCAGGTCTTGCATTTTCACCGAAATACCAACAAGCTCGGGGCCAGACGGGCCTCCTCCGGTAGGGAGTTCCAGAGCCGCGGCGCGGCCACCAAGAATGCCCTCTCCATTGTGGCCCCCCGCTTAATGCGGGGGACCTCCAAGAAGGCACCCCCGGCAGACCGAAGGAGCCTCTCCGGGGCGCGGAGGGTGAGGCGGTCCCTGAGGTATGAGGGGCCGAGACTGTGAAGGGCTTTATAAACCAATACCAGCACCTTGAACCTGGCTCGGCATGCTATCGGCAGCCAGTGCAGAGCCTGGAGCACTGGTGTTATGTGCTCCCGGCGACCCGTCCCTGAAAGGAGATGGGCCGCCGCATTCTGCACTAGCTGCAGCTTCCGAACCTGGCACAATGGAAGCCCCACGTAGAGCGCGTTACAGTAGTCCAGCCTCGAGGTGATGCAGCTGGCAGTCAGGTCGGCAGCTGCCAGATGTTTGCCCACTTCCACCAGCTGCTACATGATGTGTCCTGCTGGCTACTGTTGCTCCACCCAAGTCAATGTGGGGTAACAGAATGCCACCTGTCAGCTGATCCCGTGCAGCCCTGCCCATGGCGAGGTCAACCGGCACCCTAGAACCACGGGCATAGTTTGCTGTTCCTGTGCGACTATGTCATGGCAGAGGGTGGGATAATGGACAGGTTGGGGGTGGAGGTGGGGCAGGGCCAGGTGTGTGGATGACTCCTCAGCCCACACTGGGGCATGGTGGGACTTGTGACAGCAGCCCACCTGCCTGGTTTCTCCATGGGGGGGGAGGGGGCAGATCGTTTGGACTACTCTCCTCACCAGTCTAAAGTGTGGAGGCTGCGTTTGCCCTCCCCAGGACGGGCAGAGGATTCGGTCAGCCCTTCCTCGTGTGTCTTCACCCATAGTGTGCTATTCATTCCAGAGTGTTTTACAAAAAACAACACACCTTTGTAAAATCCTTTTACATCGATAGGGAAACAAATTCAAGGCCAAACAATGAGTTCTCTCTACTTGTTTACATTCAGATTTATTAAATAGCCATTTATCCATAGATCATTGTGCTGTAAAAAAATACATCCAACAAATTTCCATAAAACAGAATACAACATCAACAAAGAGATGAGTTAAAAACAAATACAAATTGGTGATTCTCAGACTTGGGAGCAGCTGGGGCAAGTGTTCACTGAGGCAGATTTCATCATCTTGAGTTGGCTGGCCCTGGGTTAGACGGAGACCCTCCTGGGGAGATCATAACAACGGGCCCTTCCTCCTGTCGTCCCGGCAGCTGTAAAAGCTGCAGCCACCTCTCAACCTACTGAGGGATGACTGGAATCATGGGGGGAGGTTGTGTCATAGTGAGGTCTTAGGATCTGGCCTGTAAAGGAAGTGTGATTCCTTTTAGTTTTCCTTATCCAAGCTCTGCAAAGAACTAGACCCAGATCCTCAGCTGGACTAAACTGACACGGCCCCATTGATTTAGACCAGTAGAGGATCTGGCCCTTAGATCTGAGTTCTTCTCCCTCCCAGGTAGGTGATTTGATTTATTTGTTTTATTTGATAGCCTGGTTAAAATTAAATCAAGGTCTGAAGATCTGAGCATGAAGAACAGCTCTTGCAACTATGGAAAGAAGAAAGGTTACGCCTTCAAGCTGGCAACTGCCTGGGTGGGTTTCCCCTGCCTGTTCCTCTCCCCTCTTCCTTCCCGATCCATCTGCAGGGCCCCTGGGTAACATGTAGCTCAATAATATACACACAGACGCACAGCCCCGTTCTGCAGGGAAATTTACAGTTTGTATTTGACAGTGACCATCTATTACGCTTCGGCGCAGCTGTTCATGTGAAGACAGCTTTAAACTCCTCCAGAAATTGTTTGCATTCATGGGCAGACATTCCCCCTCCACCCCCTTGCTGGAGCTGAAGCCTGGAAGTGGCACTCCTTTGCAAACTGTCTTAATTTCCCTGCCAAGAGTAATGGGCTGCCATTCATTGTGCTGCTTCATGGATTATGCTTTTACGGTCACGGATATGGAGGGCATTCTTCCCTCACACTTCTCCCTTCACCTTATCATCAATGGTCTTTTAAAACATGGCAACACAGATCTCCTTAAACCGCATATGGGTGCCCACAACATGCACATCCACTGTCCACATCCATCTGTAAGAAGAACCGCACAAGCAAGAGGCCCTACTACACAATGCACACAGAGCTCCACACTCATTTCCTGTTAAGTTGTTCTGCTTCTAACCACCTGCTGTATCATACGTATTTACTGCCAGACCCAGACGTTAAAAAATCATAAGACAGGCCCCTCCAAATCCCAAAGTTTAACCATGATGAGATTTTGAATAGAAGAAATGTGAGCTTCCTTGAATGTTGGTTTTTGATCATTTTTGGTAGTCTTGCTATCTTGAGGGCTAGAAACACACTCTTTTTTTTACAATGAAAACTGAGATTCCCATGATTTCAACAGCAGGGGCTATAAGAAGAGTCCTAAAATCTTGTCTGTCTGTCTGATTTTCTGACTGTCTGTGTCTAATCACATGCATACACACAGACCTGGTTTCTCATTAGGCTGTCCAACCTTAGCCCAGTTACTGTGTAAGATGCAGTGTTGCTAATACTGATTATACAGAAATCATGTGTCAAGCCCTCAGAACGCACAAATTCAGATTCAGATCACAAGATTAAAAACAGTGCTTTTTAGATTCTAAATGCACATTGCAGTCACATATTAAAACTTTTCTCAGCAACCAAGAGGACCAGAAACATTTTTTTTAAAAGAAAAAAGCAGAGACATTCAGTTTTCAGAAACTTGACCTTTCTTTCTTTCTTTCTTTCTTTCTTTCTTTCTTTCTTTAACACTGTATATGTCTGCACTGGATTGTTTGTCTATTTTTTAGATTACTGCTGGCTCCTTTGATAGCGACTTCTTCTCCATACCAGACACACAGTGTTTCATAAATAATAACAATCAATCACAGGCACATCTGCACATGCATTCAGGCTTAGAAATATGCATAATCTTGGGTCCTTTGTACCTCAATTTCCCCCACATTATTCATTTGGTGCCTGCTTAATCCATTCATCTGTATAGCCTTGAGCAGTGACAGCTCTGGGTTTTGCGGAGCTCTAGGCAAAAACGGAAAATAGACCCTTCTGTTTTACACTCTTGTTCACATATAATATCTGTGAGGTCCAATCCAGTGGAGCCACCATGAGGCACCTTTGGCCATATGGCCTTAGGCACTATCATGCCTATCCCTCTCGAGCGGACCATAGGAGTGCCAGTAGCTATTACAGCAGCGGTGGAGCATCAGTCCACTTCCACTGAGCATAGCAAGGTTATGATGCACTTGGGCTCATCTCCCAGCTATGGGTCCCCATAAGGACAAGGGGGCAGGGTCTGAGCAACAACCCTCCCCATGGGATCTGGTGAGGCTCAGACTCCCCCTGCAAAGGTGGTGGCACCTCCCTGCCTCTCAGTGAGCCCTCTGGAGTGGCAGGGGAAGGAAGGAACCCTGTCAGGAATGACATTCCAAGAGTGGTCAGGGACAAGACCAGTACTCCACCCCTGCCCACTCTGAACATTTCCTTCTTGGCAGGGCCTCTTGGAAGCAGCCTGAGCACCACTAGAAAATGTTCAGAGTGGGCAGCAGCAGCACTGGCCTTTCTTCATCCCCTGCCCATTCTGAAAATTTCCTAACATCCCTCAAGCCACTTCCAACAGGCCCCCCTACAGTCCAGGGTCTAGGCTCAACTGAGCCCCCTCACTCCATAGTAGCTACACCCCCGATGCTGAGAGAAGTGACTTCTCCAAGGTCACCCTGTGAGATTAGGATTTGAACTCAAGACTCCCAGTTCCAACTAAGTCCCACTCCGCATACTAAAGTCGAACACCCTAATATTGGCTCCCATCAGCCTGGCAATATAAATGCAAAAATTCCTCCCCTCCTCCCGGCAACCTCCTGTGCTAGACTTAAGGGCTCTTCATAGCCTTGCTCCTCCCCGTCTTTCTGCACTTGTTTCCTGCTACATTTCTACCTAGGAGCTTTGTTGTTTCTCCTCTGCCATCACCCTCATGCTCCCGAATCTCCTGCTCCCTGAAACTGTCTTAGCCCCTTCTCCTTTGTTGCCCCACAAGCCTGGAACTCCCTCCCTGAACACATTCATTCTGCTCCTTCCTTCCCAACTTTCAAATCCCTGTTGGAAACCTTCCTGGAAACTTCATAAAACAACTTCTGAAACTACAGCCGAAATAAATATGGTAAGTGTGGAGAACGTTTGAGTTCTGGGGTTTCTCCTTTCTGAGTTTGAAAGTTGCATCCCATTTGTGAACTTTGCAAATGAAGGGGATAATCATTTAAAAAAAACCATTTGTATATGCATTCATTGGTTTATTTGTACTTTGATACATTGTTTGTTCACTGTTTGTTATGTTGCTAAGAACATAAGAGCTGAACCCAGTTAATAGCAATGAGTTTCACAGGTTAGTTGTGTATTGTGTGAAAAAACACTTCCTTTTTTTTTGCTCTGCATCTGCTGCTTAATAATTTAATCAAGTGACACACCACCACCCCCCCCGAAATGGTAAATAACCGTTCCCATTCCAATTCACTTTTCCACACCCTTCATGATTTTATAAATTGCTAGAAGACCTCCTTCAATCATCTCTTCTGTAAGTTGAAAAAGAAAACTCTAGTCTTTTAAGCCTGTCTTCATACAGAAGTCATTCCATACCCGTTATCATCTTTGTTGCATTTCTCTGGATCTTTTCCAACTCTGCTATTTCTTTTGAACTGGATTGACCAGAACTGCACACAGTATACATTGTGTCCATGTCTTATAACTTTCAATATTCTGCTTGCCTCTTGGACCATGGCTGTGCACTAAGCTGATGTTTCCAGAGAAGAATGCTAGTTCTGTAATTTGTGATTGACTGGGTACTGTTACATTGTGCAGAGTAAGTTATTTGATAGGATGATTTATTTATTTATTTATTTATTTATTTATTTAAAATCCAATTTGAAGTTTGAACTCAACTAATTTGATTTTGATCTTGAACTTAGGAACTGAACTAGTCAAACTTAACAAATTTGAGTTCAAATGAATAATATCCAAAATGAGTGCAATAGAATCAAAGGTTTGTTATTGGAAAGGAGCCTTCAAATTTAGTTTATAATCTGAATGGTCTATTTTGTCTCAGCCCTATTTATTTCCCCTATTTGTGTACAAGACAGGGCCATTTGCAGATTTACAGCCTTGTTCACACTTGATTAAAGCTTTCTCCTATGTTCTTTCCAGGTATTTGGAGTGTTTGCATGCCCTTACATTCTAGTGCTATAATACAGAAACCATGACCCTGATTTTGACCTTGATTACACTGATGTGACTCTAGAGTAACTCCACTGAGCTTTTTGAAGTTATGATGATTTAAGTGATTATATCAGAACTAACCCAGAAACTGATATTAACAACCAGTTATAGTTTGGGAATTTTTATAGCAAAATTTGAAGCAAGATGAAAGGCTCAAGGTTTTATTACCAACATGAAACTCAGGCTTGGTTTTAGTTTTTTGGAGCCTTTGTTGCATTGATGACAAACCCACTACTTCTCCATGCTCGGCTGCTGCCCCAGTACTATGGAACTCCCTTCCCCTGGAGGTCCAGCAGAGCTCAAGCGTGAGTATATTCCGGAGGCAGTGTAAAACCTTTCATTTTGGTAGAACATTTGGAAGGTGGGGATAGAGGTTGGGTGGCTGGGGTGAGAGTAGGGATTCTTAGGGGATTTTATTGTATTGTTTTGTATTTTTACTATTTTTCTTGTGTTTTTGTTTTCTGCAAACCACCCTGAGCCTTTGAGGAAGGCCGGGGGTACACATTTTAATTAATAAATATATAAATTTTAGTCCAAATTAAAATAAAGCTTGGTGATTTCTTCCGTTGCGCTTCACAGTAAGGTATCAATTTGCTAAACCTGAAACTCAAGGGGAAATTATATAAGAAAAAGGATTTATCCTAATCCTTGTGAGTGGAAGTTACAGCCCAATAAATGTTCGTGCCCACTGGGATGTCACAGCCCATGCCACCTCCAGGGTTAGTGATGATACATAATTCCATTTCCATGCATAGCAGGTTCTTGCTATGGCCTCTCTGATGTGCTCCTTCTTACCGTAATTCATGTCATTGGGTATTTTCAGGCAGACAGGGAGCCTGCCGGAGCCCAGAGCTCCTCCGTGGACCTGCCCCCATGGTTGCCATTTACCAGCTCTGTCTGGGGCCACATTAGACAGCAGACTAGTATGTCCCCTGGCTGCAGTCAACCCATGTGGTGCCCCTCTCCCCATCATAGAGCCATGGGTTGCTCTAGGTGGCTGCCTGCAACTCTAGGGTGCTGAACGTGACAACAAAAGGATGGGTGCGGAGATGCTCCATGGATCCCTGCAACAGACAAGCACCAGCGCTGCATTTGGCCGTTGCCCATGTGCCTGGATTTTGCAGAACACGCTGTTCTGGGCAGCCCTGGAGCATGTTGCACATCTGGCAGGCACCCTTCACACAACCAGTAAACCTGGGGGTGATGGGGGCATCTGTGGGCAAATCCAGAGTTGCTGTCCATCTGTTTACACCCATTGTGAACTTCAGCCCAGCTGGCTACCATGTGCTTTTCTTGGGGCTGCCATTTGGTGAATTCAGGTGCAGAATGAGGTGACTGTCTGTTGAAGATGGCGATCTTCTATGAGTGCATAACACTAGCTCTCCCTCTCCTTCTGGTTACACGATAACGGGCTAAAAAGCTAAAGCCACTGATAACATAAGACCAGGCTTTGGTTCATAGTTATCCTCTATCCACATTTTTACAGTGTGCCCAGGGACTTGTACCCACTGAAGGCTCCATCAGTTTTGTATGTCATGTCCATATGTACAAATGCACATGCTCCTGTGTTCATTTGTGTATAGAAGCCCGCATATGTGGACAGCATGGGAAACCTGGTCTGTCTCTACATTGAAAGAGGTGTCTAGATGTGAGAGGGTCAAAAGCATCTCCAGAAGAAAGAAGCATGTGGGAGGTTGTGGGTTACAAGTGATTCTGAATGTACTGGAAACATGAAAATGTAGTGCAATTAGAAACCCACGAAGTCACTATGGACAGGTCAGCCCTCCTAGCTCTAGAGGAGCCAAGTGGGAATTAGCTCAATTCCCGCCCACACTAAATTAGCCCTTTGTTATCACTTCTAAGGCTCACAATAATCACCCCTGTCACGGAGGAACATAGGATCACACACGTGTAACATGGGCCTACATGTAGACTACAAAACTGGTAAATATGTAAACCAAAAGGCTCCACATGTATGTAATGTTACAACTGAGAACTGTAAAACTCAAATTATGGTTGTAACACGTGACCAAGCTACAGGAAATGCAAAGAGAGACAAAGAATGTGTATTTGGGGACTCTGGCCAGACGGACCCCTGTGGAGATGCAAAACAACCTTCATGTTTGCCTGGGTTGCCTACATGTCACATTTCAGGTTTCCCCAAAAGGCGGTAACAGAGACAAAGAAGGAGGAAGACTACTTAAGAAGTTCTCTCCCTGAGCCATCTCAGCAGTTACATCTGCATACAAAAGCCTGCCAGCAGCGAGGCTGGGAAAACCATGAATGGAGAGGTATGATTTTGCTCTCTACCAACTAAGAAGCCAGTGCCCAGTCGTTTACACCAAAGGACTGAGAGAAACTTATGGACCTTTGTAGGATAAGATGCTGATTTAGGAACTCAACCAGTATAGATCAGGAATGCGTTATATTTACCTTTGATTTCTAGTAACCACTCTGTATCAACTATCTTGCTTATGTAATCAATAAACTTACTTCTTATCTTTATGAAGAAGTGTCTGTGTCTAACATTGGAACACAAGTGAGCAACAAGAACCCTCAAGTTCTTGCGAACCCAGAGAGTAAAGAGTCTGTAAATGGAAAGGATCGGGTCCTTGAGTGACAAAGGAGTTTCCCTGAGGCAGACTTGAATTAGCCAGAGAGAGAAACTAATTCAAGTGGGTTGTGTGCAAGGGAAACTGAGTCACTCAAACCCGGTAAAGTGGGGGTTTGGACCTCCAACCTGTGACAGTGGCGCCCCAACGAGTAGGGTAAAGTTCAGCTTGTGGACCAATGTGTAGAAAGTAGAGGAGCACACCCAGGTGACTGGACTCCTCTTCGGCACAATAGTGCCTATTAGTAACTCAATGAGTCCTTGACAGGGCCATCAGCCAAATAACTCCTAAGTATCCGTTTACTTGCCTTGGCACCCCAGACTAGGGCTTTAACGTCCTCCCAGCCTCCGCTTTCTCCCCTTATAGCTGGGCCTGTTCCACTGTGTGGGACTTCTCCCAACAAGTGGGTCCCCAAACGTAGACTAGAGCAATCACATGCTCCTAATCAGCTGACTGAAGCTGGGAGATGCTGATTACAGACGGTTCAGCTAGTTACAAACCCTTGCAGAAAGCTGACAACAGTTTAGGTTTCAGCTTTTCAATAGCAGATAACTTGCCTGTCTATCCTAGAGATTTTAGAGACTGCTTTGCTTTAAAGCAGTCACCCTGTTACAGTCGCATCACCCTCATTTTATAAAATCCATGTCCTTCCTCCTCCTGCTCTCTCACTATTAGTTGCTCTCGCTTGTGCCTTGGCTAGGATTGCAGGGCAGGAACTATCTGTTCTACCAGTTTGTAAAGGGCCTAGCATGCACATAGTGCATAGCTGCCAAGTCTACTTCTTTTAGCAATAGATTACCAGCTTCCAGGCATCCCTGCCAACTTCAAAGCTGGTTCTACCACCTGGCTCTGCCTTTCTCTGGGGTGCAGGAGGCCAGGGCCTTAGGCATGCACAGTGTGCCCTGCTGGGCCACATGTTCATATTAGGCATGGAGGCTCCCTAATGCTGCTTTTTTTGTGAATATTGGCAGGTACGACCATGCTATTAAAATGCTAAAGAATGCATTGCAGTTCCAAAAACCTGGGCTGAAACATAGGGCATTTTCACAAAAGACACTCTCCACTCACTACCTCCACACCACCCACCCACTATACATGTTACAGGGCACTCATAGGGCAACACTGCAGCCCTGCAACATGTATAGTGGATGGGTAGTGGGTGGAGACTGTCTTGTGTGAAAATGCCCATAGAAGGGAAGAGATCTCCCCTCAACCCAAGAAAGCGTTGTGTAGCAGAAATCCAAGACACAACAGGGTAACTGTAGCAGGGTACATTCTAGTCTGGGTAAGTCTCTCCAGGACCCTTCCAATCAGTCACTCTCTTTTTTTAGGGAATTAGCAGTTCTAATGTCTTTTTATTCAATATACATAGTATCCTATCTTCACCTCTTTTGTTCTATTTACAATGTTCACATATATACACTGTCCATATGACCCCAGTCTCAGCCCTTCTGGTAGTTCACACAGTCCCACCATAGGACCATAGACAAGCTCCTTAAAGCGCCTCTATGCTTTTGCCTCTCACCATCTCACAGGCCAGGCACCACCACCCCTTTGCCTAGACTGCTTGATAGCAATCATTGGGGTGTCTGTATTCTCCACCAATGTAGCAGTGTAGTAGGGTCTGGTTCACCCTGGGGTAAGTCTTGAAGGATTGGGTCCCAAAATCACACTGATCAGGGGATTAGCATCTGTATTCTTTATTTTCTATACAAGTGTCCCAGCAATATATATACAGTCTGTATATTCACAGCTTTACATATAGAGTCCAGGTCTCAGGGTAGGCACAGGGTAGCTCAGTCTTGTCACGGGCCTCACTACTCAGAGTGTCTGTGGGCCAGGCACATTCTCTCCTGAAACCAAGAAATGCTTCCAGTGCAGGTAACTTGCTCTAAACTGAATTTGTGAGAAGCCAGAGCCCAACATTCAGATCCTCTTTCACCAACACTCTCTAGCCACCCCCTGCTGCTCTTCAACAGCCCACTGAGGCAGAGGTCTCCCCAGATCCTACCTCTTCTACAGCTTCCTGAACTGAACTTGGCTCAGGCTTTTAAACTAGGGCTGAAACTCATTTCACTGGTCTTGTCAGTTCTCGGCAAGAAGGGGGTGTGCCCCCCATTTTGCCTCAAGACAAGACAAAATGAGAAACACCACCTTCTTGCTGAGAAGCAGTGAGACTTTGAGGGGTGGGGGGCAGTGGGGCCCCCAGAGGTGAGCAGAGGGCAGGGCAAGGCAAACCCCCATAGCATCTCTGGGGCATGCGCAGCCTCCCTGCCAGGCGGGAGAGAAAAAGAACAAGCAGGAAAGGATTAAAGATTTACTTAGCTCCCTCCAGAGTCCATGGGTGTGTGTGTGGGTGTGGGTGTGTGCGTGCCCCTACTCACCCCCAGCCACTTTGCACTGCTGCGAGTGTGTGTGTGTGTGTGTGTGTGTGTGTGTGTCAGGTCCCGATGCTCCTTGCTGCACTGCTGGGCTTCCCAGTGCTGCAGCAGCCCTGGGTGCCCTTTTCAAAGATGGTGCCAGGAGGGTCAAGCAGTTGTTCTGCACATGCTCAGCCCTACAGGTACCCTTTTCAAAGATGGTGCTGGCAGGGCTGAACATGTGCAGAACAACTGCTCGACCCTGCCGGCACCATCCTTGAAAAGGGCGCCCAGGGCTGGAGCACTGCTCTGCGCATACTACAGCTCTTTTTCTCTCCTTTTTAAACTGCAGCACTGGGAAGCCCAGCAGTGCGGCAAGGAGCACTGGGACCCGATACCCCCCGCAGCAGTGTGAAGCAGCGGGGTGTCGGGAGGGGGACTCCTGAAGGAGGTAAGTAAATCTTTAATCCTTTCTTGCCTCCTCCATCCCCCACAGGTGCTCAGGGGGCTTATCTTGCCCCCTGCTCACCTCCATCCCCATGCCCATTCCCCCTGCAATAATTCACGAGATTTGTGATAGGGGGGTGAGAGCTCCCGAGCTCTCACCCCCTTGTCTTGAATCTCACGAATTATTGCACGATTTTAAAAGGGGGCTCGTTTCAGCCCTATTTTAAACCCTGGGCTGGCCTCTGCCATGTCCAAACTCTGACTCCACTTTCTTTTCCTGTTGACTCTGTTAACCTTTAACTACAACTCCCATCATGCAATATGACATGCTACAATACCACATTTCCCCCTTGTCTTAGAAGAAACAATAGCCTCCCCTGCGACAGGAACAAGATAATAACTTGAATAGTAACCAACAAATACATAAAACCGAAAACTCACTCCACAGAGAAGCAAATGATTACGGGTAACAGTATTGCTCAGCTCAGTTCTATATTGTCCTAAACAAGAAGCTACATGAAGTAGTCTCTAGCACATGCAGGGGGTTGTATGACTCTTAGGGCGCTTTTAAACGAGACAAAATTCGCCACTGAGTCTTTAAACAGCCGCCTTTCTTCCGGTTTGTTTAAATGCTTCATGCGGTTTGCAGCCACGTCTTTCGCACGTCACACCGGCCCTGGAATTCTTCTCCCTCACATCCGCATCAGCGATCTGCCATCTTTCAACGTAGTGAGAGGGGTGAGACGGCTTTTGCGAATGCTCGTTTAAAAGCACCCTTATAGGGTGTTGGTCAAGCACTGGTTCCTGTTGGGCATTTTGTGCAGGAGGCAACCTATTGAAGTCATCAGTCATGGCTAAATGATCTGGGGCATCCAGACTTTTGTAAGCTGGTGCCGGGTGCCTAGCATTCCATATTCATACATCTGACAGCTTATATGCTGTCCTTTTCTGTCCGTGACCTAGAGGGGAAGTAAATCTGGGTTCACCTTTTCATTGAATGCCTAGTTTTCTAACTCTTACAAATGAGCCACATTCAAATCTTGGTTCCTTGACTTCACAACAGTTATCTACATATGTCTTGTACTTTTGCTGTTTCTGCGGTACAGTGTGTCTTATGTCCAACTGTGTTGAGGCGTCGGGATTAGACATCTGTAATTCAGCAACATTTAGTTTTGCATGTATCTCCCTTCCATGCAGCAATTCAGCAGGTGATTTCTGTGTTGTGGCATGGCGTGTAGCTCTGTACATTTACAAGAAGTTGGTAGTGAATGTTTTCCAAGCTTTTCCTTCTAGATTAGCTATATGTAAGCTCGCTTTCAAGTTTCTGTTAAAACATTCCAATTTCTCCATTGGCTTTGGGATAGCATACTGATGATTTCCTGTGTTTGAAAAATTTCTGGTGGACAGGAACATCAAACTCTAAAGAAATGAATTGATTTATTTAAATTAATATGCTGCCCTTCCCAAAGGCACGGGGTGGCTTTCAGATCATAAACACATAAAAATACAAAACCCCTCCCCCCACCAATCCTGCCACAGCTCCCAACAAACACACCCAATGCCATTGTCCCTCCCAAGCCCCCACAAAACCATTCCAATCCCCTATTCCTGCCCACCAAATGACTTTTCAAATAAAAAGATCTTACACTACCTCCAGAAAACATCCAGACTTGCACTCAAATTAACCTCTGGAGGAAGGGAATTCCAAAGTATTTGGGCAGCAACCGAGAACACCTCTGTGCGAGCCCTTGCCGTACAAACAAGGCCAACAGACAGTACCCACAGGGAGGTGCTTCCGGCAGATCACAGGGGCTGCAGTGGGGCATGGAAGGACATCAGTCTTTCAGAAATGAGCTCCATTATCTGATACTAACTCCTTTGGGTTTCCTTCTTTGCTGAAAACTGTATAGAGAAACTTTATGATAGTTACTGAATGAAGTAACTTGTGACATAAATGCCACTTCTGGTCATTTAGTCTCTAAGGGTTATAGCATAATGATAGTCAGTTGGTGCTTTGTCAAAGGCCCCACTGTGAGAGAGACAGGGAGTGGAACAGGCTGTAATGACGGTACTTGTGTCACTGCTGTCTTATCATGTAGTTGACAAGTCACAAAAAAATTGATAGCAGCTTCCACTTGAGGATCCATTCCTGGCCACCAGTACATGTCATGTAGGTGCTGTTTCATTCTGACAATTCCTTGGTGTGTCTTGTGAGCTAGGTGCAGGAATTTGGACTGTAGTTCCACTGGAACAACCAGACGATGTGTACCTCGAATCAAAAATCCCTCATGTAAAGGAAGTTCCTCGTGTATCCTTAATGAAGGGTAGCAAAGACTGATCAACACCTTTGGAATTCTTTGGCCATGTGGTTTTCAGGTAGTCATAGCTTTTGTTGAATTGGGCATGCTAAATAAACAAGCAGCTTTAAATTGTTCTTGTGAAACTGCGGTAAGAGTGCTTGCAAGGAGTGCAACAACTTCAGCCTCATCATCCATTGGACTGTCTGATGATTACAGGGGCAAGCAATCAGCTGTAGCATTTTCAGTGCCAGGTCTATACTCCATCTCATATGTGAATATGACCGTTTTGCTGACCATCTGGCAATCCGCATTCTCACTTGTCCAAGTCCCGTAGTTGTTAGCAGTGTTGACGGTGGGTTGTGATTTGTGTGCAGTTTGAATATACGGCCCCACAGGTACATTCTCCATTTCTCTGTAGCCCATACACAAGCCGGTGCCTCTTTTTTTCCAACAGTAGAATATGTCCTTTCTGCATCTTGAAGTGTTCTGGAAGTGAATGCAAGTGACTTCTCAGTGTTGTCCTCATGAATAAGTACAGCTTCAAGTCCACAATCTGAAGCATCTGTAGTTACAATGGTAGGTAATGCTGGATCAAACGGTGTCAGAGCTGGACTATTTACAATTCATGGTTTCACCATCTTGAAACTAGCTTGTGCATCAGCTGTCTAAGACCAGTTTGAAGCTACCCAAAGTATCCATCTTAATGGTTCTACCACTGATGCATCGTCTGGGATAAACTTGGCATACCATGTTGTAAGACCCAAAAAGGAGCTTACTGCTTGTGCATCTGTCAATGGTGGCACTTTTGCAACTGCCATGACATGATCAGGGTCAGGCTTCCATCCATTTTGTGAGATAACAAGCCCAAATAAGGACAACTCTCTCTGTCTGAATTGACATTTGGTGAGGTTCAGTTTAAGCCCTGCGCCACTGATGCACCACACATTCTTCAGGAGTCTTTCCAAACACAATAACATAATCCAGATAACACTGGACTCCTGGCTGGTTTTTTAAGGATCAGCAACATCATTTTTTGAAAGGCACTGGGTGCTGATGCTAATCCATATGGGACACAATGACACATGCGAAGTGAAACAGTCCATTGCAGGTAATGAATGCTGTGAGGTCTCTGCTGTCCTCCTCTAACACCACTTGGTGATATGAGCTTTGTAAATCTAGGGTGGAAAACAGTTTTGCTTCATGTAGTTGGATGAAAAATTCTTCTATATGTAGGAGTAGAAGACTATCACTCACCATGGCTTTATTTGGTTCCCTTAAGACCATGCAGAGACAAATGCCTGAAGTCGTCTTCTGTATCCACTACTATTAGTGAGATCCACTCAAAAGAATCAGTTGCCTCAATGATGTCACTCTGCACTAGTTTTTAAAGTTCTGGTGATACAGCATCCCTCGCGGACGATGGAAAGTGACATAACTTCTATTGTACTGGTGCCACATTAAATCTAATCTCAATCTTGTCATCCCCAAAATTACAAGTAATAACCAGTTCTCTTAAAGCAGCAATGTATTGGTCAGTTGTTTCCCCATGTTTCTGTCCCTGCTGATGAAATTTATAGCATTCAGCTACTATGTTGACTTTAGGCACAAAAAAGCTCCTTAGTGTTCTCACTAGGGCTGATGCGGCAGCAGCTTTTACCGCGCCGCGATTCCGTTCCGCCATTTCGGAACTGCCCGCGCCACAGCGCGACTTTTCTGCGGATATTCCGCTAATTCCGCCGGAATTCTGCAAATCGCGGAATTGCGGAAAAATTCTGCCATGCCGTTCCACTAATTGCGGAAACACTGTTTCCGCCGGAAATAGCTACCGCTGCGATATTCCGCTACAGCCCTAGTTCTCACTGCTGTCTCATATTTATCATCTGCAAGAGGCAGGTTAGATCCTCTGAGTTTCTGCTCCCAGGCAGTAAATAAGCAATGCACGCACCCTTTCTAGCCTCTGGGAGTTCTCCTGCTTTAAGAACCTAAGAACATTTTTATATGAGTGGGACTTCTCCCACAGTTTAAACATGTGGCGCTGGGAAACCCCCGCCGGGGGGGCTTTAGACACTCCTCCGTTAACCATAAGTCACCCTATTAGAAACAGTGGCGCCACACAACTCCGAGGTGCTTTGAGATGCGGCACAGATAAGACCTGTCCTTGATTTCGAGGTCTTATCTATGCAGTGTCTCAAAACACCTGGGAGTTGTGCAGCGCTGCTGTTTCTAATGGCACCCAGGCGACTTCTGGTTCACAGAGAAGTGTCTAAAGCAGCCCCACAGGGGTTTCCCCAGTGCCACATGTTTAAACTGTGGGAGAAATCGGTCTAAGTGTCAAACATTTTGATCCAAGCTGTGAAGGGATTACAGGCACACTCAGGTTCTGCAGGAGAGGTGCAGGTGGATTCAAAGGGAGCAAATCCGTCCCGCCTTTGTTGCCAAAAGGTTGTGTAGCAAAACTCAAAGACACAATAGGGTAACTATTTTCAAGGTTTATTTCTCAGTAAGTAGCAGGACATTCAGCAGTTGTAACCGCAAGGCTGAGACTCTGCACTCCAGTCCCATGCTCTGATTCCATTTCCTTTCCCTGTCAACTCTGTTAACTAAGGGCGCTTTTAGACGAGACAAATTTGCGCATGGTTGGTAAAAAAAAAAGTGTCTGTTTTAATGCTCGTTTAAACACCTAAACCGTTTTAAATGCGCATTTGCCATGATCGTGTAAAAGCCCAAACCGTTTTGAATGTGTTTTTTAAAAAATGCGCATTATTTAAAAAACACATTCAAAACGGTTTGGGCTTTTACACGATCATGGCAAATGCACATTTAAAACGGTTTAGGTGTTTAAACGAGCATGAAAACAGGTGCATTTTTTTACCAACCATGCACAAATTTGTCTCGTCTAAAAGCACCCTAAGGATGGGAATTTCAGGTTCAGATAGAACCAAAATTGCCCCAAAATGGCCGTTTCAGATTAATCTGAAATTTCTGTTCTTTTCTGTTCCGGTGTTTGTTTCAGTTTTTTTTTTGGCAGTTTGATGGTCCCCCCCATTGTGGTTTGTTCCCACTGACTTCAATGAAAGAAAAATATTTGAAACTGAAAAAATCCAAAATTCATCAAGAACCGAAAAATTCAAACCGAAATTCCCCCTGGAGTCCCATCCCTACTATGACCCTTAACTACTCCTCCCAGGATGCAGTATGACATGCTACAATGCCACTGACTGGCAAACAATCACGGAGTAACCCCGCTGCAGCTGTGCTTGGGCTGCCAGATGAAAGCTGTTCAGACTCTCTGCCGGCTGGAAGGAAGACAGTCCATTCATTGAGTCTGCCATTGACCCTTGGCAAGCCAGGATGCCGAGAAGAGATTGGAGCTGGGAGTGGAGGATTCCCTCACCATAGCTTAATAACCAGCTGTTGGTTCCCACAGGTGCTTAAATGTAGGGTAGTTTTGGGGCCTGTTTTGCAGTAAAGCATTGAGTATGCCCTATAGCCAAATGAGGTTTGAGTGAAAAGCTTCCATGGTGGAATAAGGGGGGAAAGCCATTTGGTTTGGAGCTTATATCAATGAATATGTGCTGGCTGCTCCCAATGTGTGTCACATTGAAATATGATCTTTCATGTGCTGGATGCATAAACGGCTCCTCAAGGAACCACACTTTGACACAAATACATGTTAGTTTCCCTTTCCTTGGGCTGAGAATATTTAACTTGGCTGCCCTTCTCCCCTCTCACATATCAGTAATCTCAAGTACTCTGAGAACCCACTCATAGTTATTCCCCACCCCAAATAAAGTTTTATTAGAAGCCACATTAGCGAGCAACGAGAGGCATCAGGAACAGAGGTGTAGTGGTAATTTTAAAAGTGCAGGAACTCTTCATGAAAGCCCTGCAAAGCCGCCAAAACAGCTGAGTGGGGGTTGCAGGAAGTTCTGGAACTCCATTCCCCCGCATTCCTGTTCCACTACACCACTGATCAGGAACTCTGAAGCAGGAGATGGGCAGCCCCTCCTAAGGCTTAGAGGTAGGATATGAGAGTCAAAAAATGGAAATGTGAAGGTCAAGATGGAGCAGTCTCCCTCTTCCCTCACTCGGGACTCATCTGAATAGTAGGCTCACCCCTACTATCCGCTACCTCCGCTCCTGCACCTGGGCTGCTGAACACCTCTGGCGCAAATCCCACTCCCACCCTGACTTCCTCCCTCTCTTCCGCTATCTTCCTGGCGAGGCAACACTACTATGTCTCCCGGGTTGAATCCTACTCTCGTGACCCTCAACGTCTCTTCTCCTCCTTTGACTCCCTTCTCAAGCCTCCCTGCCCCCTCCCCCTTCTTCCCTCTCTGCTCAGGATCTCATGTCATTCTTCACTTCAAAGATTGACAAGATCCACCAGGACGTTGCTTCCCACCCATCTCCTCTCCCCGCTCCCTCTCCACCCCTCCCCCCACTCTCCTCTCCTCCTTCCCTCCCACCTCCCTTGAAGAAATCTCCTCCCTGCTCTCTTCTTCCAACCCCTCCACCTGCCCTCTCAACCCAATCCCCTCCTGCCTCCTCACCTCCATTTCTCCCACTGTTGCCCCCACCCCCCTTCTACATGTTATTAATCTCTCCCTCTCCACTGGATCCTTCCCCTCTGCCTTCAAGCATGTCACTGTCTCTCCCATCCTCAAAAAGTCCACCCTCGACCCCTCTGACCCCTCTAGTTACCAGCTGGTCTCCCTCCTACCCTTTGCCTCTAAGCTTCTGGAACGTGTTGTCTACTCCCGCTGTCTGGAACGCCTCTCTGCCAACTCCTCCCTGGACCCTCTCCAATCTGACTTCCACCTCCTGCACCTGAGACTCCACTGAAACTGCCCTTGCCAAGATTACCAATGATCTGTTTGTTGCTAAATCTAAGCACCTCTACTCCATTCTTGTCCTCCTTGACCTCTCCGCTGCCTTTGACACTGTCGACCACCCACTCCTACTGAGCTCTCTTTGCTCCCTGGGCTTCTGCGACTCTGTTCTTGATTGGTTCTCCTCCTACCTCTCTGACCGCTCCTTCAATGTGTCTCTTCCCAATTACACCTCCTCCTCCCTCCCCCTCTCGGTAGGAGTTCCCCAAGGCTCTGTCCTGGGCCCTCTCTTCTCTATCTACACCCTGTCCCTGGGCAAACTCATTGCCTCCCATGGCTTCCAATATCACCTTTATGCTGACGACACTCAACTCTATCTCTCCAACCCCTCTCTTTCCCCTTCTGTCCAAGCTTGTCTCATCAACTGTCTCTCTGATATCTCCGCCTGGATGTCCCAACGCCAACTCAAGCTCAACATGGCTAAGACTGAACTCCTTATCTTTCCATCCTTATTGATGGGGTCACCATCCGTCCTGTTCCCCAAGCCCATAGCTTGGGATTCGTCTTCGATACTCACCTCTCCTTTAAACCTTACATCGACTCTGTTGCCAAGTCCTGTCGTTTTGCCCTCTATAACATTGCTCGGATAATTCGCCCCTTTTGCTCTGTCTCCTCAGTCAAAACCCTTGTTCATGCTATGGTCATCTCCCGCCTTGATTACTGCAACCTCCTCCTTGCTGGCCTCCCCCGCTCTCATCTCTCCCCCCTTATCTCCATCCAAAACTCCGCTGCTAGGGTTATCCGCTTGGCCCTTCGTTTTGACCACGTGCAGCCTCTCCTCTCCTCACTTCACTGGCTCCCCCTCCTCCAACGCCAACGCATCCTTCACAAACTCCTAGTATTTACTTACAAAGCCCTTCACAGCCTGGCTCCCCCTTACCTCTCAGCCTTTATCTCCTTATACACTCCTGCACGCACTCTCCGCTCCTCCTCTGCCCCTCCCTCACTCTCCCTCATCTCCCCTGCTTCCCTAACCACCTTCACCCCTTCTCCCTTGCTGCCCCCTATGCCTAGAACTCCCTCCTTGCCCACATCCACCTTGCCCCCTCCCTCCACTCCTTCAAATCCCTCCTCAAAGCCCACCTCTTTCTTGCCGCTTTTCCCAACGCTTGCTAGAACTTTCCTCTTAACATTTACAGTCTGCCCTCCCCCTGACTGCAACCAAGCCAAGCACGTGCATCTGAGACTTCGTATCCACTTGAATGTTTTGTCCCTTGTCTCTCCCTATGTCCCCTCTCCTTGTCTCCCCCCTCTGAGTCTTGTAGATTGTAAACCGAAGGCAGGGACCACGTCCTTCTCATTGTTCTGTAAAGTGCCAGGTACACAGCTGGCGCTATACAAGTGCTTATAATAATAATAATATAATAATTAATAATGGCAAATGTCCAAAATGAACGGCTGGGGGAACTGCCGGTATGTGTGGTTTTGGGGTTTTGTGCTACTCAATGCCTACTCCTATGCAATATTGGTTTCCCAGGACTTTATTAAAATCCTATCAGTCACATCCCTAGTCACACGTACTGTCACCTGACCTTGACTTTTGTTGTTGGGCATATTCCCCCCCCCCCCATACAGTGTCCTAATGTAGCACTGACTGAGGACTGAACTGTGTTTAAAGTGTCATTGATCTCATGATTCAAGTTTGCACACTTGAAGTCCAAGGATGATTATTCTGACTGCCCAACCTGAAAACCCAGGCTAGGATTTGAGAATTATAACTGTGCCACTGTCAGCATCAAAGGGCAGCAAATTAGTTCGTTAGTGTGCATGACTACCGCTGCTTTCTGTTGGATACTGAGACAAGGTAATTCAGACGATAACTTTTATTGGACCAACTTCTGTTGGCGAGAGAGTATGCAAGCTTTCAGGCTGCAGCTTTTTACTTCCCTGAGGAAGGACCCTGTGTGGTCTGAAAGCTTACACACTCTACTGTATCTCGACCTCTTACATTTAGTATTAACATGGCAACCACACTCTCTCTAGACTCTGTTAGAAATAATCAGAACGTCTCGGCTATGGGTCAAAAGCCCTACGCTGCTCATCACATCTCTGCTCATGAGCTAGGTGTCTGATTTCTGTATTTGATCTCTGCTATCTCTATTAAATTCAGAATAACCGAGGTACTGGGTGTACTGAAGTCCTAGTTGGCCATGAATATCTTTTTATTCTGAGGATGAATGATGGAGAACGGAACTCAGCTCCTTCCTGTGAAGCCATATTGGTTCTTCAAGGTTAACAGAACTGGCGTATTGGTTTTGCTGATAACATTTGCAGATATGACTTGGGGTGCAGAAGCACTGAGTGCATAAGAAATAACTAGCTGAACTTTGGGCAAGTCTGGATTGGGCTGTGGATTTTGCAGCCGTGGCCCATCCCTAGTAAGGTAATACTCCCATTCTGCTTAGTTGAGATTCTCTGCTTTTCACCCAAACCATCCAGGTCTTCATTCCTCTTTGTACGAGTGTTTTAGCTGAAGCTGGCATAATGTGTGCAAATCATGCTGGCTGGCTGGCAGCTGTCCCGGCTGCTAAAGCAATCCTGGAATCCCACGCTCATTGGAAATGAAAGGGTGACTGACTGAATTGGCAGCTGATACAGCTCCTCAGGCCCAATTGTGTCAGGTCAGCACAACTGCCTCTCTTCTCTAAATTTTCCAAACCACTCTCATTTGGGGCCAAATCCTGCTATCTCCATTACACAAAAGATACTGAAGATAGTCACTTCAAAGCCTGGCTAAACCTAGGCGTCTGCTCTTTGGACCAGAGAAGAGACAAATTCTGGCCGGCCAGCCACCTCCATTCTTTTTTAAGGATGGGAGGCCTAGTGGTCGCATCTATAGCTAAAATTCCTGTTAAGCCTGAACGAGTCGTGGATTTACTATGACACCGTGCTCACCCTTGGCCGTCTTCTGCCTAAGTCGGCCCAGTAGCAAAAGTGCAGAAAAGCAGGAACTACATAGGGGGAAAGTATAGTGATGAGAGGACGTAAATATATTTGGTGAGCTGGGCATCTTATGAAACCAAGGCATGTCTCGTGAGGTTTTCAATATTACATGTTAACTATTCCTATCATGGTGCCTTGATAGATGCTCAGCATGTGGGCGACTCTTGTCTTTATATCTGTACATGGATAAATGATCTGCATTTCTGCCACCCAGTAATGATTGTTACATCCTGGATGGTATTTTGTCAATTCCACTGTAAAACGGTGACATTTTTCTTCATTGAATATCCCCACATTTCACAAAACTTGCCCTTTTGGGAAGAGGGCAATTTGTGGAAATTCCACCATGTTTTCAGTCAAGGGTTGTTGAAAATGCTGATCTTTTCACTGTAGAAACAAGTTTGCAAGACCCCTCCAGATATTCACGTGTGAGAGTATAATATACTTGGGACGTGACACCAGGTGTTCACACAACACTCTGAGTGTGGATAGTCTGCCAGTGAAAGTATATGCCTGACTGCTTGGTGGTGTGCATTCCATACCATGCGCTACCATAGATGTCTTCCTCAGGGACTTTAGTTTACACAATTAATTTCACTTTCATGCGCCTTAGTTTTCCCTTGCAGTAATGTTTTCCTGTCCCAAATGGGTCGCTGTAAAACTTACACCATTAAATGCTTGTAAAATGCTTTAGACTCATTGGTTGGAGAGCTATAGAGAAGTACAAAGCTTTCCAAAGTAGACTCTGCCTCTTAATCGCATGCAGTTCAGTGATTCCGAAAACATTTCCCATGTGCCCCCATTTTGAGACTTATACATTAGGGGTGAAATGAGCAGCTAAATCTCAGTCCTGTTATGAGTTCTCGGTGAGAAACATTTAAAAAAAAAATATTGCTCATGTGCAAAATGGCTGCTGCCCTTAGCCAAAATGGCAGCGACAGCATCACCACCATTTTGGTTAAGGGTATGCAGGCACAAATGGACGCCTAGCCTTTTGCGCATGCACAGCGATTCCCCACCCCCCACCCCACCAAGAACTCAGCGAAGATACCCTGGTGCTCGGTTCATACCAAGACAAACCGAGCACTGAGATTTTGACAAGATATCAAGTAATTGTATTTATATTTATATTTTATATTGTATGCCACCCGGGTCTGCCTAGGCAGGAGGAGGGCAAGATATTCAATTTTTAAATAAATAAATATAAATAAATAAGTAATCTTGATATCTCATTTCAGCCTGATTATTCATAATTGCATGACCCCAGACAGCAACAAAGACGTGTAAAGCATATCTTCATTGTTTCATGCTTCCTTCTATAGCTGGTTGTTGTTCTCTCCCTCCCCCGACCTCACTTTTGCCACCTTCCATCAGATAAAAACACACTGGGTGTTTTCACATGGATATGGGGCTGCCCCTTCCCCCCGCGGAGCTGCTCTGGGAGTGCACCCCCATGTCTGCCTGCATCCAGCACTGCTTGGGTTGCATTTCAACAGACCCAGAGGGTCCCAGGGTCTGTCCACATGGTGCCCCCCCGCCCCACCATAGAGTTGCTGTCTAGAGCGACCGCAATGCTGTGGTGTTGCCTGGGGCAGCTGCCAACTTGTAGCGGGGCATCAGCATGAATCTGTGCATCAGACGGACCACTGTGCCACTTTGGTGCTCCGGGTTAGGGACGACCTGCTCCGCCAGTGGCACCAGGATGTTTCTGGGGCACCACTGGTGGGCCCTAGAGCCTGTTCTGCCTGCACATCTGGCAGATGGACGGGCCTCCTGGGTGAAAAGTGGACTGGCCAGCCAGCAGCGGGGTAGCCCATTTGTCTAAAAGCCCCCAATGCCTCAGGATGATGCAATTCTCTTCGTCTTTCTCCTTATTTCCCTTGCCTGCTCAAAAAGTCAGAACATCGGGAATTAGTTACTCTGTGAACGTTACCACATGTAACAGAAGCCACTTGCTTTCAGTTTTAAACCTGTGACTTCCATTACGTATGTGCATATTATGCGTTCTGCTACAGGGAAGATGTGTGCTGGAGATGTGGGGCGCTTGTTGGCCACCAACACACGTCTTTCCTGATACGTAGCTGCTGTTATATCAAGATAAATGCACCATTTCTAGTCTGTGGTCCTCCAAGAAACCATAGAGAGATGCACATTTGTAACTGGATGTTGCAGAGCCTCTCCAGTTGCTTCTAGATTCCCTGGTGTTTTGTAATATTTGATTTTCTGAGTATATATGTCACAGTATATATGTGAGTTTTATTTCTTGCTTCTTTCCTTGTGGTTCTGTCTCCACCGTGGAAGGGTCTGTGTAACTCCTGCAATACACTACAGGGGAATGCGCGCTCTCCCACCCCTCACAAGGTAGCTGAAGGGATGGTGCTGGAATGAGCCAATTGAGCAACAACCACCAGGGCAATGTACAAGCAGACTGACCTGGATATCGTGTTTTCCACTACATTCCTACCCTTAGAGCTTTGCGCCTCTGTCACCGCTCTCGCCGGCTTATTTCCTGAAACACTGGCCCCGTTTTTAAACGGGACGTGCCCACCAATGACCACCCATCCCCCACCCACCCAAGTGCCCATCTGAAGGTGGTGTGAGAGTGTGCGCACTCCTGTGACTCACGCACCATGCACTCATGCTCATGCATGGAGCATCGTGGAAAAATCTGGGATGCTTCATGTAGTGGCAGGCCAAACCATGCATGGTTAGGGGTGCACACTCATTGCACACTGGCCCCAGCCCATTTGATTCCCCCTCCCTTCACCGGAAGTGTGTGTATGCTCCATGTGGCACACATGGACCTGCCCCCCAGCCGTGCCCATTTTAAAATGGCGTAAGTTAAGAACATACATCTGTGAGTGTGTGTTTAGACGTGATGCCACTGAGCACTACCACGCTTTAATCCTGCCTGGAGTGAGAGACCTCACTCCAGGCAGGATTTGACCTGGCTGCTGAACAAATGTGACTGTGGCTGGACTGGGGAGTGGGCGGGGACAGGGCAGGGTGACGTGCTCTGCACCCCTTCCCCCCCCCCCCCGCGATGGGCAGCCACAGCAACCTATGAGGACACTATGGCTTCCTGGAAGTGCCGCGGACCCGGACTGGGGTAAGTATAAGTGGGCCATCAAATGTGATGTCCCACTTTACCCTGGTCCGGCAGCCACAGTAGCGCTTAGCCTGGGCTGTGACTTGGCCATGGGCCAGAGTCACAGCCCGGGCTAAGTGCCACCGTGACCCGTGCTATGGCCCAGGCCAGCATCTGGCAGCTGTTTCAGAGGTGATGACAGCACAGATTTCCACATGTGACAAAGCATGGAAATCTGTGCTATCGTTGCATCTGAAAACATCCAAATACTTTGTGAATATATCTCTGTATGTTCTCTTCTCCCTTGTCTTCCCCTCCCTAGATCGTAAGTCCCTTTGGGTAGGGACCTGGCTCTAACTACCGATTGTAAAGAGCCAGGTATATTGTTTGCAATATATAAATAATAATAATTCCACCACTGTAGAATACACTATTCCCTTTCACCTTGATGCTCCCTTGCCTGTAGACCAGAATCTGTTTGTGATGCTGTAGGCACAAGCTATCCTGCCTTGGAGCAAGGAGGTTGATCGAGATGACCCTCAATGTACCCTCCAACCTTATGGTACTCTGAGTTATCATGGTTTAAAGTGTCCTATCTCCCGAAACATCCCAGATTTTCACAATACACCATGGGCATGCCATATCACAGTTCCTATCCAGATGGGCCATCAGTAGTTTATAGAGTATCACCATATTTTTCACACCATCTTTTCAACAAGAACCAGCCCTTGAGAGCTCGTGTCCCCTTTTCGTGGCGTGGGTGAGGCAAGCTATCCAGTGATGATGGGCTACGTTTCTGTATTGACTTTGTCCCATTGAGCTGGCAGTGTTGAGTGCGGCAATTGAGTGAACAGCCAAGCTGGCACAAGGAATGTCCAGACAGTTCCTGAACAGCAGCATTAATGAATGTGCAGGTACAGTACGTCTTCATATTTGAATGCATGGTCTGTGTGTTCATGCATACGTTCCTGGGAAAGCTGTCTGAGTCACCAATACATCTCAATTACGCCCTCGACCCAGAGAACTGAAAAACTCTGTAAAAATCTACTGAAGTTATAAATGCCATTTTGGTTTCCCTTGCCAGAGGGATGCTTATCAATATTTCTGTTCCTTAATATTAGATGGTCAACATCTTGGCAATAATAGTTCAGTCTCCCAGTCCAGATGTAGGCAAAGCATTTCATGAAAAATTTCTTTTTTGCCATTGAGTTAATGCCCCAGTTTTGCCTGATATCTCTTGACATTTTGCCCTGTGGACTGAATCACATGTTTCTTCAAAGCAACAGAAGAAATGAGTGCAAAGGTTTACACTGCTATTTCCCCACTTTCCCCCATCCCTCCACATGAATTGGGACACTTATTTTATTTCCATTATTTCCACAAGCTCCTTCTGCTTGTGATAGGATTGGAATGTGGGTCTCCTGAGGTGAAATTACTGATGGCATAGTGCGTTAATAATGTTTTGCAATTTTCTACCACTTAACTCTACTGATCAGAAAGATCAGTAGGTATCATTTTTCAGATGGAGAAACTGAGCGCAGAGAGAGGTGATGACTTGCACAAACAACTTTTAGAATCAATCAGTGTTGTTAGGATTAGGGTCAGTCTTATATTGTTCTACCCACTAGCTGCACTCACTCCCAGAACTTTAAAAAGAGCACAGGAATCCTGACTTTTTGGCTTGGCTTAATGAACAGAGAACCTGCTTCCCAAACCAAGAATATAAAACAGATTTCCTTATTCCTCTTATATTGCCCTTTCCACCAGAGCAAACTGTCTCTCTGTAGGTTAAATGACTTAACCAAAGAGACAAAGGCACCACTCTGGGCTGTTGAATTGCCTCTGATTCCATGGTGGTTATGGTTCCATCTACATTGCTAGGAATTTCCTCTGGTCCTTTTCAGGTCATTAGTACGCTGCTGTCTGACTGACATCTCAAGGCTCCAGCAGCAGCTGCTTTCACCAGTGGCCCATACAGTACAGAAGGAGGACACCTGTTTGCTGCAAAGCCCCTGTTCCTCTGGGGCTTTGCAACTCAACTCTTGACATCTGCTCTAAGCTGAAAGCTGGCACTCTTAGGTTTTCGGCCCAGGGATGAATATATTTGCATTGTACGGAATTTCTATAAAGAAGCTTGGGATGGAATTATCCAATAGCTGATGAAGCCTGTCCAGTATCCTGTTTCTTCTGACAGTAGCCCATGCCAATGTGTCACAAGAAGGTGGGCTAGATATCTCTTAAATGCAATTGGTTAATTGCTGTCCCATAGGAGGAAAATATACCTTGCTGGTCCCAGCAGGTTATCAGGTTAGTAGTTCTGTCTGTGGATGTTTTAGTAATATATTTCAAATGGGTGGTGCTCCTGTTTGACCAGGAGGTGTTTCCTCAGGACATGAAAAACACAGAATCCATGACAACTCCCAATAGGATTATCTACCAAAAGATTCTGCTCATCCCACCCCTTCCCCCCCCGGGTGGTGGTTTGGTGTATATGTGTGTGTGTGTGTGTGATTATCTGCTTGACATTGGGTGTTTTTACACGCACATTTCTCCTGCATGTTTGTTATTACATTGGGAACTTTCTGTGTGTCTAAATCACTCACCCAGATCTTAAACATCTGGCTCTTTGACCTCCTGCGTGAAATTCTCCCAGAACTTTTGTGTGTAAAAAGTTCTCCTGGTAAACTGCTTTGCTCCAGACAGCTGTGGTCACTTGGTTTCCATGGAAGCCCCTCATGTCTACAACTGTGGCTACTTTAGGCTGCCTCATTGTAGTGTTTGTGTGAAGAATGCATCCGGAACTTACTTGTGGACTTGTAAACCCAAAAGGTTGAAAGACCAGCACTTTTAGGTGTGAAAAATAATGTCCAATGTTTAAGAGTACTTTCTACTTGTAGATCAGACATATAATGCATATATCAAATACGTGCTCCTACTCTGCTCTTTATCGTGGCATTTGAATTTGTTTTTATGGGTATCTTAAAATTTCTTTAAAACCAAAATAATAAAAAGGTTCTGCCCATCTGTACTGCTGCTTTTTGCCAATCTGCAGTAATTCAGCCTTGAGTGAATCCAAGTGTCTCAGGCCATTCCCCTCAATCAAGCAGTTTTGATGGCAGCATAAAGGCTGTCATGTCAGGAGGATGTGAAGGATAAATGGTAGTACATGTGCCCTTCTGGTGACAATCAAAGTAAATGCTCACACAATGGAATCTAACAGCCAAATAGGCAGGTGTGACTGAAGTGGAATACTGCCCTTGTGTTTTGAACTGAATGGGGCCAAAATACCCACCTGTGTGATGCCAATATCAAATTTATGACCATGATGATATCATGGGGAATTATACGCAGTCCAAGTTCACATTAAGGACTTGCCCTGGCATAGTCACTCCTCCCTCCCTCTCCCACAGTACACACATTTCAGAGCAAGTTGTTAGTGTGGACAGTGGTTGCTCTGGAGTGATCTCCCAATCACAGAAGTTAAATACGGGGTGAGTAAACAGGACAGAGCAACTCATGCTACGTTCTTACCCTTGCTCCAGGGCAGCCACAATTTACAATTCACAATAGTCAGTTGACCTGGGTCTCTGGAATGATGAGTGGGTCCACCCCACATCCTTTCCCTTTGCTCCTAATTCAGGGCAAGCTGCTAATGAAGAAGCAACCTTAGGGCACAATACAGGACTCCTCTCTTTATTCTAAGTACATGGTTTAGAGCTTCTTCACATAAACACTTACTATGGAGTAAGTAGCTACACTTTAACTCACATTAAGTTTTCTTTTGTTCACATAAACAGAACATTTAAAGCAAGAAGAGCCAGTGTGGTATAATGGCTAAGTGCATGGTACTTGGACCAGGAGGGGGTGGTTCTAGTCTTGCCTTAGTCAGAAACTCATAGGGTGGCCTTGAGTTGGTCACAATATTCTCTCAGCCTAACCTACCTACCTCACAGGGTTGTTGTGAGGATTAAAAGTTGTGTTAAATTGTTATGTGTAAAGCATTCCAAGTGCTATGGCCAGGG